>CM060306.1:83213011-83230511 GCA_030674185.1 Monoplex corrugatus
AAGACAGCCAGAGATATTCTATGTTTACAGACCTACACCCCCCCCCCCCACACTCTATAAATTAAGACAGCCAGATATTTTATGTTTACAGACCTACACCCCCCCCCCCCACTCTATAAACTAAGACAGCCAGATATTTTATGTTTACAGACCTACACCCCCCCCCCCCCCCACTCTATAAACTAAGACAGCCAGAGATATTCTATGTTTACAGACCTACAACCCCCCTCTATAAATTAAGACAGCCAGATATTTTATGTTTACAGACCTACACCCCCCCCCCCACTCTATAAACTAAGACAGCCAGAGATATTCTATGTTTACAGACCTACACCCCCCCTCTATAAATAAGACAGCCAGATATTTATGTTTACAGACCTACACCCCCCCCCCCCCCTCTATAAACTAAGACAGACATATATTGTATGTTTACAGACATACATTATCCCCTCCATCACTCTATAAACTAAGACAGCCAGAGCCAGTATTGTATGTTTAGAAACCTACACCCCCCCCCCCCCCGTCACCACTCTATAAACTAAAGAAACCTACACCCCCCTCCACCACTCTATAAACTAAGACAGCCAGATATTTCATGTTTACAGACCTACACCCCCATCCACTCTATAAACAAAGACATCCGGATATTTTATGTTACAGACCTACACACTCCCCCACCCCCCATCTATAAACTAAGACAGCCAGATATTTATGTTTAAGGACCTACAACCCCCCCCCCACCCCCCTTCTATAAACTAAGGCAGCCAGCTATTTCATGTTTACAAATCTACACCACCCTCCCCCAATCTATAAACTAAGACAGCCAGATACTTTATGTTTATAGACCTACATCCCCAACCCCTTCTATAAACTGAGACAGCCAGATATTGTATGTTTACAGATCTACACCCCCCCCCCCCCCCCCACACCACACTCTTTAAACTAAGACAGCCAGATATTGTATGTTTACAGACCTACACCTCCCCCTGCAAACTCTATAAACTATGTCAGCCAGATATTTCATGTTTACAGACCTACATCAACCCCCACCCCCCCCCCCCCCCGACCCATGTCCATATGTACACCCGCTGAAAACGGATTCTGTATACTGTGCAGCACTATACAGCCCGCACGGTGTGAGCAAAACAATGAGCATACACACATGCAAGCATAATTGGAAAGCTAAAATAACGTTCTCGATACATACATACATATATATATATAATATATAATATATATATATATATATATATATAATAAATATATATACCACTAGACAGTGACATTACTAATCCAGGAATTCAAACAGGATCGAACCCAGACCTTCTGACTGGAGGTGCCAGATCTTACTTACTTGACCACCTGGCCCGTCAAAAGCCAGAGGTAAGACAGCATGACATGACACGAGTCCGTGTTTTAAAGAATGTCTCTCAACAGCGATCGTCCTTTCCAAAGTAAACAGAACAGGAGGTGTTTATGTTACCCGATAACTCATACATGAATATGATATGAGCCCAACACTACAAGTAATTTCCTTTAATAGACCCCGACTCCATAAGTGATTTCTCTGGAAAAAAAAAAAAAGAAAAGAAATCAGGGGTTGGGGGAGTGGATTAAATGTAAACATTCTTGGAAGATTTTTTTTTTTTTTTTTTTTTTTGGGGGGGGGGGGGTTTCTTCCATGTAGCCAATGTAAAGTGAATGACAGCACATTATCAGCTACATCCTGAATGGGCACTCCAGGACAAGAAGCCAATGTCATGTCACCCCCCAAAATAAGTGAAAATAATATACATGCATACATACGTCAATAAAGAAACAAATGAATAAACGAATGAATGAATGAATGAATGAACGAATGAACGAATGAACAAATGAATGAATGAATGAATGAACGAACGAACGAACGAACGAACGATGAACGAACGAACGAACGAACGAACGAACGAACGAATGAATGAACGAATGAACGAACGAACGAATGAATGAACGAACGAACGAACGAACGAACGAACGAACGAACGAACGAACGAACGAATGAACGAATGAACGAACGAACGAATGAATGAACGAACGAACGAACGAACGAACGAACGAACGAACGAACGAATGAATGAACGAATGAACGAACGAACGAACGAACGAACGAACGAACGATGAATGAATGAATGAATGAACGAACGAACGAACGAACGAACGAACGAATGAATGAATGAATGAATGAATGAATGAATGAATAGAAAAAAGAATACATATGTAGAGACAATTGAAGCTAGGATATCTATTTTGAACTGAAATACAACAGATCACGATTATACTGACTGAACAAACAATTCTGGTTGAGGCAAACAATAATAATTTTTAAAAAAAGAAAAAAAAAAGAAAAAAAGAAATACAGACAGCTTGTGTCGGGTTCCCAGTGTCTGTCCACATTCCAAACATACAAAACTACATTTCCATCAGGAGGATATCATCGAGCCTGACTATTTAGAGTTACAGGCACAGGGGAATATGAATATCTGAAATACCAAAGAAAACAATGAGATGAACAATAACGATAAGGAAGAAAGGCAAATAAAAGAACGTAAAGAAATAACAGAAAGACATTTCCAAAGACTGTTATTGCGCGTGTGTGTTTTGGCTGAAAGTCATTCTTTCAAAAAACAATCAAATTTTGTCTAAACCAATTTCCTTCGTCATTCACAATGGATGGCAACACGGATGTTGCTGACAGGTTAGCTGTGTTCGTTCCTTTTCACATGAACTATTCAAAAATCAGTATGATCAAGCCATACGTTTATTTTTTATCGTTTTTCTATCTCTGTCTCTCTGTCTGTCTCTGTCTCTCTCACAGTGTCTCTCTGTTTATTTCTGTCTGTCTCTCTCTCTCAGTCTGTCTGCCTGTCTCTCTGTCTCTATCTCTGTCTTTGTTTCCCCCTCTCTCTCTCTCTCTCTCTCTGCCTGTTTCTTTCTCACTGTTCCTGTCTCTGTCTCTGTCTGTCTGTCTGTCTGTCTCTCTCTCTCTCTCTGTGCATCAGTCTGTCTGTCTGTCTGTCTGTCTGTCTCTCTCTCTCTCTCTCTCTCTCTCTGTGTCTCTTTCTCACTGTTTCTGTCTCTGTCTGTCTGTCTGTCTGTCTTCTCTCTCTCTCTCTCTCTCTCTCTCTCTCTCTCTCTCTCTCTCTCTCTCTAACCTACCAAAGCAATCTTCAACAATGGCGCAGCTATTGTGAACATCAAATATTTAGTAAAACTTCTGTGGAATCAAACCATACATACGAGCGAAGAAAACTGCGAAAATGTGACGAATAAAATGTTAGGATGCTGTCAGAGACATTCAGATAAACGGGAAAATGTTCTGGAACTATAATCAGAAGAAACGATATGTTTTAAACCAAAAAGCAGAGTTTTTTTTACCCAGAGTAAGAGAATTAAAGGAAAGAGCTCCCTGCAAAAAAAGTCAGCAAGAATAAACGGCTGCCCTGATAAGCAGGAAGCACTACTCCAGAACAAACACACATTCCAGATAACAGATATGCGCGAAAACGCTGACCATATCTTTTAAAGGTATATTTGATGTTGTGTAAGCATCTGCATTTATTTACTTTTGCACACAAAACAAATCTAAAGAGCCGGTTACACGTGCAAGAAGTGGGATGCTATCAAAGATTCTTGGCATTTCGTTTCAGGATAAATTTGCATTAAAAAAAAAATCCGCAGTAGATTTTCAACGAGGTTTTGGACGACTAAAAAAGAATTCAGAACTGTGTCTACAACTAAATGATGGAAATTGATATAACGATATCAACAGCATACCAGGCGTGTTCAAAAACAAAACCTCAAAGACACAGAGAGCAGACAGAAGGGGGAAAGATTGATAAAGGACCGACTTACAATCATCAATAATGTACTGGGCTGAACGTCTCTTCTAAATTGCAAGTATCACTTAAACGTATTACCCCAGCTCAATCATATTGCAAAAACTGAACATCATCTACACACTGAAACTGAAAATAAATCAAATATCTGATTCAAACTATGCAAAAAAGATACTGAATTGTATAAACATGCTGAGAAACATTCTAATTTTTTATGAGGTAATTACGTTCATGTACATTGCCATAATTATACAAACACGCCATTTCGAATTGTGTCATTTTTTGTAACAGGAGCGCATTTGAATATGTACAAACAGACAGTATCATGCCATGTTTATAAATGCGCTGATACATATGTTGCACATTCGGTCACCGCTAATTTTTTATGTCTGGTTCATACAATTCGAATGAATTTCCCCTGTCTCTTTCGACTCTGTTTTCCTTCAAGTCTTACTTGAGGATGTCCATGTTTGTCCACTAGTGACTCCTCTTCTATGTGCCCATCCTTTCTCCTAACTTCCCTCCTGTTGCCCCCCCCCCCCCCACACACACACACCTTTCAGTGCGCATTTGTTTTATTCCCTTAGCTTTTTGTTCCTGTGAGTGAATGTTTTGGTGGATGACTACAGTATGCGATTTGAATTACTTTCTATAACAAGATTTAACGACGCCTTATAAATATATTTTTTCTTGTCATTATTACTATGTCGATTTCTGTCATTGTTATCATTAACATTTGTGACTATTGGCGCTGTTGGTACATACACAACTGAAGTTACATGTATTACTAATCACCATTGTTTGAAATTCAAATTACACTGAGAATGTGCTTGTGTGGAGATATCTGCACAAGTCTGATATTCCACTTTTTCAAATCTGTTAGTAGTGGCGTAGAAGACACCTTAAGACTGCACTGGCAAGGATACTGCACTTTGTCAAATCCTTTAGTAGTGACCCAGAAGACACCTTAAGACTGCACTGGCAAGGATACTGCACTTTGTCAAATCCTTTAGTAGTGACCCAGAAGACACCTTAAGACTGCACTGGCAAGGATACTGCACTTTGTCAAATCCTTTAGTAGTGACCCAGAAGACACCTTAAGACTGCACTGGCAAGGATACTGCACTTTGTCAAATCCTTTAGTAGTGACCCAGAAGACACCTTAAAGACTGCACTGGCAATGATACTGCACTTTGTCAAATCCTTTAGTAGTGACCCAGAAGACACCTTAAAGACTGCACTGGCAATGATACTGCACTTTGTCAAATCCTTTAGTAGTGACCCAGAAGACACCTTAAAGACTGCACTGGCAATGATACTGCACTTTGTCAAATCCTTTAGTAGTGACCCAGAAGACACCTTAAAGACTGCACTGGCAATGATACTGCACTTTCTCAAGTCTGTTAGTAGTGATCAAGGTCCTGCCTCAAGACTGCACAGGCAAAGTTATGAAATTGAAAAAAAAAAAAAAAAAAGGGGGTGGGGGGGAGAAAGATAAAGAAAAGAAAGAGGGGTGTTGGAAAGTGGTTAGGATTTGGGGAAGTGGGCGAAGACAATATTGCGTTATGCTGACATCACTAGAATGATGAGGCACATCATGAAAAAGGGAGAGAACTGGTTTGCAATATACTGCTTCGACATTGAACTCAATTCATCATAGTTCGACTTTATTGAACCAGCAGCCTGCAGAGAAACACGACAAAGAAAACGCAAACATCAAAATAACCTTAGCAAATGTCAGCTTAAAAATCGTTTTAATACTGAATTCCTATTTGAGCCAACAGCTATATATACGAGATTGCATGCTGTGCTGCAGAATTAATTTCCAATCTCTTTTATGATTCACAATGTTCCCAAGACCAACGAAGTCTAACCAATAATGAGTGCTATGTCACAGCAAAACTTTAAAATAGGGTGTATATAAATTGTGCCGAGGTTAAGGTCTGCTCAATTTGCTAATAAAAGCTGTATATGACCTGCTCCCCTCGAATGCAAACTTAGTGAAATGGGGGAAATCAGATGACTCAGCATGTCCGCTCTGTCAGAAGAAACAAACAGTGGAACATGTCCTAAGCTCTTGCAAAGTAGCGCTAGCCCAAGGAAGGTATACATGGAGGCACAACCAAGTTCTGAAAGTGATCACAGACGTGGTTAGCGAAAAAACCATGACCCCAAACGCACCAATTGCTATGACAACGTTCTACAAAGCAGGAGGGAAACAGGTCTGGCCCGAAATTGCTATGACAACCAGCACATTGCCAAAGGGTCTTCTGGATGGAACAGTCGACTGGGAGTGTACAGCAGACCTCCCAGAGTGGAGAAATTACCCAGATGTCATCAGCAAGACAGGCATGAGACCAGACATCGCTCTCCACTCTGACTCCTCGAAACAAGTGATTCTGATAGAACTCACTGTGCCATACGAAAGCAGAATGGAAGAAGCACATATCTACAAGACTGAAAAATACGCCGGTCTTGCCAGCACCCTGAAGAAAGCAGGTCTGCGGGTCAAAATCTTCGCCAAAGAGGTCGGGGCAAGAGGGTTTGTGGGCACCTCGCTTATGATCTCATGAAACAACTCGCCATTTCTGGGAAGAAGAGGACTAGAGCCCTTAAAGCGATGGCAGAGGCAGCAGAAAGGAGCTCAAGCTGGATCTGGGCAAGGAGGAACCAAAAATGAACTTCATAAGGATTAAATTCCCTACAGATGATGTGTGCCCCGTTAGCACATTGGTAAAACCGCGTACCGCAGTTCTGAAGCGCAGTTCGCTCCCCGGCGTGGGAAAAAAAAAAATAGACAACAGCAGAAGGGCATCCAGGAGTCATGACCTGGATGTGGCCCGGCCCCCCGAGAGTGTAAGGAGTTTAGGGCCGAAACACTTGTCTAAAGGGGGTTACTTCTCTGAAGACCTTCTGTTGTCTAGCTCTCCCTAGAGTTTCTTTCTACTTATAAAGTTAACTTGAAAAAAACATACACTTTTAAGTGTTCTTAGTCGCTTTTGCTTTTCAGAAAAAAAGTGATGAAAAGTGTGTGTGTGCAGTGATGATGGGTGGTGATTTACGTGTCAATGAGTGACATTATTTGTTTAAACATCCAGTAGTACTCCTTTTAGAAGCTTTTTTTCAATTAGAATGTGGATTGTTTTGTTTTGTTTCCAGAGCAGGCAAGCGGCCAAAATACGGCATCCCTAATTTTGCTTTGTTTCTTCTTTTCTCTACATGAATAATATTTTTTGCATTTGTTTTTGTTTTGTTTTGTTTTTTGCATTTTGCAATGTTTCTTTTTGTTCGTTTTTTTGTATTGTTTTATTCTTTTTTTTGTGTGTGTGTGTTCGTTTGTGTGTTTTCTTGTTCCTTGTTTTTTTCTTGTTTTTCCCTTGAAATGTGCTAATTAACCTCTATGTGTTGTTATTGTTATTGTTGCTGATGTTGTTGTTGTTGTTGTTGTTGCTGTTATCGCTATTGTTGTTGGTAGTATTGTTGTTTTTATTTTAATCTTTCTTTTCTAAGAGTATGACAACAGAAAACACAGTTGCTGTTAATACTGGCTTATTCACCGAGCACACGCTCTACATCAGGTATGAAACTATCGCATCTTCCAAAAGACTAGGGTTTTAAATCATCAGCACTGGCGGTGAAGGAGTTTGAGAGTTTGAATAAAAATATTATTTTATTCAAAGAAAGTGTAATGGTTCTATACATAAGGTAACAACAACAACAACAAACAAGTTTACAGTTTCTTCAGTCTCTGTTTTGAGAATCAAACCTGAGATATTTGACTCCCTGAACAGATGTTCTAACTACACAGCCTTTCTCGTTATAACTGTCTGAGCAGTCCAGGCAGACACAATTACCCCAGACCTCAACACCCTAACGTGCTACAGGAAACCAGAAGGTATACAGAAACGCTGTTTGTTAATTAAGTCACCCGTTTGGGTCAAGCCAACATGAATTCCGAACCGACAGCAGCGCACTGATTAGAGCGAGCCCTCGCCCCAGTTAGTGACCAGTTAGCGTTCTTGATTGCTAGCAGCGCTAATTCCATGCTTGTTTTGTGGGCTTGGAACGGTCGTTTGGCATAGGTCTTGATTTCACCGAATTTTTGCTTCCCTCTCAGAGATGTACCGATACGATCTGGTATGTTTGTAATCCTTAATTTGACCATCAACTTTACACTTTATACACGTGTTATTGTTGCTGTTGTTGTTGTTGTTGTTATTGTCTGTTCTTCTATGCCGTTGCTTATCTACCAATAGTTGATGCCCATCTTAGCCCTGGTATGGCTCTACGCAGTCGGTTGGGCTTTGCACAAAAAAATTACAATTACAAATGCCCAGCTGTTGTGTGACTGATTCCATTCATTACAGTTCATTTAGCTGTACTGATGTTATCATCAAGTCATTTTATTTATAAAAAGAAAAAAAATCCAGTGCCGATTTTAAAATGTCACTTGATTCATACCACTATTAAGTTTTACAAGGATTTATCTTAAAAGTGAACTTCACCATGTCGGCATTTTCTGTTCTCCTTTGCACTTGTTGTGAAACATGTAACGCATAAACAGATACGTCCCTGTGAACGTTAGAATTGCCTTAAGCCAGGATTGAAATGAAATTTATGAGGGAGATAGCGATAATAACCTTTGATTCCCCTCACCATATCCGCCAGCATCCTGCACAGTCAGCCAGGACAATCAAGTAAAAAAAACTTAAGCCTTTCACTCCCTTACCCTATCCACCAGCTTGTTCTGTGGGAAGCTGGTGGATAGGCTGAGGGAGTAAAAGGGTTAAGCTTTTTGCAGCTGGTGGATGGGGTGCGAGAGTAAAAGGGTTAAAGGAAAAAAAAAGAGCAATCACTATATACAAATTCAAGCATGGTGCAATGTTTAGAATAAATCAAAATGAAACGGCTAAACTGAGAGTATGCATGTACGCTGCTATCATGTTTGTGTTATTCACGTAAAAGATGTCTAAGTGCCGTAAAGATAGAGAGAACCCCACCTTACAGTGCGCCCTTGAGTTTCCACTGTGACTCACGTTAAGTTATGCACGCAGTTTCCAGTCTACACAACTGTGGATATTTTTTTTTGAAACTTGGATGTGAATACAAGGCCCATGCATTTTAGATTAAGGGAGGCAAATGCAGTGAAGAACATGAGCAAGAACGACCATCCTCGATAACAAAAAAATGTGTTGAGATTTGATTCCAGAATGTTTATTATGATAGATTTTGTTTCTTTGGAAAAAAAAAAAAAAAGTTGAATGGTAGGCTGACTAATTAATGGACGCGGTTGTCTTTACTAAACAGATCTAATCTGCTAATGTATCAAATCATTCTGAACACGTTTGTTTCCATTACAGGGTTTCATGCGTTAGTAGATTTCCTTGAAGTGTGTATGGATTTTTTTTTTGTTGTGTTGTTGTTGTTGTTGTTTGTTGTTTGGCTCCCTTATTTGCAAGGACATTGCGCATGAGACAGAGAGAGAGAGAGACAGAGACAAGAGACAGACAGAGACAGATGAGAGAAAAGAGAGAGAGAAGAGAGACAGACAATAGTTAGTACATGTGAGGTGATGATTAGATAGTAGTAGAAAGATAGATAGATGAATGAATGAATAAATTTATGGCATCCCATGTATAATAGATGCTGCATAGGACATTGCACCCCATAGATAGATCACATAAATAAGAATATAGACATAGAAAACAGGATCTGAGACTAGATTTAAAGATGATCATGAGAAGAGTACGTAGGCAAGATTAACGACTATTGAATTTAGAACGAAGAAGAGATTGAAGAGATCAGACTGGACAGTTATATCAGAAGAAGATTTAGAGAGAAGGATATAGAGAGCACGATGTAGTAGTATTTTGATTGATAAGACATGAGACAGATCAAAGTGTAGTTTGTTAGATATTACACTGGTTGAGCTGAGACTGATTATGTAGACCAGCATAGCATACATAGCATAGATACTATCAGACTAGCACTGATAGTATAGACAGATCGGATAGATAGATAGATAGACAGATAGATAGATAGAAAACTAGATAGATAATATATAGATAGATAGACATGATGATAGATAGATAGATAGATAGATAGATAGATAGATAAATAATAGATAGATAGATAGATAGATATACAACACAGCGGACTAATACTATTTTTCATGACAATTGAAAATCAACGTTCTTTTAGATATCACAAGGCTTTCTGTTCGTGTCCCACCCCTTCTCTCTCTCCCCTATGTTCTCTGATAATATAAACCTTCTGTTTGAATACACGTATGATTAATGTGTCCACACTGATATGATCATCATCATCATCAGGTGCCCTGCCGCATGGCATTGGCGATCATGGACTTCCATCTGTCTCTATCTCTCGTTGCCCTTATCATCTCCCCCACCCTCCTCGTCCCCAGCCACTCTGCAAGTCCGCCCAGCACTTTCTCCCTGGGTCTACCCGGCGCTTTCTTTCCCTCCAGCTTTCCCGTTGTGACCAGGTGCTCCAAATCCCCCTTCCTCATAAAATGGCCTATACATGTTGCCTGTCTTTTCCTAACATCAATAAATATGTATTCATCGTACACATTTTTTTCTTTCAGTCGAATTTGTTTTTGTCTTGTTTTAATGCTAATTGTTTTGCAGTATTTTTGGTCCTAAGTAGATTATCAACAGCAGATACATAAGTTTGCCTATATGTTACTTTTTTTCCCTTAATATTGTAAGGCAGTCTTTGTCGATTGTATGCGTACGTCTGGTGCGTGAGTGCGCTTTAATTTGAACTATCAAGCCTTGGTGCCATATAAATACTGTAATTAAATTAAATTGCCTACACAATTAGAAAATATATAATCATTCCTGTAATCAAATGAAATCACTTATTCACATTAAATTGCTTTTCATTTCATTCTTTCTAGCTCTCTCAGTAATGCGTAAGTAACGTGATCGTTCAAATTTTAGTATGCATTATTGCTTGGCCTGATTACTCTGGAATGACCTTCTGGTGGGACCAGGCCATCAACTGGGGTGATTGAAACTCACCCTGGGCGCTAAGTGAAATCATCGGAAATCAGCAGCTATCAGAAATCGATCTTGCCAAACCGTTCTACAATCTCATTCGCTACACGAAGCCAACAATGAACAAGTCATGTATATGCGTGACACAACAACATGTGACACTGTGGGCTGGTGTCTGAAACTCACTGTGTGGTTGTTACTTTATTTTCTGTTCTTTTGTATTTGATTGTTTCAAAACGATGGGGAAAATACAGAGAGAGAGAGGGGGGGAGGGAGGGAGAGAGAGGGAGGGAGAGAAAGAGAGAGAGAGAGAGAGAGAGAGAGCCAGAGAGATAGACAGAGAGACAGAGACATAGAGACCCCGAGAGAGAGAGACAGCAAGAGAGAGAGAGACAGAGAGAGAGACAGAGACAGAGAGAGAGACAAACATACAGAGAAAAAAAAACCAGAGAGAGAGAGAGAGAGAGAGAGGATCTAGAGATGTGTGTGTGTGTGCGTGTGTGTGTGTGTGTGTGTGTGTGTGTGTGTGTGTGTGTGTGTGTGTGTGTGTGTGTGTGTGTGTGTGTGTGTGTATGTGTGTGTGTATGTCTATGTGTGTGAGGACTCAATACGCAAGGACGGGTTGTGGAAATACTCTCGACCTTGTCATATGTAGAGATGACGATAACCTTGTTTTGTCAACTCGTGTCCATCATGATCTTTCTTCTGACCATTTTTCAATTTTGTCTTATCTAGCAGCTGAAAAGCCTAAACGTAAAGCAAAGCTTGTGTCCACTCGCTCTATTAGTAAAATTGACCAAGACAAGTTCGCTGATGATCTTTCTCAGTCTGTGACCACCGTTATGTCAGTGTCCGATTTGAACAGTTCCCTTGCCGCTGTTTTTGACAAGCATGCGCCTGTACGTCAACGAAAAGTCCGGGACGGAAAGCCTACCCCGTGGTACGGCGCTGTCGCTGATCAGCTTCGTCAGCTGAAGAGAGAGCGTAGGCGTGCCGAGCGCTGTTGGCAGTCATCACGGTTAACAGTACACAAACAAATCTATGACGCAGCAAAGCAAACGGTTGCAGATTGCGTACACGACGCGAAAACAGCTTTTTATTCTTCGCTAGTGTCCAGTTCTACCACTTGTAAACAACTCTTTCACAATATGTCCTCGCTTCTTGGAAAAATCAAACCTGTGTCTCTTCCCACTGTGTCCGATGTCAAACTGCTCCCACACATTTTTGCCGATTTTTTCCATAAGAAAATTCTCAAGATCCGTGACAGTTTTCCACCATTTCAAAGTACTGGTTCAAACACTGTGTCGTTTTCTGGCTCACCACTTGTAAATTTCATTCCAGTTTCTGAAGACCTTGTCCGGAAGACCATTCTTAAGACTCCCCCTAAATCATGTGAACTTGATCCCATTCCAACCAAACTTCTCTTTCAACATGTGGATCTTCTCTTGCCGACCATTACAAACATCATGAATCAGTCTATTACCACTGGAATTGTTCCCCGTGAATTTAAGACTGCCATTGTTAAGCCCTTGCTGAAAAAATCTAACCTCAACAAAAATGACCTGAAAAATTACAGACCGATTTCCAATCTTCCATTTCTTTCTAAACTGCTTGAACGTCTGATTCTAGACCAGCTTTTCTCCCATCTCTCATCCCATAACCTCCTTAGTCCTCACCAATCCGCTTACAGGCCAGGGCACAGCACAGAAACTGTTCTGCTTCGTATTCTCAATGATCTTTTGACCTCCCTGGATCAAAACAAAATTTCTATTCTTCTCCTTTTGGATCTTTCAGCTGCTTTCGATACTATTGACCATGAAATTTTGCTTTCCCGTTTGGAAAACAACTTTGGAATTCAAAAATCTGCTTTACACTGGTTTCGATCTTATCTTTCAGAAAGAAAGCAAACCGTACTTGTCGACGGAAACAAATCTTCTGAGCTGCCTTTGGATTTTGGCGTGCCTCAAGGCTCTGTTCTGGGTCCTGTGCTTTTCATATTGTATACTTCTCCTCTGACCCACCTTATTGACTCATATTCCATCCGTCATGAAATGTATGCGGACGATACCCAGCTCAATCATACTGATTCTCCTTCTAACTACGATCATCTAGTTCAGTCTCTTCAGAACTGCGTTTCTGAAGTAAAATCCTGGATGTATGAAAATCGACTTAAGTTGAATGATGACAAGACTGAAGCCCTTCGTGTTTCTCCATTGCCTGCAGATCTTTCTTCTCTGCCTTCCACTATTACTGTCGGTAATACCGCTATTGCTTTTTCTGATTGCGTTCGTGACCTCGGTTTTGTCTTTGACCATAATCTCTCCATGCACCAGCACATCATCAAAACATGTCAGGCTGCATACATCGAACTTAGACGCATTAATTCTATTAGACACTACCTTACATAAGACGCAACCAAGACGTTAGTTACTGCATGCATTCTGTCTAGGTTAGATTATTGCAATTCACTCCTTGCGGGTTGCCCTCAGAAACATCTCAAACATTTGCAACAAGTTCAGAACTCTGCAGCTAAACTCATCTTCAAGGCACGTAGGTCACAGCACTGCACACCCCTGTTTCAGACACTGCACTGGCTCCCGGTTGAACAAAGAATAAAATACAAGATTTGCTGCCTTTGTTATCACATCATTTCTGGAACTGCTCCTGACTATCTCTCTGAACTCTTGACTGTCTACGTACCTTCTCGATCACTCCGCTCTTCTGTGGATGACAAGAAGTTTCGTGTGCCAAAATATAACAGAGAAACTCACGGTGGTAGAGCCTTTGCAGTTTTTGCTGTTCAGACATGGAACTTGTTGCCTCAGTCCGTCCGCCACTCTAAAACTCTACCATCTTTCAAAACAAGTTTAAAAACTTACTTCTTTAAACAGTGTTTTTCCTGATTTTGGCTAGTGGGTTGATCCTGCTTGACATTCTGGATGAAATTGTGCACAATGGGGTGTATGCCAGTGTGTGTGTGTGTGTGTGTGTGTGTGTGTGTGTGTGTGTGTGTGTGTGTGTGTGTGTGTGTGTGTGTGTGTGTGATGTGTGGCTGTGTGTGTGTGGGTGTTGTGTGTGTGTGTTTGAAAATGGGGGGAGAGGGGTGGGCGGGGAGGGGGTGAGAGGGAGAGAGATTATTTGGTGTGTCTGTGTGGTTGTTGATTTCCTGTGGATAGTTTTTGATGAGTTTGTTTGTATTGTAGCCTGTTATTTGGTTTATATATGTATGGTTTACTGATGTAAAGCGCTTTGAGGTTTCGGAAAACGCTCTATAAATGCACTATTATTATTATTATTATTATTATTATTTTATCGGTAGATTTTTAACAATTTCTATTTTAAAAAAATGTGGACTACATGTATGGTGGAGTGGTCATAGCTTTTTAGTTGAACGCTTTACCAGACTGCTAATCCGACGTTTGGCACAGTGAGGTAAGGCGGACCTGTTGTTGTCATTGCACACGCAAGCGCAGAAACACAACAGACTTGACGTCACAGAAATAGTTCCGCTTACCCAAGCGCAGAAACCCAAAACAACTCGACGTCACAGAAATAGTTCCGCTTACCCAAGCGCAGAAACACAGCAGACTTGACGTCACATAAACAGCTCTGCCTACCATCATCTCGGTCTCTTTCGATCGGAAATAATGCTGTCGATTTATCATCACATTGTATATAAATGCAAACTCTATATTTGCGAGTGGAGTTGAGGGATAAAGATAACTACGAGTCTACCAAATTTGAAACCGTCTTGCGACTTCTACGTCGAGTTGCTTGAGAACGCATTACTGAGCAGCGATGTGCATAGGCAACGCGATTACAAATGAAGCTAACATTTGCAGACATGGGCGAGTTGTCTACCCCTGCCGTGGATTTTAGTTTCGAAGGTAAAACTCTAAGGTCGAGGTCACATGGACCAATACAGCTGCCTAACCTGGTCGTTTTTTCTCCCTTTATTTTGTTTTTTAAGAAGGTGCGTGATCAGCCCTCTTTTCAGGACTTTTGCATAAAAAAGATAGCATTTGATGTCTCGTCGTACCTATCAAATATCGTCTTTGATGCACATTAAACAGTATTTCAACTAAAATAATTTCAAGGTCTCAGTGACCTTGACAATTATACAATCTGAATGTTCGGGTAACAAGTTCCGTATTAAAAGGGAAATTATTTTAAATGGCTTGACGATGTCTTTGTAGATTATATTTTGTTGTTGTTGTTGTTGTTGTTGCTTTGACAATGTGCTTGACTGCATTATGTCATACGTCGATGCTTTTTGTGTGTGTAGATGAAAGCTTTAGTTCACAATCCAAACACACAGAGCGTTGGCAACAACAGATGTCTGGGTTGATACGCACCTACTGACGTGCAGGAGAACATATGGAAACAATGCAAGAACACATTGGGCGAGGGGGACATTAAAGAACTGGGACAGGCTGCTATCAGTCGGGATGGATGGGAATATGGAAATATGAACCAGGCTAGCTTTATCTATCTATTTCATCATCATCATCATCATCAGGTGCCCTGCCGCATGGCGTTGGCGACCATGGACTTCCAACCATCTCTATTTCTCGTTGCTCCTAGCATCTCCCCCACCCTCCTCATCCCCAGCCACTCTGCAAGTCCGTCCAGCGATCTCTCCCTGGGTCTACCTGGCGCTCATTTTCCCTCCAGCTTTCCCGTTGTGACCAGGTGCTCCAAATCTATCTATTTATTTATCTAAATGTAGAGTGTGAGGCCTAATCGTCAAACCACCTACATGTGAGGAAAAGAGAGGCAGAATAGTTCAGACGCTCACCTGCCAATAACTGAACTCAAGGTTCCAGGGTTAGTTTTACATTGAGGCTTCGACTTTTCTCCTCAGTTTTACTGGGAAAATTGAACTAAACGTCTACTGCTTAGCAATGGGAAAAATAAACAAACAAAAAAACAAACAAACAAACAAACAAACGAACAAACGAACAAAAACGGGTTGTACACGGTACAAGTGTGATTTTTTTTACCAACGCACGTTAGAGATCCCACTGCAGTTGAAAATCGTGAAGACTAGGGCTTTTCGTCCGGCTGCTCCGGTATAAAATGAAAAATAGGCTGATTTCACAGATCCCCCCCCCCCCCCACCTACAGGCCAGTCACCCTCTCTGCCTTTCTAAAGTCTTGGTCAAAAAAGAATTGGGTGGCGCTGCACTGCGGCGACGCACTATCAAAGAGGAGAGAACCCCGATTTGCTCATGGATAATCCACCGTGACAAAAGAAATGAATATGTATGTGGATATGAAGATGAACATGAATATGAATATGACGCCGGGCACATGGGTTCGATTCATGCATGATTATTCTGTTTGTGATACCGAGGCTTCAAAGTATCTGTTTCCTCCAACGGAAATCACTTTACTAGTAACGTTTCCCCACAACGGAAATTGCTTTGCTGTTAATGATTAATAAAGAAAAATGAGAATAATAGGGAAAAGATGAATATTTATATAACGTTTTTTTTTTAATTACCCATTAATAATACTTAGCGGAAAGGTCCGCTTGTCTTTTTTCTTTCTTTCCTTGTTTCTTTTCCTTCTTTCTTTCTTTCATTATTTCTTTCTTTCTCTGTCTTTCTGTCTTTCTTTCTTTCTTTCTTTCTTTCTTTTAGTGTTATTTTCCTTTGTTCTTTTGTTCTTTCTTTCATTGTTTCTTTCCTTCTTCCTTTCTTTCTTTCCTTCTATCGTTCTTTCATAATCTCTCCTCCCCCCCCCCCCCCTTTATTTAAAAAAACGAGCGAGATTATTTTATTTCTCCTTGTACTCTCCTTGTTCTTCCTCCTTTTCCATATTATCATGTATGCATGCAGCAAACAAGTGACGTCTGCTCCCTGTACAGAACAACACCTGGAGCAATCCGTGTGCAAAGATCTATGAGGAGAGCAGCGCCCTCTGTCCACCTACTCTGGCCCAGCTGTTTCCTCCCCTCTAAACCAGCAGGCGGTGAGGTAGAGCCGTCCATTCTTCTCTATTTCCTGTGAATTGTGATAGGATGACCATCTGAGAGCTTTATAAACATCGATCGAACACACGTGCTCTCAAGGATAACTGATATCATGAATTTATTATACCTTGGGGGTGGATTTCGAATACAATCGAGTAGATGAATAATCTAATCCGGTTTGGTATCTAATATCCGGCTTCCATTCAATATCTCATTATTGATCAAAAACGTTTCGTGTTGGCCTTGGATAAGTCAACAGGATGGGAGTTGAATTAAGCGGCGAGAATGTGTAACTGAGCACTAGGACTATCAACCGTTGTACATAGAATAGGTTTAGGTTCCGGTTCGTGTTGCTTATAGCCCAGCCGACTACTAGAGCCATGTCAGGGCTAACACCACGTTACAAACGACACCCAGGTTAAAACAAAAAGACAATAGTTAAAAAAACATGCTCACACCAATCGCCGTGGTGTAGTGGTTAACGCAACGGAAGGTTGTGGGTTCGAATCCCAAATCAGTCCCTTCAAAAATCATTGTGGGATTTTTCGGATCTAACCGGCTCCTACCCAGAGTTGGGCGTGCTATGGGCTCATTGGGAAGACTGGGGGACCACAGAGTCGAGTCTC
>CM060306.1:83243011-83250511 GCA_030674185.1 Monoplex corrugatus
CAGTTTGTTTTTTTCTTTGTTTGTTGTTTGTTGTTGTTGTTGTCGGTTTTTTCCTTCTTGTTTTCTTCTTCTTCCTCTTCTTCTTCTTCTTCTTTGATTATTATTATTATACTGTTGTCATCATTGTTATTGTTATCATTATTATTCTTATTATCATTATTACTATCATCGTCATTATTACATTATCATTATTATGATTATTGTGATTCTTCTTCTTCTTCTTCTTATTATTATTATTATTATCATCATCATCATCACCCATCATCAACATTATCATCATTATCATCATTATTTTTCGGACTAAACTCAATACATCAGATCCTGAGTCCAGGTTTTTATCCAAAGAACTCAACAACCTGTGCTTCTTGCCTTGTATGTAACGTTATCGTTACTGACGACTTTAACGACTTCGTGTACTCTGTGTCCTTATCGTTTTTATATAGACAATCTACACCGGCTTTCAAGGGGAATAACTCGACTGTTTTGCATATATGGCAAAATCGATTCTGTTTGAGAGCGCTGTGAATCTTCAACACAGTAAGTGCAATTTTCTCAACTTCTTACTATCAACACCACTGATTTATTTTAAGAGAGAATGGGTTTAGAAGAAGAAGAAGACGAAGACGAAGGGGAAGGAGGAGGAGGAGAAGAGAAGAAGAAGAAGAAGAAGAAGAAAAGACAGACAGACAGACAGAAAAAGAAGAGCAGGAGGAGGAGGAGATGGAGGAGGAGGAGGAAGGAGGAGAGGAGGAAGAAGAAGAAGAAGAAGACGACGACGAAAGAGAAGAAGAAGAAGAAGAAGAAGAAGAAGAAGAAGAAGAAGAAGAAGAAGAGAGAAAAACAGAAGAAAACAAATAAAAATAAAAGAAGATGACGAAGGAGAAGATGAAGGAGAAGAAGAAGAATACAAAAAAAAATGTAGGAAACGAAGAAGAAGAAAAGACGAAAAAGAAAACAAAGAAGAACAAGAAGAAGAAAACAAAGAAGAACAAGAAGAAGAAGACCAAGAGACCAAGAC
Organism: Monoplex corrugatus; assembly: GCA_030674185.1. NCBI lineage: Eukaryota > Metazoa > Mollusca > Gastropoda > Littorinimorpha > Ranellidae > Monoplex > Monoplex corrugatus. The sequence goes on from CM060306.1 coordinate 83,244,030, forward strand.
CAAGACAAAGCGGGAGAAAAAGAAGAAGGACAGGAGGACGAGGAGAAAGAGGAGAAAAAAAGAAGCAGAAGGAGAAACAGAAGACTTACAAGAGTGCTTCCCCTGATTTCGCAACATGCATTGCGGGAAACTACGCTCTCCTTAACTTTTGTGCACCAGCACTAATTTTTCTTATACCGTAATAACAACACCAAATCCCGACAATGTTTATACTACAACTCTCCTTTCTATTTCTAGCATGGTAGATATGTATTTGCCTTTTCACCACGGGTTTTCCCTCTTGAAATGTTGCGTTATTCCCCTTGTATGCTAGTGATCTGTCATATGCTTCCTTCCAAAAAGAAATCAAGAAATTATCTGGAATGATGATGAGGATGAGGAGGAGGAGAGAGGAGAAGGGGAAGAGGGGGAGGAGAGAAGAGAAGAATTCGATAGTGCAAAGGACGATAATGTATTCACTATCTTCATAAAACGATAGTATTATTTGATCGTGAAATACATCACTGAACTTGCCAACCACCACCACCACCCTTTTCATATCCATGCAACACCCCCACCCCCTATTCCGAGGCCGTTTGTCTCCCTTTAGGCTCGTTCATAACTATCATTCCTGAAATCCCATGAACATTCCAGTACATGGGAATGATTATGTATCCATGAATCTACTCAGAATAAAAGAGTCATGTTATACCATTGTCCAGTCGCCCCTATCCGTAATGAATTAAACAATTATGCGCAGGCGTGTCCCACCCCTACTTCTGGTGAACACTCCAATGATTATTCATCCATGAATCCACTCAAATTAAAATGATCCTTTTAAACTTCTAAACCAGTCACTCTCATCCGAAATAAGCAGAACAGTTCAGTGCCGTATCTCGCATTCCTGCTCTACATTTCGTGAACATTCCAATGCATGAAAAATGATGATGTATCTATGGATTCATTCAAATTATAAAGTATTCATATTGTCTCTCCATCCACTCACCCGCTACCCATGATAAACCATACATGTCTGTTCACTATCCATCCATTCACCGTTATCCGTAATAAAGCACACTCACGTACTAATGTATGTGTCCACCCGTCCACACAGAAACACAGAATGCGTTGGTTTTCCTGCCAAAGTCCACAGGCAGAAACACAGCAGCATAACACGTGGACATGTGGAGAAAACAAAAACGTACAGCATAACTCCAAGATGGTCAGCTGAGAAGGAGTCGAAAGAAGGTCACCAAACACATTTCACACCAAAATCAATACAATTACGGATCCCTCCTTTCATCAAACGAGAGAAGAGAAAAAAAAAAGACAGAGATTATGTAAGGTTTATGTTTCTTTTCCAGAAAATGGTCTATCAGTCAGAGGATAAGTAGGAAGTGATCTTTCAACGCAGACATTTTTGTTTGTTTGTTTGTTTTTTTTTAAGTCCAGCGAGAACTGTGAACAACATTGGTTGCTGCTGTTTTGTTTTGTTTTGTTTTCTTTTTGTTCTTCAAGACACAATTTCAGCGACTAAGAGGCGCACGCACGCATGACCATAGCAAAACAGACATTCTTTCTTAAGTAGGTGTTTTGATGGCCGTGGCTGTAGTACAGTTCTCCGACTGTCGTACACTCACCAGTTCGTACTCCGCTCTTCGAGACGCTGTGGAGGAGCAGCATAAAAACTTCCGAAAGCTCCGACGAAAGTTCTCGGAGAGGAAGGCGTATAGAAAAGGGTTGACGCACGAGTTCATGTAAGCCAGACAGTTGGCGGACATCTGAATACCTATGGTGGTCACGGTAGAAGGGTACTTGCCTAGCTTTTGCACCAATAGAATCACCTGGATGGGTAGCCAGCACACGGCGAAGACCACCACGATGATCACCACCATTTTGGTCACACGGCGCTTGGCTCGCATGCTTTCCTGAGACTTGCTGCCTCCGCCGGGGGCGGCGTTGTGCAGCCGCTTCAGCATCAAGCCGTACATAAGGCACACGGCGCCCAAGGGCAGCGCATAACCGAAGGTGATGAAGAACACGTGGAACATGATGCCCAGCCATTGTTCTTTCTGCTGTTTCAAGTTCATGCAGGTGGATCTGCTGAGGCCGAGGTAGGTGTAGTTCTTGACATCGTACTCCAGCAGGATGGGGATGTTACCCGCCATGATGAGGGACCAGGTGATGAGGACGGCCAGCCAGGTGTTGCGCTCCGTGCGGATGCTCATGGAACGGATGGCGTGCACCACGGCCAGGTAACGGTCCAGGGACATCAGCACCAGCGTGTAGACGCTGGCGTAAGCACACACGTAGGTCATGTACTGCACCACCTTGCACCATATCACCCCGAACGGCCACACCGGGGTGGCGTAACCTGCCGCCGTGAAGGGCACACAGAAGACGATGAAGAGCAGATCGGCCACGGCCAGCACCAGGATGAGGATGTTGGTGGTGTTGCGCATATTTTTGTCGAAAGACACTACCAGGATGACCAGTGTGTTGCCTAGCAGTCCTAACAGAAACACCACGCCGAACACCGTAGGCACCACAATGCTGATGATCCTCTCCACTTCCTCGAAAGGGTTGGAACAGTTGTTGAAACAGATGCTGTCGTTTGAACTGGCGTTGCTTGATGCCTCCATAGTGGTCATCTCGGTTGTCCACTGGGTAGTGATCGCCATCTCAGAGGTCATTTTGAGACCTTACGTGCTGGTGACAACGAAAGAAAACCAAATTATGTCATGCACGTTGGAAGAAAACAGCGGGCATAGAGAAGCCCTTCTCTGTCAGATCAGCTGGTTGTCTGAATTAGCACAAAAACTCAACAGTGTGAATGAATGAACTACGTTTCCTCTTTGACTCTACTGGATGTTTGTCGACAATCAAACAGTAACTTATGCGTATCATCACAGACTGCGTCCAAACGTAATTTTAACATTACTGTTCAACAAAATCGGTCAGTGGAACTTCTTTGAACTTTTCCAAACAAACACTCCCTCTCGATATTTACTTCTTCAACTGAACACTCGACTGTCAAAAAAACCTCAGTATTTTGTCTGCATAACAACTATATGATAACACTTGTTAGCATTACGCCCACACTGCCACATTCATTTAAAATGAATATCTACAGTGCAATCAAAATGTTATTGCGCTGTTTCAGAGATGTTTTATAGATTATATAGTCGAATTTAAGCAAACAAAGACATCCCACAAATCTCGAGTTTTTTTAAAGTATATAGTGTCTTTTCGTCATAATAGATTGCACATCTCGCGCTTTAGTGGATTGAAATGAAAATCAATGAAGGAAAAGACAGTGAGCTTGAATAAAGTAAATGAACACACTGAGTTCACTGAAGATGCCACGTAAAAACAGTGGTCAAAGCTCTTGGCACTGACCATTAAACGCGACTCTGCAATTTATCTCCCTTTTCCCAGTATTTTTATTCCGACATTACATCATGATGCGTCTAATGTCATCATTTCCTACAAAGAAAGCGGACGATATTTTCAATGTTTCAGCCAATCAAACCATTTTTTTGTTTGTTCTTGTTTTAGTCGAATGCTTACAGCTGCATGACAGATCGCTAATATCTATGTCAACAGACTCGAAGGGGGTTATACGAGAGAAATAACACATTCATCAGAACATTCATTACGTATAGAGGTACTCACAGATCATAAAAACTTGTTGATAGAAGCTGATGAATCGTCAACTCCACCACACACACACGCGCGCGCGCGCGCGCGCACACTCGCGCCTGCACACGCACCCGACGATGCAGAGTAATTTGTCACGTCGAAGACAGTGTTTTCCAACTGTCAGTTTCTACACACAAACACACACAAGGACGTTGATTAAAACTTGTCGCTTTCTACACAAACTTTTTTTTTCCCGAGTTTCAATTTCCACACACACACACACACACACACACACACGGTGCTGTAGAAACAACAGCAACAACAAGAAGAACGACAACAAAACTCGTCGATTTGTAGACAACTTTTTTTTTTTATCTCCAGAGTTTTGATGTCCACACACACGATGACATAAGATGGAAGTTGTCGCTGTGAAGGGGCTCTTTTCTTCTGAGTTGAAGTTTGCACAGTTTATTTATCCTGCGACACTCAGTAATAACATTTCACAGTAAGCCGTCATGCGAAGACCAATTGCCGTCATTTCAGCGCACACACACTTGTTGAGCGACTGTCATTTGAAAGCAAATAATTTAAGGGGGTGAGATTACATAACTTGTATTAACACTGTCATTGCCAAGTGATGTTGTGGATTAATTTTATGGCCCTTTTTGCACGCACACGGGTACGTTTTGGCTTTTACTTTTGTTTGGTTATTTATTTATTGGTACTCACACAGATACGTTTAGTGACTCGAAAACAGGAGTATTAGCACTCTCTTTTTTCATTCAAAACGTATTTGCTTTTCTTTTTCTTTTCTTTTCTTTTTTTTTTTTTTTTTTTTTTTTTTTTGTCAAATGCAAACAGGTGTTTTACACTTCTTTAAAGGTATTGTGTCACCTGGAGTTTCAATGCTGACACTGACATCACCCAAACATGTCATTATCTCTCGCCTCAACGGTAAATAAAAAAAATAAATAAATAAAACTGACACCTTCAATCGAATTGCGTTCCTACCCCTCGCATGAAATACAATTTATTAAAACATCGAATCACTTTTCGTTTTGATGTTCACACTGATAACATTCAAAATTATCTATCACTTTCCATGATCACAATTGCCTGACCTTGTTCAAACAAAGGTGCTTCTTATCACTTTTTTTTTTCAAACATTAAGCAGCAGTTTTCTTTATTAACAATATGTTGTAATATCTGCTTCAGTGTCCATCAACATCACTTTAAACTTCTTTTCCTTTGTCACTCCAAAGTTCAGAATTGTCTGACAACAGCTATACTGTACACCGTCATGTCTTCCAATTCTTTTCGTAACATGCGCCCAGTCTTTTAGAAAAGTGTTGGATCACCTATCGCTCATATGTATAAACACGTATTCTCACAGAAAAATAAATCCCAAATAGAACGCGTAATTTGTGTTTAAACAACTCACAAAGCAAATGAACATGCTATATGCATGTTGTTTCATTGCCAACAAGATATAAAATAAAAAAAAAAGCATGGAAATGTTAAACCAGCTGTCTCATTCAAGATTACCATCTGACAATCGAAAAAAAAAAAAATAGAAGAAGAAGAAGTAGTTTCTTTTCTATTCTTTGGCAAAACTCTCAAACTTTCAACAAGGTTTGGCCAAAACACAAAACTGTCTCTCACATGTTCACCAGCCTCTGGCGCTAATATCCAATGTTCAACAGACGCTCTGGCCAAAAAAATAAGTCTCAAAACTTTTCAAACTGTTTCCTGGCAAAAGTGTCCAAGTAAAACTGTCCACCGCAATGACCAACGACCCTTTCACTCTGTAGACCTCGTGGTGGTCAGGCAAATCAAGTATGTTGGTCAGTGAGTCAATCAGGCAGGCAGGCAGGCAGGATGGGCAGGGTAGGTAGATTAGGCAGTCAGGCAGACCCTTGGTCACTTGCCGTCAGGAGGCAGGCAGTCAGGCAGACAGGCAGGCAGGCAGGCAGGCAGGCAAACAGGCAACTGAATGAATGAGTGAGCGAGGAGGAGAAACAGTAGAGTAACCCCGGACAGAAGGTACCCCCCTGCCAGCCACGGCAAACACACACCTAGACAGCCAGACCACCACAGTTCCCTCCCGGCCTCCGAGTCTCTATCTCCTTCTCTCTCTCTCTCTCTCTCCCTCACTCTTTTCTCTCGTTCTCCGCTCGCTCTCTTTCTCTCTCTCTTTCTCTCTCTTCCCATACACACACTCAAACACACACGCACACACAGACAGAGACACAGAGCACGCGGCCGCCGCTTCTCCGCCAACGCCTCCGCTCTCTGGAACCAGTCGGTGATCTGCAACAACAGAAAGGCAGAAAGCAAGCGATGAATAAAACGTAACTTGGTGGCGGTAGGCTAAGCCAACACACGTGAAGACACACAAAGAAAGTTTGATTGAGGCGGTAAAGAGAGAGCATTATTATGAAAGAGATGGAGAAGACATACATGAAATTGCATTCAAAATATGTCTCGTCTTTATGCCGACGTAAGCCGGAGGGAAGAGGGAAGGAGGGAGAAGGTTGTATTAACCCACTTTCACTCCTTCGCCCTATCCATCAGAAAGACGATTGAAGAGAGGTGATGAAGTGAAAAGGGTTACAGAAAACTGATGGAAACTTGTGGGGTAGGGTGAAGAAGTCAAAGGGTTAATAAACTGGGGGAAGCTGGTGGAGGAGGTCAGGGAGTGAAAGGGGTTAATTGAGAGAACGTGGGCGCCGTCGCTCTCGCCTGCGTGGTCGAGGTAGAAGCCTCATAGAGAGCATCGATCGCCGGGCGAAACCATAGAAAAGTCGCTCAGCCACCGTTTAGTTTAGTCCCTGCATGACTCGCTCAGTCGCGGCTTTATC
>CM060306.1:83263011-83268011 GCA_030674185.1 Monoplex corrugatus
AGGGAGGAGGGAGGGAGAGGGAGAGACAGACAGACAGCAGAGACATAGAGACAAAGACAAGAGGCAGAGAGAGCAAGCGAGCAAGAAAGAGAAAGAGAGAGAAGAGAATGAGATGAGAGAGAGAGAGAGAGAAAAAAAGAAAGAGAGAGAGAGAGACAGACAACAGAATGAGAGGCAGATATAGAAACAGGCGGACGGACAGATAGACAGACGAACGAACGGACCGACAAACGACAGACAGACAGACAGACAATTTCTTTCTTTTCATATTGAAATAATGTTATGTTTTTGCATATACATAAAAATAGATAAATAAACAAATAAATGAATAAATAACAGAAATAAATAGATAAATAAATAGAGAAACAAATAAATTAATAAAATGCGTGGGAAATGAATAAACAATACTTAAGTTTTTTAGGTCTTAAAACAGAATAATTCCCCAAATTCTCTATTGAAATAATACATGAACTCATTTCGTAATAAAACAAAAATCTCATGAATAATTAATTCCTTTCGAACTGATAATCTATTGTTAAAAAATAAATCGGTCAAGAACGGTAACCTGATACAGAAGGTGCGACACATACATCTTATATAGGCTGTCTGCCTGTGGGTTGCGAATGGATGGGCTTTTCAAGCGAAGACTCGAAGAGAGTAGTTGCCCTTGGACTGCTAAAAACTCCCCACTTCTTTTGGGCGAAGATGATTTCGTAAGCGTAGCATGCAATACATTCATTAACACTGCATAAAAACAGACGATCCAGTGCCGAGAGAACAGCTAATGCATCATTCATAACAGCTGAAGTTGGAATGTATCTGCATTCAATTGGTGCGAAAAGACAGACAGACAGGCAAACAGAGAGACAGACGCACGCACACGCGCGCGCGAGCACGCATACACTACACACACACACACACACACACACACACGCACACACAACATAAATACACACGCACACACATTTACACACACTTACGTACACATAGACACAAACATACACGCAGGCACACACACACACACACACACACACACACTTACGCACGCATGCACGCACGCACCCCCACAACGCAAACATACACACGAGAGCGCCCACGCGCGCGCGCGCACACACACACACACACACAACACCACACAACCACACACAACATACATTCACATGTGCTTGCGCGCGCACATACACGCGCGCGCGCATACACATATATACAAATACACGCACGCGTGCACACACGCGCACACACGCACGCGCGCGCACACACACACACACACAATTATGCACACATGCACGCACACACGTGCATTACACACACACACATACACACACACACACTCACGCCCGCGTGCGCGCGCACACACACACACACACACACCCGCACACACACACACACAGACACACGCACGCACACACACACACACACGCACACACATCACACACACACACACACGTCATACACTACAACAACAACACAACACACACACACACGAACAGACACATGCTCACATGGATGTCACGTTGAGAAAAAAGACCTATTCGTTCTAAGTGATTTTTTTTTTTATCTTTCAGACTACGTGTGTTTCCAAGAGAAAACAGGAAGCTGAGGTAATATGTGCATAAGCACATCAGTACCGACGAAGTTTCTGCAGAACGAAGCTATCTATAAAATCACTATGCTTTAGCGTCACTTTTACTACTCAAATAATATATCCAAAACTGCAGCCCTATAGCATGACTGGATCATTCTTTGTGAAGGAAGGAATCTTTTATTCAATGTCTGTTCACAATAGTGATTTTACATGTAGACACACGCATAGACACACACACAGACACAGACACACACACACACACAACACACACACACACACACACACACACACACGTACAGAGAGAGAGAGAGAGAGAGGAGAGAGAGAGAGAGAGAAGAGAGAGAAGGACAAAGAAAAGGAAATGGACAAAAAAGGGGGTGGGGATGGGGATGGGGAAGGGTAGTGGCAGTTTGAATGTGAGAAGGGGAACAATTGCAATTAATAATTCAGAACAATGAATTAACAATGTCAAATGATAATAATGTACAAGAATTGATTAACTCTTCATAAAATCTGCAAAAACAGGGGATCTGAGAATCAGCTGGACTACCGAAATGATATCAGTATTTTTGGGAAAGAGGCAACTATGGCACATTCTGTCTTGGGCAAAAAAAAACAAAAACAAAAAACAAAAAAGAGGCAAAAATACTATTAACAGGCCTCTATTGGGCAGTTTCTTTCCTGATCTTTCTTCTGAATTCCCCCATATGTTCGCTTTTTTTATTGTTTTTCTGCTTTGTTTCATTGATTTCAAAATCAGTATCCCTGTCATCAAAAACAAGTTAGAAATTTGGAGTTTGTTTAGGAGCGATCATTTAGATTCTATGTACCAAAGAAGTCACTCAAGTTGGTGCATTTTCAGAAAGGTCTATGAAAAGTGTTGTGTTTTTTTTTCTTGTTTTGTTTTTTTTTTTCTTTTTTTCCAGAAAGTTGTGATATTACTAAAACTCTGTTCCACTTCTCAAAATTTGACACCCTGCATCTATAAACATTATCATTAGTCTACAAATGTCCTCTCTTTACTATGTCTTCGTTTGTTCATTCCTTTTTTCACTGTACAGTGACCTTGCAAAGACACAGAATCTGAATTTCGTGTTGTAATTGTGCGTGCATACAAGGGAGATTATCAAAATGGCTTTAAACGTTATCTTCTCTCTCTCTCTCTCTCTCTCTCTCTCTGGCTTCCTCTCTACCTCTCTCTCTGCCTCTCTCTGCCTCCTCTGTCTCTGTCTGTCTGTCTGTCTGTCTGTCTGTCTGCTGTCTGTCCTGTCTGTCTTGCTCTCTCTTCTCTCGTCTCTCTCTCTCTCTCTCTCTCTCTCTCTCTCTCAACATCTACTTCATCATTACAAATCACACACGTGTTGTCTCGGTAATAATGTGCACTTAAAAAAAAAAAAATAAAAAAACCATCTTCCTGAAGTTAACAAATGGCTGTGAAATGAGGAAATTTATGGCCCTTGAACTGTGACAGTCCTCATTTCAGATTCCGGCATGTAAAATTGTCAACAGGTCCCCAAGCAATGCTTTTCACCGTATGTAAAAGGAAACACAAGACACTTGGCAAAATGGAAGAGCTAAGATGTCGAAACTAACTGAATTCAGAATACACAATCTGCATGATGTAGGGTCATTAAGAGAGCAAATGTTTCTGAAAGGGGACTTGAAGAACCAGACGCTAGTGTACTGCAAAAACAAGACTTGAAGAAGTTACAAACAAACAAGCTAAGCAAGAAAACAAATGAATGAACCCAGCTCTGATGATATCGCTATCAAATCAAACCATTTCATCGAAACACGTCTTCCATGAATAAATTTACAACTGAATGTGTATCGAATATTAAATGTGTCGTATAATTTAGCCAAAAGGGACTGGCAGCACTTGGACAATTCCATATACGCTCCATCGAAATCTGCCAGTGATGATCTGCCATGGCTGGAACACAACAGAGTGCTACTGTTACTCTCACTCGCTCGATCTTGTTCGCCCCTGATGGAATGTTTGGCGTCAATCAAATTCCTCTAGTTGTGACGGTTTTGCACGAGACAATGTGTGTGTGTGGTGTGTGTGTGTGTGTGTGTGTGTGTGTCTGTCTGTGTGTGTGTGTGTGTGTGTGTGTGTGTCTGTCTGTGTTCTCTGTGGTGTGTGTGTGTGTGTGTGTGTGTGTGTGGAGAGAGAGAGAGATAGAAAGAGGGAGAGACCAAGAGAAAGAGACAGGCAGACAGAGACAGAGAGAGAGAGAAGAGAGAGAGGGAGAGAGAGAGAAAGAGAGAGAGAGAGAAAGAGAGAGAGAGAAAGAGAGACAGACAGACAGACAGAGACACACAGAGAGAGAGAAGAGAGGAGAGGGGGGAGAAAGAGAGAGAGAGAAAGAGAGAGACAGACAGACAGACAGAGACAGAGAGAGAGAAGAGAGAGAGAGACAGAGAGAGAGAAAAAAAGAGAGAGAGAAAGACAGAGAGAAAGAGAGAAAAGAGAGAGAGACAGACAGACAGACAGACAGACAGAGAGAGAGAGAGAGAGCTCCAGCCCTGACAGAAATAAGGTCTCGACCACATCATTTGCCAATGATTATCCAGGTTATGAGAATACCTTTTTTTTTTCATACGTGAACAATAGTTTTCCTAGTTGTCTATGAGTGAATCTTTAACAAATATTGATACAACGCATGGACTGTTTTGAAGTCTACAACGATCAGTTTGGGGGGAAACAAGCTCCAATATCTGGGTCACGCGGATGAGAAACAACAACAACAACAAAAACAGCAACAAACCAAAGAAGGCGTGTCAACAGAATTTACTCCGGAACTTCCGACAATATATATATATATATATATATATATATATATATATATATATATATATATATATATATATATATATATATGTGTGTGTGTGTGTGGTGTGTGTGTGTGTGTGTGTGTGTGTGTGTGTGTGTGTGTGTGTATGTATGAATATTCTGTTCTCACCGGTATATCAGTCTGTCGTCTTCGCTTCAAGTAAAGTTTTATTCATTTCATGCGATGCTTTTTCAAGGTCAATGTAGATATTGAAATATGAAATCCAGATTTTTCTATAAACGAATAAAAATGAAGATAATTAGAATGGCTTGATTATCTTGTCCTTATACATATATTTTTTTCATTTTATTTTTATGTCAGTATGTCAATATTACTCAAGTCAGACAATTCTTATGGAAGAAGACGAGGGGCGGAACAATAGAGACAGCAAACCAATGAGAGTTGCGGCCCTTGGACCGCAAAGCGCCTTACATCTGACGGGGACGCGAATGCTTTGGACGGTTCCGCACGCAGTACACATTCACAATGGATAGATAGCCACAACAGCAGAGATGGCAGTAATAACAGCACGCTCACAGCGCGCAAACGTATTAGGAGTGGAACCAAGTATGGACTCT
>CM060306.1:83273011-83285511 GCA_030674185.1 Monoplex corrugatus
GACAGACAGACAGGCAGAGACAGAGATAGACAGGGACACAAAAAAAAAAGAGACAGACAGACAGACAGACAGACATATAGCCAGAGAAATGCGTGGGCAGCACTCTCATAAAAAAAAAAGTGTCATGGGAATGGTGGAAGCGCTCTCACTCCAATGAGTTATCTCAGTTATGGGTAGTATCCTTGCACTTTACATTGCCGACGGGTGGCGCGTTTATGATCCATAACACTAGGTAGACGGAGAAGCACTGATTTATTGATGGCTTTCAAGTCAAAGTGTTTTGTGCCTTGTCTGCAGGCGCAGAATAATGCAGTGGCTATTATCCTATGAGCATTGTTTTGAGCATGTCTCTGGAGAATTGTGATGTTGCGGGCAAGCAGTTAGATCTGAGAGAGAGAGAGAGACAGAGAGAGACAGAGAGACAGAGACAGAGGGACAGAGGGAAGACAGAGATAGAGAGAAAGACAGAGACAGAGAACCAGAGAGAATGAGATAACACAAAGAGAGAGAGGGAGGAAGGGAGAAAGAGACAGACAGACACACACACAAAGAGACAGACAGACAGAGAGACAGAGGAGAGACAGACAGACAGATAAATGGACATAGAGCAAGAGCAAGTAAGGGAAAGAAAAAGCGAGAAAAGAGAGAGAAAAAAAAGGGGAGAGAAAGGACAGAGAGAGAGATAGGGGGGGGGGGAGAGAAGAGAGAGACAGACAGACATTCAGAGACAGAGACAAAAAACAAAGAAAGAGAGAGAGAGAGAGAGATACAGGGGGAGGGGAAAGACAGCCAGACAGACAGACAGAGAAAGACATAGAGAAACAGACAGGCAGAGACAGAGATAGACAAGGACAGAAAAAAGAGACAGACGGACAAACATACAGACAGATAACCAGATAGATGAGTGGGCAGCGCTCTCATTAAAAAAAAAAAACGCCAGGGGAATGGTGGAAGCTCTCTCACTCCGATGAGTTCTCTTGGTTATGGGGTAGTATCCTTGCGCTTTACATTGCCGACGGTGGCACGTTTATGGTCCATAACACTAGGTAGACGGAGAAGCACTGATTTATTGATGGCTTTCAAGTCAAAGTGTTTTGTGCCTTGTCTGCAGGCATGGAATAATGCAGTGGCCATTATCTTATGAGCATTGTTTTGAGCATGTCACTGGCGAATTGCGATGTTGTGGGCAAACAGTTAAAATTGAAAAAGAGAGATAGAGAGCGAAAGAGGGAGGGAAAGAGAGACAGAGACAGAGAGAATGAGAGAATGGAGAAGAGAGAGAGGGAGAAAGATACAGAGAGAGACAGAGACAGAGAGATAACACAGAGAGAGAAAAACAGAAAGAGAGAGACAGTCAGAGACAGACAGAGGGAGATAGAGAGAGACAGATCGACAGAGAGACAGAAAAAGTGGGGTGAGAGAGAGATTCAAAGAAATGGACACAGAGCGAGAGCAAGTAAGAGAAAGAGAGTGAGAGAGAGAGAGAGAAAAAGAGACAGAGAGTGAGAAAGAGAGAGGAAAGACACACACACACACAACACACACACACACACACACACACACACACACACACAACACACAACACACACACACCACACACACACACAAAGACAGAGACAGAAACAAAGAAAGAGAAGAGGGGAGAGAGATGCAGGGGGGAACAGACAGACAGACAGAGACAGACAGAAAGAGACAGACAGGCAGACAGAGACAGATGGACAGATAGAGACAGAGACAGAAAAAGAGACAGATGGACAAACATACAGACAGATAACCAGAGAGATGAATGGGCAGCACTCTCATAAAAAAAAATGTCAGGGGAGTGGTGGAAGCTCTCTTACCCCAATGAGTTCTCTTGGTTATGGGGTAGTATCTGTGCACTTTACATTGCCGATGGGTGGCACCTTTATGATCCATAACACTAGGTAGACGGAGAAGCACTGATGTATTGATGGCTTTCAAGTCAAAGTGTTTTGTGCCTTGTCTGCAGGCGTGGAATAATGCAGTGGCCACTATCTATGAGCATTGTTTTAAGCATGTCACTGGCGAATTGCGGTGTTGTGGGTAAGCAGTTAAAATTGAAACAGAGAGACAGAGGAGAAAGGGAGGGAAAGAGAGACAGAGACAGACAGAATGAGAGAATGGAGAAAGAGAGAGAGGGAGAAAGATACAGAGAGAGACAGAGACCGAGAGATAAACAGAGAGAGAGACAGAAAGAGAGAGACAGTCAGAGACAGACAGAGGGAGATAGAGAGAGACAGATCGACAGAGAGACAGAAAAAGTGGGGTGAGAGAGAGACTCAAAGAAATGGACACAGAGCGAGAGCAAGTAAGAGAAAGAGAGTGAGAGAGAGAGAGAAAAAGAGACAGAGAGTGAGAAAGAGAGAGGAAAGACACACACACACACCACACACACACACACACACACACACACACACACACACACACACACACACACACACACACAAAGACAGAGACAGAAACAAAGAAAGAGAAAGAGAGAGAGATGCAGGGGGGAGACAGACAGACAGACAGACAGAGACAGACAGAAAGAGACAGACAGGCAGACAGAGACAGATGGACAGATAGAGACAGAGACAGAAAAAAGAGACAGATGGACAAACATACAGACAGATAACCAGAGAAATGAATGGGCAGCACTCTCATAAAAAAAATGTCAGGGGAGTGGTGGAAGCTCTCTTACCCCAATGAGTTCTCTTGGTTATGGGTAGTATCTGTGCGCTTTACATTGCCGATGGGTGGCACCTTTATGATCCATAACACTAGGTAGACGGAGAAGCACTGATTTATTGATGGCTTTCAAGTGAAAGTGTTTTGTGCCTTGTCTGCAGGTGCAGAATAATGCAGTGGCCATTATCCTATGAGCATTGTTTTGAGCACGTCTCTGGCGAATTGCGATGCTGTGGGCAAGCAGTTAGAATTTGAGAGAAAGAGAGAGAGAAAGAGACAGACAGACAGAGAGAGCGAGTGAGAGATAGAGAGAGAGAGAGAGGAAGACAGACAGACAGAACAGACAGACATACAGAACGAGAGAACAGAGAGAGAATGAGAGAGAGAGGGGAAGGAGAAGGAGAGAGAGAAAGTGAGAGAAAGAAACAGTAACAGAGGCAGAGAGACACAGAGAGAGACAGAGACAGAGAGAGCGGAACGAAAGGGAGAGACAGCGAGAGCGAGAGAGAGAGAGAGAGAGAGAGAGAGAGAGAGAAAGAGAGAGCAAGAGAGATAGGTGGAAAGGGAGAGAGAGAGAAAGACAGAGAGAGACAGAGACAGAGAGAGACAGAGACAGAGAGAGACAGATAGACAGACAGACAAGCAGACAGACAGAGCAAATGAAAGAGAAATAGAGAGAGGGAGAGAAAGAGAGAGAGAGAGACAGACAGACATATAGACAAACAGAGAGAGAGAGACAGACAGACAGACAGAGAGATAGACAGAGGACAGAAAACAGACATACAGGAATGCATATAGACTGAAAGACAAACACTGAAAAAAAAAGACCTGCGACCTTAATCACTGAGAAATAAGAAAGACAGGTAAAGAGAGAGGGAAAAAGAGAGGGAGAAAGAAAGAGAGAGAGCGAGCGAAATAGAGACAGAGTGAGAGAAAGACAGAGACAGAGACAGAGTGAGAGAAAGAGAGAGACAGAGTGAGAGAGAGAGAGAGAGCACACAGGAAGACAAATGTACTTATAAGAAGCAGAGAGAGAGAGAGAGTGAGTGAGAAGAGAGAGAGAGACAGACAGACAGACAGAGAGAGATAGAGACAGAGAGAGAGAGACAGAGAGAGAGAGTGAAAGACAGAAGAGAGAGAGAGAGAGAGAGAGAGAGAGAGAGAGAGAGAGAGAGAGAGAGAGAGAGAGAGAGAGAGAGAGAGACACTTCATATTTCAATCAACATTTCAAGGCATATCGACTGATGCCAACGGAAACCTCTGGCATGCTTTTGTTTTGTCTCGTCTCCTCCGCTGAAATCTGATTTCCTTTTTATTTATTTATATCATGTCTCCATGACAGCTTACAGAAAACCCAGAAAAAAAAATGTTCTGGCAGTTTGTATTATTCATCGCATTCTGGGTGAGATCATAAATCGTATAGTGTACAGATCTCCATTTAACGCACATTTATTTTTTGGGTTCTGTCGGTGGCTAGATGGGGGTGGGGGTGAAGAATGGGGACGGGTAATTATATAGATGAAAGCTTACATATATATATATATATCTGTATATATATACACGAGTATATATGCATACATACATACATACATACATACATATATACACACATATTAATGTGTATATAGTGTATATATATATATATTTATATATATATATATACAAGTATATATATATATATATATATATATATATATATATGTATCTCTCTGTATATATATACACGAGTATATAATTAATTAATCATACATACATACACATATATTAATGCATATATATATATATATATATATATATATATATATATATATATATATATATATATATACATACATACATATATATATATATATATATATATATATATACATATATATATATATAAATATATATATATATATATGGAACGATATGTGGCACATGGCTCCTCTAAGGATAAGCTTCCTCCTCAGATCTGTATATGACCTGCTCCCCTCGAATGCAAACTTAGTGAAATGGGGGAAATCAGACGACCCAGCATGTCCGCTCTGTCAGAAGAAACAAACAGTGGAACATGTCCTAAGCTCTTGCAAAGTAGCGCTAGCCCAAGGAAGGTATACATGGAGGCACAACCAAGTTCTGAAAGTGATCACAGATGTGATTAGCGAAAAAACCATGACCCCAAACGCACCAATTGCTATGACAACGTTCTACAAAGCAGGAGGGAAACAGGTCTGGCCCGAAAGTGCTATGACAACCAGCACATTGCCAAAGGGGCTTCTGGATGGAGCAGTCGACTGGGAGTGTACAGCAGACCTCCCAGAGTGGAGAAATTACCCAGATGTCATCAGCAAGACAGGCATGAAACCAGACATCGCTCTCCACTCTGACTCCTCGAAACAAGTGATTCTGATAGAACTCACTGTGCCATACGAAAGCAGAATGGAAGAAGCACATATCTACAAGACCGAAAAATACGCCGGTCTTGCCAGCACCCTGAAGAAAGCAGGTCTGCGGGTCAAAATCTTCGCCATAGAGGTCGGGGCAAGAGGGTTTGTGGGCACCTCCGCTTATGATCTCATGAAACAACTCGCCATTTCTGGGAAGAAGAGGACTAGAGCCCTTAAAGCGATGGCAGAGGCAGCAGAAAGGAGCTCAAGCTGGATCTGGGCAAGGAGGAACCAAAAGTGAACTTCATAAGGATTAAATTCCCTACAGATGATGTGTGCCCCGTTAGCACATTGGTAAAACCGCGTACCGCAGTTCTGAAGCGCAGAATCGCCCAGGTTCGCTCCCCGGCGTGGGAAAATTTAAAAAAAAAAAAAAATAGACAACAGCAGAAGGGCATCCAGGAGTCATGACCTGGATGTGGCCCGGCCCCCCGAGAGTGTAAGGAATTCAGGGCCGAAACACTTGTCTAAAGGGGGTTACTTCTCTGAAGACCTTCTGTTGTCTAGCTCTCCCTAGAGTTTCTTTCTACCTATATATATATATATATATATATATATATATATATATATATATATACATGTACTTGTATATATACAGAGAGATACACAGAGAAAAAGAGACAGACACACAGAGGGAAGAGCGCGCGCGCGCGCGCGCGCGCGCGCGCGCGTGTGTGTGTGTGTGTGTGTGTGTGTGTGTGTGTGTGTGTGTGTGTATGTGTATGTGTGTGTGTGTGTGTGTGTGTGTGTGTGTATGTGTATGAGATAGCGACAGACATACAGACAGAAAGAGAGAAAGAGAGACATATAGAGATATTGAGCTTGAGAGAGAGAAGAGAGAGAGAGAGAGAGAGAGAGAAAGAGAGAGAGAGAGAGAGAACGAGACAGAGAGAGAGAGAGAAAGAGAGAGAGATAAAGAGACAGAGAGAGAGAGAAAAAGAGAGAGAGAGAAAGAGAGAGAGATTAGAAAGATTCCCGTCATGGTACCTATAAAATTGTTGCACATGCGCCGATAACAAGATAACTATGGAAACGCCTTAATCCCAACGCATCAACACACACACACACACACACACACACACACACACGAGCGCGCGCGCACGAATTCACGCACACGCTTTCACACTCTCTCTCACACACACAATATACACGCGCACGCACACAAGCATCCCAGAAAATCGCAACGCCCTTAATAAATAATGATGATGGTAATAATAACAGTAATAATAAGAATAATAACAATATTAATAACAATAATAATAATAATAATAACAACAATTATAATAACAGTGATAATAATAATGATAATAATAATGGTGATGATAACAAAATTTACTGCTACTACTACTACTACTTCAAGCAACAGCTACAGGAACAACGATAACGATGATAATATCAATAATGACGACGACGATGATGACGACGATGATGATGATGATAATAATGATAATAATGATAATAATAAACAGGATAGGCAAACTAAGAACCATAAGAAACATATGTTAAGGCTGTTGGATTGTTTATCTTTTATAATTAGGAAAATATGACATAAACTGTGCTCCTTGTGTGTGTGTGTGTGTGTGTGTGTGTGTGTGTGTGCGTGCGTGCGTGCGTGCGTGTGTGTGTGTGTGTGTGTGTGTGTGTGTGTGTGTGTGTGTGTGTGTGTGTGTGTGTGTGTGTGTGTGCAGGTGTTTGCGCGTGCGTGCGTGTTTACACAAATACTTTGAGCTCGCCTCGTTGCAGCTATGTAGTAGTTTTCAATGAAAGTCAAAGCTTCTGTGCGAATGCTTGTTATATTGTTTTTATTTCATTTTAATTCATTTTATTTCATTTTATTTGTATTGTTTTTTGAGTGTGTTATATTGTTCACTCAAGATTGCCACTCAAGAATCGGCCTGCACAGCCACAGCAGAAAGTGCACGTCATGACCACAACGCCTCCTGGTGCAGACTATCATCTCCTGAGATGTAAAGAGGCCGACGATAATTATATTGTTCACCACACCCTGAAAAACAGTTGTTGTTTTTTCTGTATGTCATCAACACCAATGCCTTCTCTATGGAGAAACACGATATCAAGCCTTTGCGTGGTTGTTTGGCTAATGTCAGCATCATGGTAAATGACTTGGGTGTACATTGTGAAAACTGTTTGTTGGGAATGGTGAATAGATGTGCAGAAGCAAGTATCAGTTCTCTAAATCAGGCGGGAATCAATTTCTTGAAGGTTTTTTTTTAGCATGTTCTTCGTAATGCACGTGCTTCGTTTTTCTTGTTACTTGTTTGTTTGTTTTATTTTTGTTATGTATATATGACTGTCCACGCTCGCAACCATAAAACATTCCTGATGTTAATTGATAGGCGTTTGTTGGTAAGAATGCTTGTCATCTTCTTGAAAGCTGTTTTTGGCTTGGCCGATTCTGCTGTTTCTGATGTGCATCTGCCGTCTGGTGAAATGATCGTTCTCAGGTATTTAAACTTATCAATCTGTCTCAAGGTTGCGCCGTTTGCTGTTATGTTGCACGAGGGGATTTCATGTTTTTAACTGATAACCATGATTTCAGTCTTCCTGCTGTTTAGTTCCAACCCCTTTACCTTTGCTTTCTATTTCTAGTATATTCACAAGGCTTTGTAGGTTCCCTTCACTTTCTGCAATTAGCACGGTGTCATCTGTATATATATATATAATGGGCAGACGTACGCACATATGCTTATTATTTCAACATATGCACACAGAGACAATAAACATAACAATAGCAAACGTCTCTTGAGGGCTATTAAAAAAACAACTAAACCCCAAAAGCTTCACATCTTAACAGTAAAATGAAACTCATAAAGTCTGAAATACAAATCTTTGTTGAAGTGAAATATGATGGCGAGTCTGATTTCCTAACAATGCACCCATGAATGTACGTGTATATATTTTTTTTTAATTTGTATTGCTACTAATGCTTCAAGCAGATGTGCACATACTTGTATCGTACGTATATACAGTTATTTTACATAGGCGGAAGTTGTTTCTTACGAAGTGACTGTAATCAGGTTACGCTGTTTTTTTCTGTATTGCTTGTTTAACATAAATAATGAATAAAAGATGGTTTAAAGAAAAACAAATTCGTGTCCTATTTTATAGTAAAGGCACATAACGAACGTAAGGTTAGATACCCTGACAACTCAAATATAATGAACTAACAGATGATTGACCGATCAGCTGACCATACTTCTCAGCAAGCTATCATAAAACCAGGCTATCAACAGATCAAACACAGTCCTAAAGAACCTCCGTGATCATTTTGGCTAAAAGCATGATTGAATGGCTGAGCCAACAATCTAACCAAATCACATACCAATAAACTATCGAATACAGACTCACGGTAGCCACTCATAGTTTGATGGTGATGATGGGTTCTCCCGTCGATCTGACTGACGCGTATGGATACTGTGGTCCTTTATCTCCTGGAATGGGTCTTCGTGTGGGATGCAAGGACGCAGGCACACGTTCTTCTGCAGGTGCTGCAGAGAAAAAATCTTGGGGTTCTGCTGGTAGTGGTCTCTTTTCTGTTGAATAGCAGATGTTCCGCGCTGCTCAAACGCCCTACGGGCACTACTGTCACCTGCTTACTCTGTTGTGGGCGACGGTTTTCCATTTAGTGTTGTCGACGCCACAGCTGATGAGGTCGGCCTTCAGATGCAAGGATATTGCATCGTATTCTTTGGTGACAGTATCCTTACTTCTGCTGTCCGTACAGGATCATCTTTGGGACGAGGCTGCCTTCCATGCGGACAACGTGTATTCTTCGTCAAAACTGGCATTTGGTATACAATTGCAACCGGTCAACCAGCTAACCATGAGACGGCCATCCAACGCAAGTCTGGTATGGCCTTTATGCTCAGTTTGGTTCTAGGCAAGATGACTGACTGATGGAATGACTAAACAGAAACCCATGCCATGAAGTCACCTACCAAGAAAGCAAAAAACACTTCATCAGATAAGTATTCATGACCAAACTGTAAACAAGGCATGAGGACGAAATGGAAAGGAATTCGTAATATATTGCCAAGCGAACATTAACAGATATTCATTACCGCGTAGGCGAATAAGACATCTTGATAAAAACACGACGCAGCAGACCAAACATTTCTTAGGTTTGATGGTATGTTTTTTTTCTTCTATGATTGATAAGTATTCATAGATTCTTTATCCTGTAGAGCAAGAAACGTATCAATCTGATCTCACCATTTCATAAGGTTTCTTATGAAACCCATAGCCTTCTGTAAGAGTGTCTTGTCTGTGGTTTATTTTGTTTTAACTGTGCTATGTTGCTCACCACGCCTTAGCTGCCAAAGCTAAATGATATCAACAGCGATACCACAAGAAGAAGAATACCATAGTCCCTTACGTCAGCGATTTCCTTGTTGTTTGATTACGATAATATCATGGTAAATTACCTTGCTGTAAACTTACATTTTCAAAAATCTGCTTGTTTCAGTTTATGAGTTTGAAATTTGTTCAAGAATTGAATCTATCGGACTCGGGCAATCCCATTAGCGCTCCACCCCAATATCCCTGCAATTATCTGGCAGACTCTCCGAGCCCGCACAAAATTCTGCGCGCTGCTGACAAGGTCTTGAAAGAGAGTGAGAGAGAGAGAGAGAGAGAGAGAGAGAGAGAGAGAGAGAGAGAGAGAGAGATATTGAGAGGGAGACAGAGAGACAGACAAAGACAGACAGAGAGTCAGAGAGACAGACAGAGAGACAGAGAGACAGAGACTGAGACAGAGACTGAGACAGAGACAGACAGACAGAGAGACAGAGAGACAGAAAGACAGAGAGACATAGAGACAGAGAGACCGAGAGACATAGAGAAAATGTGGTACTGCTGGTGGAAATCAGGGCCCGTGAAATGAAATACTCAAGCAACACCACCAGAATAACTGACAGCATTATGATGGGCAGCAGCAAACACGCCAGGTTCTATGTTGCAGGCTGGGCCTGAACTCTGAAGATCAGCAGATCTGGAGTTGGGGGCTTTACCAAAAGAATCAGCCAGCACACGTTAAAAGCTATGGCATGTTTGAGGATGGAATCCACGACCTCTGTGTTATCAGCATGTCTTCTTAACTGACTGGGCTGACAGGCCTGTCACGGTGTATCGACCAGGAAACCGTTTACTTTAACAGCAAAGTAAAGCTAGATCAATAAAATAAAATAAAATAAAATAAAATAAAATAAAATAAAATAAAATAAAATAAAATAGAATAAAATAAAATTGAATAAAATAAAATAAAAATAAAATAAATAAAATAAATAAAATAAAATAAAATGAAATGAAATAAAATAAATAAAATAACATAAAATAAAATAACATAAAATAAAATAAAATGAAATATTATAAAAATGAAATAAAACGAATGAAATGAAATAAAATAAAAGAAAATAAACGAAAATAAAAGAAAAGAAAAGAAAATGAAAGAAAATAAAAGAAAATATAAAGCCATACAGCGAACACCCCATCCGTGGATATGTTGTGTGAACGTCGAAGATGCCATTCAAAGACAAAATGAAATAAATAAAAAAAAAAGCCATGCAATGCAATGCAATAACATAAAATAAAACAAACTAAAATAAAAATAAATAAAATAGAACAAAATAAAATGAAAACAAAATGAATTGTTGTTGTTGTTATTGTTGTTTAAAGCCCAGCCGACTGCGTAAATCCTTATCAGGGCTATCCATAAATATAAAATAAAACCAAATGAAATATAACAAAATGCATTAAAACAAAACAAAAGAAAATAAAAAGCCATACAACTAGCACCCCATTCATGTATATTTGCATGGACCAGGAAGATGCAGCTCAAAGACAGGGAAGAACACCATCAATCAGCCGATAAACTGCATCACAAACGTTTACAAGCCCTGAAGCAGATTTCTTGTTAGGCTGAACAATAGGAAGTGATTGGTTGACCGTGCCATTCAGCCCAGCATCCATCCAATCAGCAAAATGTCCAACCAGGCCACCACCCAGCCAAATGACCAAACCAGCAAATCCCTTTGGCTATACACAACACATCACTGCAAACTTGCAAGTAAGGTCTTTTGAAGCGATCTCTTAAAGTGTGCTTTTTGTGATCTGAGACACGTATATACTGAGTGGCTACCTGTGTTGTGATTCGGACTTTTAAATATTTATTTATTTTATTTCTCTGTTCTCTTCTTTGAAGATAAGATACACAGATACACAAGCCATTTGCATGTAACCAAAATTATTCCAATGATAGCCGGATACAATACTAGTATAAAAATAGGTAAAACATAGGCTAGATAGGACCATAGGACTGGCCAGCTCATGGATTTATGTGCAGGCTTTAAAACGTGTGCCATGATCACCATCACATGGCACCTGTGACGTTAGTGCATATGGAATTCATTCCGAGCGCGGAGACGTCATCTTGAGAAACAGAGAAACTGAAACTGAAACTGCAGGTGAGCAAGCAGCCAGTTCACTCCACCAAGTGCACTACAAACAACACTAACCACCTATTCAGCTGAAGACAGGCGTGATAGTCAAGTGGATGAGACATCGGGAGATCCAATAGGAAGGTTTGGGGTTCGATCCTGCCAGGGTACCTCCTGTCTGGAGGTATAAAGAGTGGAGATTGTGTTTCCGACCAACCAGGTCAACACGCTGGCGGACCTCATCATCATCATCATCAAGTGCCCTGCCGCATGACGTTTGGCGAGCATAGCCCTCCATGTGTATCTATCTCATGTTACCGCAAGCACATCTTCCTCTCTGTCCTCAGCCACCCTGCAAGTCCGTCCAATATCTTCTCCCTGGTCTACCTGGTGCTCTCTTTTCCAGCTTGTGTGACCAGGTGATCTAATTCCCCTTTCCTCATAAAATGGCCATAAATGGTGCAGACCTATTACGGCCTGTCGCGTGTACACGCCCGCAGAACATCAAGCAAACACGTTAAAACCCTGTAAGTCATGTAAGTATCCGTTGGCGTATGGAAACGTAAAAAATGACCCACAATGTATGCCCATCGAAGATGAAAGTATGCAGTCTGTCCATTATCATTCCGCCTGCACAGCTGGGCAAAACAAACCCGCACATACGTAGTATTAAAAATAAAAATAATAATAAAAAACCTTAACAGTTCATACCAGTCACCTGAACACACATTTAACGTATGTATTGCATGGCTCTGAAATCAAGTTCAAGTTCATATTGTTTATAGCCCAACCAGCTACTAGAGCCATATCAGGGCTAACACCACGTCAAAAACGACAACCCGGTTAAGATAAAAGACACAATTAAAAACCACGCTCAGCGTTAACCTTGCAAGTCTAAAAATGCAATCCAGCTCAGTTCATATTG
>CM060306.1:83318011-83320511 GCA_030674185.1 Monoplex corrugatus
ACAGGGTTTAGGCAGTAACAAGTGTGCACAGACGTTGACTGGGAGATCTGGAAAAAAAAATCTCCTCCACGTTTTACCCATTAGGCGTAAGGAACCAAGATAGGATCGAACCACAGGCCTTCCGATTTGAATAAAAATGACGTTTTGTGCACTTGACCACCGCACCCTTCGCAGAATGACTGGTTTTACAGAACACATCTCAAATAACTAACTAATAAACAAAAACAACAGCAATGATAATGAAAACAAAATTGATGATAACCATAATCATCATCACCATCATCATAATGATAATAACAAAGAAGAAAAAACAAGAAGAAGGAGGAGGAGAAGAAGACGACGACGACGAAGAAGAAGAAGACGAAGTACTACTACTACTACTACTACTACTACTACTACTACTACTACTACTACTACTACTACTACTATTACTCACATAGTAATAGTAAAAAGTTTTTAAAAAATAATAATAACAATAGCGATCAAAAAAGGGACGAAACGGACACGAATAATAAGCTACCCAGTAAGACAATGCACAAATCTGGATGTTCCTGATCTCTCATAGTTTTGGAATTTCATACAACAAAACACTCACCAGTAGCAAAGTACTGCATACAAATGGGACAAATGGACGCGTCTATAACAGAAAATAACATAATGACAATATTGTGCAAAGAGAGCAGTAATGCATACCAATGAACCAAAATAATAATAATAATAAAAATATAATCTCATTCGACAGGAGAAATATATGGGTGCCAGAAACGTAGACATGTCCAAAATGGACAAACATCAAGAAGAGATGAGGACAAAATGGAAGGGGTCTAGGTGGAGGGACATGGGAAAGAAAATTAACTTGGGAGGAGAAATAAAATGATCGATACAAAAGCGACGACGAAGACATTGTGTGTGTGTGGCGGGGGGGGGGGGGGGTGGATACAGTCAAGCCAGATTAGAAATTTCCTTGTTATCCAATAATCCATGACCGAAATCAAAATCCGTATTTTCTAATTACCAAAATTATAACGACCATGACAAAGTTTCGGATGAAATGACACTTGATGATGTGCATGCTGGAAAATGTCTGACTGTCACCGGCTACATGAATTATGAATATTGTCAGAATATCTTGCCAAAGTCTTCCTCGCACGACTTCAAGAAGTGCTGATTCTAGGCCCACCCACCCCTTTTTCGTTTTTTTTTTGTTTTGAGTCCATGCGACCTTGACCTTGGAGGTTTAACTTCCAAGCTCAAGCTTCTGCAACTCATCAACAGTGTACAGCTTTGATTGAAATGAGAAGGTACTGTTCACACGTTTTGTCATGAGTAGACAGGCAAGCACACACACACACACACACAAAGAATCAGACAGACATAAGACAGACAGACAGACGACAAACAAACATACAGACATACAGACATATACACACCATCACCACTACCACCACCACCACACTTGCCGATACAGACATATAGACATACACACACAAACACTACAACCACCATCACCACTACCACCACCACTACCCCACTTGTCGATACAGATATATAGACATATACACACCACCACCACTACCACCACCACCACTACCACCACCCCACTTGTCGATACAGATATACACACACATACACACACACCACTACCACCACCACCACTACCTCCACACTCTGGTCGACACGACAAAATTCTAACCTCCCTTAAAAAATTTTTTTTTAAAAAACGAAACGGGGGCGGATTTCCAAAAAAAAAATGGATTGAGCAGTGGGTTTTGAATATCAATCTGCATTTCCCAAGTGTGGATGAAGTCAGCACTGACGTTCATCTGGATGTGCGAACAGAGGACATGGCATTACGCAGCATCAGCAGAACCTTGTCACTCTTGAACAGAGAACCGGGAATATCACAGCTCGTCGGGTACACGGGTTTAGCTGGCAGAGCCATGAACACAGAATCTAATATCTCGAGTTCAATCCCAGCCCGCAAATTAAGAAAAAAACAAAACCAAAAAAAACAAAAACAAAAAAAAAAAACAACACTGGCCTGTTTGCTGCCCATCTTAATGTTTACTACATCATCATTCTGGTGGTGCCAGCTTTATGTTTCATAGGTCCCTCTCCCCCTTTCCCCATTTTAAGAACTTGCCAGCGCATAGGTTTTCTGCGCAGGCATCGGAAGTCTGTCAGATAATTGCTGACAGATTTGGGTGGAGCGCATATGGAGTTTTCCGAGTGCAGTGAATCCCTCTTGAACAAACTAAAATTACAGGAAAATGAACCGTTCATTTCCCAATCCACGCTGTCTCGGGAGGCCTATGTGTAATCACACGGTGTCACAGAACTGCATTGCTCATATTCCAGCTCAGAAGAACGTTGTTTTGGGAAGCCTCTGTGTGTGTGTGTGTGTGTGTGTGTGTGTGTGTGTTGTGGTGTGTGTGTGTGTGTGTGTGTGTGTGTGTGTGGTGTGTGTGTGTGTGTGTGTGTGTGTGTGTGTGTGTGTGTG
>CM060306.1:83325511-83333011 GCA_030674185.1 Monoplex corrugatus
CAACAAAAGGGAAAGAAAACCAAATACGCATGTCAATGCATTCGCGCACGTAGTCGAAGGAGATGCCCTTGGCGTTGACCACCCCGTCCAATTTATCACACAGGGGATTTCACCCTTACACTCCTGCAGCCTCTCCAACGACTGCAAAAACTTAACCCTTTGACTTTCTCACCTTTCCCACCAGCTTCCTGCAGGAAGCTGGTGGGAAAGGTGAGAAAGTCAAAGGGTTAAGTTTTTGATTCGATTGCATGGTTGACAATACAGTATACTATTGGACAGGGTGTGGGATTCAAAGGGTTGCAGAATCATAGCTGAACACACAAATCTAATATAACAAAGGACACTGAAACATATATAAAAACGGGCATACATTACCTAAAATCGCTTCCGCATATCCTATATCCCTAGAGTCAGAAATGGACTTAATACACGTACCCAATTATCAGCCCTAAGACAAAGTACGTAAGACGTTATCCAACACACGCAGGTGAATGGACCCGCAAAAACAGAAAAGGATAAAAGAAAAGAAAGAAAGAAAGCAAAGGAACAAGGCAGAAACAAAGAGAGTGACAAAAAAGAGGACATTCTAGCACAGAATTTCCAAAAGGTACGGGGATACTATTGATGCTGAAAGAGCCCCCGGCATCCCCACGGAAGGTAGATAGATGGATAGAAAGATATGCAGATAAATAGATGAACAGACAGATGTATTCATAACCTCAAATATACACGATGGAGGTCTTGTCGGTTATGTCAGCGTCCCGTGGCTAATGGAGATAGGATATCAATCAGCGTGCACAGCCGATAAAGAGAGAGTATGCAGAGTGTGCAACAGCATACCGCCTGCACAGCGTGGAGCATACAGGAATCCAAGAAAAAAAATTGGAACGCTTGGAAAACAACAACAACAACAACAACAACAAAAACACAACAATAACAACAACAAAAGCAACTCCCATACGGTCGGCTGTGAAACAATCATAGAGTCACAAATTTATCACCGTTGCCCCATAAAACATCTTTGGCGTTATGTCGTTTGACCAGGCTCCCAACCATACAACTAATTCCCTAAACTGGAGTATCGGTACAATCAAGGTGTTTATATATAAAAAAAAAAAAAAGAAAAAAAAAAAGAAAAGGACGCTCCAGCGAATCCAGATGTGGGAATCATACCAAAATGTTCCCACAAAAGTCTCTCGACTCAGAAAATCCAAGCGACTGATCAAGTTCTCAAAAAGGATGTCTGAAGGTATTCCTGAAAGTCTTCAAGAACTTTTTTTTTAAGGATCATCGCACTTAAGAAGATTGCCTTTTGCGCTCCCCTTTAAAATAGATTGAAGATTGCCTTTGTGTTCCGCTTTTCTTTCTTTCTTTGTGTTTTGTCATGTCCCATTTTCTACGCCACGTTAATGGCCACAGAAGCTAACACATTTTTCTCTTACAAAGTGGTGGTGATGATGTACATGAGGATAATAATCATGATGCTATGAAGTTCCATGTAGGATTCAGAATGCGTGACCTTTCTGTGGTTTCTGTCTCCTACTGCATACCGAAGTATTTGCCTCTAGCGCACAGAACAAACTACGTGTTGATAGGCGCAATGGTCAAGTGGGAAAAACGTCGGAGTCTAATCGGGAGGTCTGAGCTTGATTCTGCTTGGGTACCTCCCACCTGGTGGGTACAGGGTTGGAGATTTTTTTTTTTTTCCGATCTCCCAGATCAACATGTGTGCAGACCTATTAGTGTCTGAAACCCTCACGTATAATACCAAATATGAATGCAATGATCTTTCAAGTCATGTCAGTGTTCGATAGCTTACAGAAACATGAAAACATCCATCGTGCACGCCCACTAGACACAGGTTATGCAGATTCTGTAGCAACATACCGCCTGCGCAGTGTGAGCAAAGCAACGTGCGTAAACGCCTCCGAGAAATCTCGAAACACTAAACGAATAAGTAAATGAATATATATGAATAAATAATTAAATAAATGAATGAATGAACACATAAATTAAAAAAAATGAATACCCAAACAAATAAACAAATAAATATGTAAATGAATAAATAAGTAATAATAAATGACAAATAAATAATAAATAAATAAATAAATAAATAAATAAATAAATAAATAAATGCGTAAAAGCATAAATAAATAAATAAAGTATGTACTACCAAATAGAGACGCCCTCACAATGGCTAGATGTACTGACAAAATCATGAGCAGTAACTGATGACCCGAGTGAAGACTGAAACGATATATTTTATTTTTCCTGATAATGGTAGTGTACGGTACAACTGTGTGCAAGAATCATCAGCAACAACTACTAGCATGCAACTGCTTTTACACTTTTTTTTTTCTCGCTACAAATCATTCATTTAGCCAGTGGCAGAAAGAAAAAAGAAAGTGTATATTTAAATGGTCAGCAACTTACAAAGTACACTAAACATTTTTAATTGTTTCATACACTAAAAAATTTGAAATGCTCCATACACTAAAGAATTTGAAATGTTTCGTACACTAAAGAATTTGAAATGTTCCATACGCTAAAAAGATAGAAATGTTTCATGCACTAAAGAATTTGAAATGTTTCATACATTAAAGAATTCGAAATGTTTTCATACACTAAAGAATTTGAAATGTTTCACACCTGGGGGAGATATGACACTTCCCACGCAGTATATGTGTATACAGATCATGTATGCATCTCGATTCCTTGCTGATTAAAACAAACGGAAACTGGATGATTTGAGAGTGACAAAACAGTTGACAAATCTAGTTTAGATGTGCATAAATATCAGTGGAGGAATAGACAGAAAAGTTGACAGATAAGCAAACGTACAGACAGACAGACAGACAGACAGAGAGAAAGAGAGAGAGAGAAAATTAGAGACAACAGAATCAGCAGACACACACAACACACACACACACACCCACACACCACACACACACACACACACACACAACACACACACACACACACACACACACACACACACACACATACAGAAAAACACACAGAGAAACATGTTAACAGATAGACAGATAGACCAAAAGGAAAGTAAAAAGTGAAAAAAAACATATGGCAAATTTTATTTCGTTCGGTAGATTTACAAGGATTTTACGAGTATGACAGGACGTTCTGCTCAGTTAGATGCTAATCAGAGGCTACAGTTGACAGACGAAGGAATTAATAGGACTGTTTGTTGTTGCTGTTTTGTTATTGTTGTTAATGTGGTTGTTGTTGTTGTTGTTTTGTAATTTTGCTGTGTGTATGGTTTTTGGTTTTTTTATGGTTTTGTTTTAAAGGAGGAGGGTGTGTGAGAGGGATGGAAAAGAGTCAGGCAGTTTGATGCCTGATGTCAAAGACTGTTATGTTATGGCACATCTCTTGGCGCCTCCAATGTCCCTTGCGAGACATCAGTTTGTCCTCGAACTCTTTTGATGTTAACGTTTTATAAAGCGACACACTAATTGCCTGATTTCCAAACGTGGGTTTTTTTTCTCCACTTTTAGGGAGTTTATTCAGTATTGACACAAAGGGTTTTGAAATTGGAAATCATAGCCATGTGTTTTAAATCATGCAGGCTTAATTCTTCAAAGAACACGGCTCTGCCCAAACGCACGCTCTACATAGCTTCTCGTGTCCTTTAAAGGAACACGCATTATGGTTTGTTTTGTTTGTTGGTTTGTTGGTTTGTTTCTTTCTGTCTTTCTTTATTTCGTTTTTTTTTCTCTGTTTGTTTCTTTGCTTGCTTGTTTCCTTCTTTCTTTCTTTTTTTTTTCTTTCTATGCTTGCCGTGTTTGTTTGGATGGTTAGTCGATTGTTGGTTGGTTCTTTCAAAAATCAAGAGTGATTTTATGTATGTATTGGCTTATTTTCTTATTTATTCATTTCAAGGACTTCATTTTAAAATGATGTACCATCAAAAATATTCTTAAAAAGCATATACACCATTGTCGCCAGATATCTCACAAAATGTGTTTTTGTTAAAGTCCACAAACACATGAACATATAGAAAGCAATGAAACGGAGCTTAGGCATGCAGCGAATGTTGACGGAATAGCTGACATGTTATAATCTATCCTATTGTATAGGAAGTGCAAAAATGTTCGTCCTAATCTTATTTTGAGATGAGGTGCAGCAAAGAAGAAAGAAAGCGAGAATTAAATTAATAGTATGATAGAGTTAAAGGACATTATGAAAAGAAAAAAGCAATGCATGGATACATTGAACTCGGGTGCGACAATAAATTATTTCAAACTTAATATGAAACTTTATTTTCCTGAATTGGAATTTAGAAATGCCCGGGTTTGAATCCCACACCTTTCACATGCAAAGTGAACGTTTTTACCACTGAGCTACATCCCTAATTTTCCTGGACAAAGTTGAGGGTTATGTCTACAATTTGTCAAATGTGTTTAACCTTGCGAAATTATCAGTTTTTGAATGAAATGTTTGATCATGTTTAACGTAATAATATATAATAATAATACCGAGTTAGTTCTATGTTTATTTACTTATTCAAATGTTGATATCTGAACTCATTCGTTTGTGATTTTGATGGTCTCCTATATTTTGTTTCGATTACAGTGACGATGGAGGTGACCGTGGCAGCTATAATTTGCATTTTTATGGTCTTGATTACTTGTATGTATACTATGGACAGGAAACAGGAAAGCTGGAGGGAAAGAGAGCACCAGGTAGACCCAGGGAAAAATATTGGACGGACTTGCAGAGTGGTTTAAAACAGAGAGGGTGGGAGATGTACTTGCGTGAACAAGGGATAGAAACATGTGGAGTGCCATGATCTCCAACTCCAAGAGGCAAGGCACTTGATGATGATGATGATATTATGGACAATATGTATTATAATTAGATCCCTGGCTCTTTTCCACTTTAATCCAGACCACGTTGTTTTTAAAACTGTTTCAATGATGTTGCACGCGCTGCTTCACTATGAGTAAAGTATACCTCATGATTGTAAGCGTCGCTTTCATCTACCATACCCAAAACAATGCATCTGCCTCTGAAAAGAAGCGCTCAAGTTTTGGGTGAGTCACTCTGACATGAATCTAGAATCGGTCCTAAGTAGAAACAGAATACTTTGATAAGGATTTGAACGATTTTGTTTTCCGACAATGGCAACCAAACAATAATTTGTACGTGAAAGAGATTGTAACAACTTATTAAGAACTATTCTGGTGTGTTTTTTTGTTTTGTTTGTTTGTTTGTTGTTGTTTGTTTGTTTGTTTGTTTTTGTTTTTGTTGCATACAGGTGTTTCCATAGCACACACACACAACACACACACACACACACACACACACACACACACGCACGCACGCCACGCACGCACACACACACACACACACACACACACACACACACACGGGAGAGAGAGAGAGAGAGAGAGAGAGAGAGAGAGAGAGAGAGAGAGGAGGACGGGATGAGAGAGAGAGAGAGAGAGATGAAGGGGATATATATATTATATATATATATATATATATATATATATATATATATATAGAAGAAGAGAGAGAGAGAGAGAGAGAGAGAGAGAGAGAGAGAGAGAGAGGAGAGAGAGAGAGAGGAGTTTACAGTATAAACAAGTCCAGATAACGCAGAGCAACGAACAGTCTTTAAGTTTTCATAGTTAGACAAACATGACTCTGCACTTGCTAACTCTGCATACATAGCATCACTCATATATTTCTTATTCTATCTGAATGAACTCAAACGGAAAGTTAAACTTCGTGAGATGACAGAACTGAAATGAAGTCCTGCATGCCTGGACAGCAAAATATGGAATGCACTTTCTTATCGAGTAAGAAACAAGAGAGAGAGAGAGAGAGAGAGAGAGGAGGAGAGAGAGAGAGGGGAGGATAAACAGAGAGAGAGAGGGAGAGAGAGAGAGAGAGAGAGAGAGAGAGAGAGAGAGAGAGAGAGAGAGAGAGAGGAGAGAGAGAGATGAGAAACAGGCAGACCCACAGGGAAACAGTCAGACAAAGAAAAAAGAAAAGCTTCATTTTTGAAAGAAAAAAAAGTTTCAAAACTCTACAGCAAATTTGATTCAGTTCAGTAGATTTGCAAGGATTCCCTGCTGGCGGATTCTAGCCAATCAGCAGTGTGACGCCAATCGCGTGTTATATTTGACAGATGATGGAACTGATGGGTCTGGCAACTTCTTTTTCCTTTTTTTATTTTATTTTCATAAGACTGGAGGAGGAGGAGGGGTAAGGAGAGAGGTTGAGAATCTGGCATGTTGATGTCTGGCAGTGCTTTTGAAGTCTGCTATTTATAGCATGTCCATTAGTGGATCCGGTATTCCCTTGAGAGACATACTATTGTCTTAAAATCTTTTGATGTAAATGATTTGATAGAGCTGCACAATGACTGCTGCCTCTTTCCCCCTTTTTGATTTTAATGCGGAAAAGGGGTTGGTTGGGGTAGTTGTTATGATTTAACATTCACGCAAAGCAACGTGTCTCTGCCACTCTTTCTGTGTGTAAAAATGTCAGTATGATAACAAAGCTCTGTCAGCAAAGTTGGTTTGTAAATTTTTTTTTTTTTCACTGAGAAGATGCAAGAAACTTGTTACTGTTATTGTTACTGTTGTTTAAAGCCCAGCCGACTGCGTAGAGCCATAACAGGGCTACAACCGCTTCAAAACATACACAACTTCAAGGGAAAAAAAAAAAAAGAAAATTAAGAACACATCAATGCGCTTGCCTACATGATCTAAGGACATGCCCCTGGCGTTGACCACGCCGTCAACTTTCTCGCATAGGGGATTTAAAAAACGCACCTGAATACAACTATAAGCATACCTAAGGACACAAAAACATATGTAAAAACAGGCATAAATTACTTAAAATTGCTTCCGCATATCTCACTTTTCTAGAGCCAAAAATGCACTGAATACATGTACCCAATTATCAATCCTAAGAAAATGTACGTAAGACTTTATCGAACACATACAGGTGAATGGACCAGCAAGGCAGAAAATGATAGGAAGAAAAGACAGAAAGCAAAGGAGGAAAAAGAAACAACGAGAGTGACAGAAAAGAGGAAATTTCTTGCACAGAATTTCCAGAAGGTGGAGATACTATTTATACTGAAAGAGCCCCTGGCATCGCCACGGGGGAATGCAAGAATCTTAAGCAATGACTAGAACGGTTCAGTAATTCAGACAAGAGTAGTCTAAATGGTGAAAATATTCAACCGGACGTAATTTAGCTGTTTGAAACACATTTAATCCAAAACAAGAAAAACAAGTGTATGACGTGGTAGGAAAAGTTAACTTCAAGTAGTTTTATCAAGAAATCTTAATGATCCAGGTTTCATTATACAAAACACATTTCACAGACGTCAACACAGATTTATCTTTCATTTACTGATTGGAAATGAGCTGATATAGATAAAAATTTCCAGAACAGTGCATGAATTCGAGATCTCATTTGCACGATGTCCCAAAACAGGGGAGGGAAGAGGGGGGGGGG
>CM060306.1:83345511-83353011 GCA_030674185.1 Monoplex corrugatus
ATCTGAAGCTTCGAACCCCACACCACTGCCTTATGGGTTAAACGCTTTCATAGCTAACGAGCACACACTTCCAGTTAAAACTACTTTTAATCATTTGACTCCCACACCCTGTCAGCCAGCACCCTGACTTCTCAACCACGGTCATCATCATCAGGTGCCCTGCCGCATGGCGTTGGCGATCATGGACTTCCATCTGTCTCTATCTCTCGTTGCCCCTAGCATCTCCCCCACCCTCCTTGTCCCCAGCCACTCTGCAAGTCCGTCCAGCATTTTCTCCCTGGGTCTACCTGGTGCTCTCTTTCCCTCCAGCTTTCCCGTTGTGACCAGGTGCTCCAAATCCCCCTTCCTCATAAAATGGCCTATACATGTTGCCTGTCTTTTCCTAGTCTTCCTTATGAGTGACTACAACCACGGTAGCCAAGCAAAAACAACCCTTTGACTCTCTCACACCTATCCACCAGCTTCCTGCGAAGGGTTAACCATTTTACAGTATAGGGTGCGGGAGTGAATGGGTTAACACAAAGAGAGAGGCCTTGGAGACTGAACACTAATGAAAACAACGCAGGACCGAGGACCTAGCGTGTACATATTTACTGACGTTTGACAATTGTGTCGACGTGGGTCATGTCCTCTCGGATCAATACAAGGAAATGTAAATGCGTCATACAGATCCAGCAAGCGTGGCCTCGCCCATCATTTTGTGATAACATTCTAGTGCCCATCCATTGTAGGTAGAATACTCGTTACTTACACTGATTGGACAGCCAACGGATGCCTTCGGTGGCTTTTTAATGTGGATGCCACGATAGTACTCTCCCCTTGGCCTGACCTGTTGACCCTGCGTGATGAACTTATGACGCCGTATGACCCTGCAGGTATTCCATTCGATATACCGCAGCTGTTAATATTGTTAGGTTTTCTTTCTTCGTTTGTTTGTTTTTGTTTTCTTCTTTTATTTATTTGTTTATTTATTTATAAGATTATTCATTTATTTATTTAAATTCATTTTTTCATTTATTTGTTCATTTATTGATCATCTTTTATTTACTTATTCATTTGTTGGTTTATATTAATTTGTTTATGCATTTATTTACTTATCTAATTTTTTTTTCATTTATATATTCATTTGTCATTTTATTTATTTATTTATTATTTATTTATTTATTTTGATTACCCAATATGATTACAGGAAATACGTCTTCCCATACAACAACTGTTTAAAACATTGTTATTTATGTTTCTCTATGTTATACGTAGTTTACATTCCAGCACAATCTTCCTTCCTGTATGTACAGATTCATCTCATAACCTCTTGCTACACTTGGTGTATCTCCAATATAAACGAAACGAAGCAATTACAACACGTTTTAATCAATTCTAACCGGCACAAGGCAGCTGCTACTTCTAGTACATTCTCTTATTTTCATTCACTTATTTGTTCAGAAATGCTTTCCTTATGGGCATTAGTAAATGTCTATTTCATTGTACGGTTTCAGTTAAAATGAAAATTTGTTTTTCCCCAGAAATTGAATGCTAGTGAAAAAGCAACCGATCAGGCAATCTAACCAGGAATACCTAATCCGTTTAAAGATCCAGCCTTCACCTTGCCAGAATTCATTATCCCTGGTCACAAATGTCACCCAAATCAGGATTTGTCTTGATAAAAATAGAACAGAGCTCTGTCAAAACATATCAGACAGTGATCAATCACCCTGACGATAATCCGCCATCATCTTCTGCCTCATCAATCCTCATATATTGGGCTAGGAAGAAAACCCAAACCTCTCAGCGTCTGTAGATCGCCATGAGACCCACGAATCTGATGCTGCAGCTGCAGAGAGCTGGATTCAAAATGAGATTATGCTTGAGACAGTATCATCGCATTCGGAAAAGCTCATACGCTCTCCATCCAACTCCGCCAGTTATTGTTATTGTTGTTTAAAGCCCAGCCGACTGCGTAGAGCCATATCAGGGCTATAACCGCTTCAAAACACACAAAACTTCAACAGGAAAAAAAATTAAGTAAACACATCAATGCATTCGTGCACATAATCTAAGGACATGCCCCGGCGTAGGACCATTCTGTCCAATTTATCGCACAGGTGAGATTTAAAAAACACACCTGAACACAAATATAAGCATACATAAGGACACCAAAACATACATAAAAGCATAAATTACCTAAAATTTCTTCCGCATATCTCACCTCCTTAGAGCCAAAAATGCACTTAATACATGTACCTAATCATCAATCCTAAGAAAAAGTACGTAAGACCTTATCGAACAAATACAGGTGAACGGACCATTAAGGCAGAAAATGACAAGTAGAAATGACAGAAAGCAAAACACAAGGCAGAAACAAAGAGAGTGACAGAAAAGAGGAATTTCTAGCACAGAATTTCCAGAAGGTGGGGGATACTATTTATACTGAAAGAGCCCCCGGCAACCCAACGGGCCGTGAGAAACTCCGCCAGTGATGATCTGATAATTTCCTTGTGCCTGAAAAAAAAACAAACAACAACTCGATGTGCTGGTAAGGTCTTGAAACAGGAAGACGCGATAGGAGAAGGGGAGGGTGGAGGGGGGAAGGGACCTATGAAACACTCGTTTGACACCACCAGAATGATTGGAGCATCTGATTCTTACTCTTATACTTAAAGTCCAACCGACTGCGCAACGCCATATCAGGGCTATAGCCATTTCAAACCAAACAATTCGTTGGGTGTGGTTGGGAAAAAAAAAAGGAAAAGAATATTACGTTCTCATATCAGTGCATTTGCACACATCATCGATCCAAAAATATGCCCCAGGCGTTGACCATCCACCCAGTTTAGCACCATAATGTTTAATCAAGCAGACCTTAACTTACATACAAACGTAAAGAAATCAATACAGGCCTAAATTAGCTAAAACTGCTTCTGTATCAACTAAGTAACATAACTCTTGAGAGTCACGGAGTTATCTCCCATGTAGAATTTATCAAACCCAACACAGTTTGCGCTACCCATTCAGCTAGCATAGACGCAGCCACAAAGCATAAAGTGGTAAGCTCAGAACATTCCTTGTGGTTGCGTCTATGCTAGCTGAATGGGTAGCGCAAACTGAGTTGGGTTTGAGAAATTCTACACGGGAGATAAATCCGTGACTCTCAAGAGTTATGTTACTTAGTTGATATTTAAAATTATCCCTGCTTCCCTCTTATTTCTTTTGGTATTGCTTCTGTATATCACATTTCCCTTGAGCCAAAACTGTAGTAAACGAATGTGCATAATTATCCGTCTTAACAGAAAGTGTGTATGGCTTTATAGAACACATGCAGGTGAATAGACCAGCAAGGCAGGACAATGATAAAAGGGAATAACAAAAGCAAAAACAAAAACCAAAAAAAAAAAAAAACAAGGCAGAAACAAAGAGTGTGAGAGAAAAGATGAAATTGTCTTTTGTCGCTGCAAATAATTGTGACCTGTTCTCACGAATGGGGTCACAACTTAATTTTGGGGGGTACAGACATATTTATATCACCGGAAAGCAGAAAAAATGCTCTTTCCAATGATGTATAATTCAACTGTCTAACTGGAAAATCGAGCGAGTTACAGTAATTTAAAGGGAGTGGGTGATGGGACGGCCATTTTGGAAAAGCAGAGTTAAAGAAGGACAACAAAAATCTCTACTTTTTCCTTAGCAACCAGTATTCTATCTTCATCAAACTTAGTGAAGTGATAGATAAAGTGGTTCTGCACTACATACTAGCTATTTCGCGAGCTGATTCCAACGGTATGCGATATGCTGAGGCCCTGTACGGTTTAATGGCCTAAATTAAAGCTCAAACACACGCATTTTCACGGAAAAAAATCTGCACATTCTCGATGGGTTATCACTTTAAAATGTTATTTTAACACTCTTTCAGCCCAAATTTCACTTTAATCTTTGCCATAATTAATAGATTAATGGTCAGACAATGTGTAGGAAACAAAAATCTCAAACACCCAGATCGACCCTCACCACCTTTTCAAGCCCGTATCTCAGTTCACACTTGCGACTTGTGACCCCGTTCGCAGAACCAGTCACTTTATATCTCCCATTTTTTGTCCTCATCCACTCCGCAAATCCACACAATATTTTCTCCCTGGAGCTATCTGGTGTTCTGTTTCCCTTCCAGCTGTCCTGTTGTGACTAGGTGTTGAAAATTCTCTCTTGCCTCGTAAAATGCCCTATACATGTTGTTTGTCTTTTCTTAATAGTCTTCATTAACGTTTGTTTTGTGTTTGCATCTTTCAAGACTGTCTCGTTTTTTCCTCTTTTTTTTTTCTTTCTTTTTTCTTTACACTTTTTTCGGTCCATGGAACTGAACATTCCTTTTATAGACCACATAAACCTGCCTCAGCATTGTTTCTGACTTTAACTTTGCTGCGTGATGAGTGTCCACGCTTATCATCCGAACAGACATACGAAAAGAAACCTAGAGTAATGAAAGTGATGATGTGTCACCACACAGTACTTTTAATCCCCCCTTGGCAATTCACGGGGCCGTGATTTAACGCTGCAATGCATATACTAGAAACGTTGGTATATCTGTTAAGGAGGATTCTTTGATTGATAAATACATATGCAGCAATCTACAAGCTTTTGGCATTGCAGCAGTCTTTGAAAGAGGTTTAATTTTTCAGCCGTAAAATGATAGGCACACAATCGTACAGCTATTCACATTATTTCCTCTCAAAGACAGAGGGTAGGGAAATAAGAGCGCGAACAATAAAGAGGTAGAGAGAGAGGGGGAGGGGAGAGAGGGGGAGAGAGACAGACAGACAGACAGACAGATAGACGGACAGACAGACAGATAGGCAGAGAGTACTTAAGTCTCTGTTAATTTCTACCACTGCTTTTCACATTTGCTGCTTCGGATCAAGTTTTCAGTGCAACGATACTTCTGTTCACGAAAATGTGACACTGTAACCGCGATACAACGCTGGCTAATTACACTGAGTAAAAATGTATTGGTAACATGATTATCTTGTTTTTGTTGCAATTGTCATCATTATCACAGTCATGATCGTCATCATCTCATCATCATCATC
This sequence comes from Monoplex corrugatus, assembly GCA_030674185.1. Classification (NCBI taxonomy): domain Eukaryota; kingdom Metazoa; phylum Mollusca; class Gastropoda; order Littorinimorpha; family Ranellidae; genus Monoplex; species Monoplex corrugatus. The sequence goes on from CM060306.1 coordinate 83,350,587, forward strand.
ATCATCATCATCATCACAATGAGGCGCTTTTGTATGGCGCAATTCTCCAGCCTCAGTTAGACTCACTGAGCGGTACACCGCGACAAGACGTTTCAGTGATGCTCAGGGAACTCAAGCTCTATGGCGAGTCGACCACATTCCACTATGTTGTTTGTTACAGTCTGCTGCATGTTTGGTGAGTGTACATGCTAGGTGTTTCCATGTTTCTAATAAACCAGCCACTCACATGACACACTGGATCTCTAGCATGTCTATCTGACATTCTGCATGCGTGTACACATAACAAAATGGTTTAGGCACTGGCTGCTCAGCACACACACATTGACCTGAAAAGATCAGTTAAATGTACACATTTCCACCCACCAGACAGGAGGCACCCAGACAGGATCGAACCCCAGGTCTTTCGATAGGAAGTCTGGCGTCTTGTTCACCTGATCGTGCGGGCTGGTGTGGTGTTTGCACGCCTCTTCACGTATGACATTTTTTTTACAACAGCCCAGTACTATTCCTCTATGGCTTTTATATGCGTTTTGACATAAAACAAGATAAGGTGCAAAAAGCACACGTCAGTTTTGACTCACAACACAGCAGTACCATAGGCGTTGCATAAAACTGTTACGCAGTAGTCTGGTATGGTTGGAGGAAGATCGTGAACTAGAGTTTAGATGATATTTTTTCCTCTTTAATTACTTACCATTAAACCAATAAAATATGTGTTTAAGAGCCAACTTCAGGGGCACCACAATCAGAACTGTTAAGCAAGATCGAGATCAACAATAGCAAAAACGAAAGTGACCTTTTGTTTTAACATACTTAAAAAAAACAAAAACTTAAGGTCATCTATTGTATCGATTGATAATGCAATATGTTACACACCGGACCTGTTTTCAACCTATTTCACTAAAGAAAGTATAGAGAAGAAAAAAACAACAACATAGTAAGCAGTGCTAAAAAGATGATATTGTCTTGCTGGTATTTTGACATTTGCATGCGCTGCTTTTTCTCTGTAAATGTCGTACTTAAGAACTGTTTGTTGCTCTTTCCTTTCCTGAAATATAGTTTGCTCAACTTTGTCAACAAAAGATTAAAAGCACAAAACAAAGAAACAAACCAAAACAGTTGTACCACTCATAAAATTAAAGCTTATAGCAACATGCCAACTCTTTTATCGACTGGTTCCTCGCGCATAAGCTTGTCTAACTGCATTTTTCTTGTGTTTATTATAAAGAGCATGAATTAAAACAAATATAAAAATGTAACAAACAAGCAAGCAAAACAACAACAACAACAACAACAAACAAGCAAACAAAGAACAAACAAACAGCCTCTCACGCTTACTACAATGACGATGTTGATCAAATTTCCTGACCAACACCACAGATGTATGTATCTCTCGGGCCTGTTGACGCCAGTACATCATCAGATAGTAAGCATAGAAACAGAGAGAGTCATGTCAGGCAGTGTCAGTCCGAGATGCAACTCCATAGCATCACGATTATCATTCCCATCCCCATCCTCATCGTCATCATCATCACAGCACCGTAAAATTGTATCAGCTTCTGTGGCTATTAAATTGGCGGTTACAGTGGGACAACAACAACAACTGAAAAATAGCAACAAAACAGAATAGCAACAACAACACCAACAGAAAACAACGACGACGGCGACACCAACAACAATAACAAAAAACGATAACAACGACAACGACGGAGATAAGAACAACAGGAACAAGAACAAAAACAAAAAACAAAACAAAAAACAGCAGCAACGACAACACCAGCGACAATAACAACAACAATGACTGCAACACGTACAACAACGACAACAGTAACAACAACAAAAACAACAGCGATAAAAAAAAACAACGTCAACAACAATGGTAACTACAACAATAACAAAACGACATAAAAAAAGTGAGCACAAACGAAACTTCATAAATGAGACATTCGTTCAAAAGATAATGGCAAAGGATAAAAATCAAATTGTAGGTTTACTGCCAGAAAGTGTATACCTTCAGTCCCTATGTTTTTTAGGGTGTTCAGCTATGGAGGAGAACTCTGGAAACATAGGCTGACTTAAAGAACAAAATCGTGAGTGGATGCAGTTTTGCTTTAAGGATAAAAATAATGTTATATCATAAATGAGGGGAGGCAGGCGTTCAAATCCCCTTCCTTCCCAATGTTTTCTTTTATGGTATTCTACTGTGGAGGAGAAACCTGGAAATACAGGATGACTTACAGGAACAAAATCGTGAGTGAATGCAGTTCTGCTAAAGGATAAAAAAATAATGTTATGTTATACATGACGGGAGACAGGCGTTTAAATGGAGTGTATAGGGCGTCGAACTTCCAATCAGAAATGTTCCGTATAATCCACAGCCTGGGTACCTCAGATCTCGTGGTAACGGATAGGATAGGGATTTCTT
>CM060306.1:83363011-83365511 GCA_030674185.1 Monoplex corrugatus
TTCTTAAATGAATTCCCAGCAGAAAGTACATTCGCATAGCAATCAGCTTGCCCTAGTGATCTTAAACTTTAAAAGAGATGTCCTTGCTTTAGCAAATGTGACCTTCCACCATGAAATCATCGTTTGCTACTAGATGGTTATTTCTTGTTCATACAGAATCTATGTGGTTTCTGAGAAGAATGTTGAGAGTTCCATGGACAGCAAAGAAAACAAACGAGACAGTCTTGATGGAGGCAGACACAAGTACATCACTCATATAGAAGATTAGGAAAAGACAGGCAACATTTATAGGCCATTTTATGAGGAAGGGGGATTTGGAGCACCTGGTCACAACGGGAAAGCTGGAGGGAAAGAGAGCACCAGATAGACCCAGGGAGAAAATGCTGGATGGACTTGCAGAGTGGCTGGGGACGAGGAGGGTGGGGGAGATGCTAGGGGCAACGAGAGATAGAGACAGATGGAAGTCCATGATCGCCAACGCCATGCGGCAGGGCACCTGATGAAAATGATGATGACATAATCCAAAAGAAAATACATGCCAACTTTTTTGCCATTTTGATGGATCTTTACCATCTTCTCTCTCAGATCTCCTTTGCTCATATCAAACCTCAACACACTCTTCGATCCAAAATCAAAAATTTATGTGATGATGCCACAATGCAATCTGTAGTGGCAAGAAACTCTGCAGACAACTGGATAGCTGAGGAGAAATCCCCGTCAACCAAGTGTTTCGGCCCTTAACTCCTGACACTCTGAAGGGACCGGGCCGCATCCAGGTCATGACTCCTGAATGCCCCTCTGCTGTCACATTTTTCCTCAACCTGGATTAGAACTTGCACTTCCAAGGTGGTCAAAGTCAGGTCATCCTTGCGACGATGTCTTAACCAGTTATTAGCTATCAGACACCAGCAACATATAAAAGTAAATTTTAAGCCTTATGAAGTTCAGTTTCGTTATTCCTTGACCAGATCCAGTTGAAGCTTTTATCGACTGTTTCTGCCATTGCCTTTAGGACTCTGCTCTTCTCTCCCCCAGCTATCGACAGCTGTTTCATGAGCTCATATGGGGAGGGCTTTGGCTTGAAAGTCTGTTTTCCTCAAGTTGCCGGCTATGCTGGCGTACTTTTCAGTTTTGTAGCTATGGGCTTTTATTTATTCTAATTATTTATTATTTATTATTATTATTATTATTATTATTATTATTATTATTATTATTATTATTATTATTATTATCATTATTGTTGTTATTATTATATTATATATTATTATTATGTTATTATTATTATTATTATCATTATTATATTATTATCTTTATTATTATCATTATTATTATTGCTATTATTATTATTTATCATTATTATTATCATCATTATTATTGTCATTCTCCTTACTACTACCACTACATTATTACTATCACCATCATCATCATCATCATCATTATTATTATTGCTATTACTATTATCATCATTAGTGCTATTATTTTTTATCAACACCATCATTAATTCTGTGTCAAATTGCCCCATAAATAGTGTTTAATAACGTAAGTCAAATCCACCTCACGCTAAGTTACATAAAATCATAATGACTCATCACGGCAACAATTCGCCATCATTTTCGTTTCCATTGATTTTTTTTTTTTTTTTTTTTTTTTTTTGCAAACTGGACAGCATTCCTGGTTACCGTGAATCTCTGAGGCCTAAGAATCAGAAAGTTTTTAAAAAAAAGCTGAAAATGCAGAAAGTTTAAAGCAATCAGAATAATCATTTCACTTCAAAATTAAATTCTAAAGCCCCTCGGCAATTCACGTGACAATTACCCAATGTTACAAGTACACATGCATACACGCTATAAGGAACGTTAATTCACCGTGAAGCATCCTCGTTCATACATGTATTGGAAAAAAGAAAAAAAAAGTAAAAAAAAAAAAAAAGAAAGAGTAATCTTCAAGCTTCTTTCCGCCCAGTGGTCATTGACAAACAGGACATTCCTTCTGGGTGTGTAAGGAAAACACAATCTTCTCCACATTCTCCTCGAGGATGTAAACAGAGGTAAGATAAAAATGCAAGATGTGGTGTGTTGTGTGTGGTGTGTGTGTGTGTGTGTGTGTGTGGTGTGTGTTAGTGGTTGTTGTGTGTGTGTGTGTGTGTGTGTTGGGGGTGTGTGGGTGCCGCGCGCGTTGTGTTTGTAGAGGTTTGTGTGTGTTGTAGAACGTGTGTGTGTGGTGTGTGTGTGTGTGTGTGTGTGTGTGTGTGTGTGTGTGTGTGTGTGTGTGTGTGTGTGTGTGGCGCGTTTTGTTTTTCTGTGTTGTGTGTGTATGCTGTGTAGTGTCTGTGTCTGGGTGTGTAGAACAATCTTCTCCACATCTCCTCGAGGATGTAAACAGAGGTAAGATAAATGCAAGTAGTGTGTGTGTGTGTGTGTGTGTGTGTGTGTGTGTGTGTGTGTGTGTGTGTGTTGTGTGTGTGTGTGTGTTGTGTGTGTGTGTGTGGTGTGTGTGGTTT
>CM060306.1:83370511-83373011 GCA_030674185.1 Monoplex corrugatus
GAGAGAGAGAGACAGAAACAAAGAGACAGAGAGAGGCAGAGATAGGGACAGGGAGAGAAGCAGAAACATCTAGCACATCCCCAATCAAGGGATATAATCCCTACGGGGAACTAGAATTTGTCTCCCCAACACTTCTGTTGCTTCTTCACATCCCAGAAGCTACCGCATATTATACGCCATAATTCTGACGGAGAAATGAGTCAAGCCCTGCGAGACTGGTAATCACGCCATAGTGCCATCCTGTGAGACTGCATCCATCATAAAACGCCATATTCATAAATAGGGGGGGAGGGGGGGGAAAAGAAAAGAAAAAAAAAAAGAAAGAAAGGAAGAAAAAAATCACATGTACGAAAAAAAATAAATAAAAAAATTTAAAAAAAAATTTATCGAATGAATGAGAATACTTCCCATGTTTTAATTACTTATTCGCACGATTTCATATCCGAAACGTACGTATAAGTCTGATCATAATTATTACTACGCACTGTCTTTCGCGAATATGCAAATCGACATGCTGGTAACAGCCTCTACGTCTTTGACTTTGACTTTCACCGGTAAGTTTACCTTCTTCCTTCTGTGATTACCGAATATGTTCATGATTCATATAAATTAATTTACATGCTGATATTGTACTGATTTGTCACGTTTTATGACACAAATTGAAACAAAAATCAAAACTAAGTAAAAGAAAGAAAGAAAGAAACAAACAAACAAACAAAAACACCACAAAAACAAACACCTCCTTAAACAGGTCAGTAAACGAGACAATGTGTAGCAATGCATGAGAAAGAAGAAAGAAAGAAAAGAAGAGGAGAGAAGGAGAAGAGAGAGAGAGAGAGAGGGGGGATGGGGGGGGAGACAGAGACATAGAGAGACAGAGACAGAGACAGAGAGAACAAGAGAGAAGGCATAGCAATAAACTAAGACAATGTTTGAGGCAGGGATGATTACATCAGGGTTACAAATTAGTTTTACATAAAAAGCAAAGAATGAGAGCGTGGGAGTAAAGAAGAGAAGGAGGGGGGTGGGATAGAGAAAGACAGGGAGGCAGGGAGGGGGATAAAGAGAGGGGTAGGGAGGGAAAGAGAGAGAGAGAGAGAAAAGAGGAGAAGATGAGAGAGAGGGAGGAGAAAAGAGAGAGAGAGACAGAGACGAGAGACAGACAGAGAGAAGACATATAGAGAAAAGGAGAGAGAGACAGAGAGATAGAGACATCCAGACAGAGAAAAGAAGAGAGAGGCAGAGACAGAGAGAAGGGAGAAGAGAGAGAAAGAGAATGCGTGCGTGCGTGCGTGCTGTGTTGTGTGTGTGTGTGTGTGTGTGTGTGTGTGTGGGGTGTGTGTGTGTGTGTTGTGTGTGTGTGTGTGTGTGTGTGTGTGTTGTGTGTGTACACGTGTTCGTGAGTGACGTGTGTGCGCATGTGTGTGTGTCTGTGTGTCTATGTGTCTGTGTGTTGTATATGTGTCTGTATGTGCGCATGTATGTATGTATGTATGTATGTATTATGTATTATGTATTATGTATGTATGTATGTATGTATGTATGTATGTATGTATGTATGTATGTATGTATGTATGTATGTTTATGTATGTATGTATGTATGTATTATGATTATTATGTATGTATGTATGTATTATGTATGTATGTATGTATGTATGTATGTATGTATGTATGTATGTATGTATGTATTATGTATTATGTATTATGTATGTATGTATGTATGTATGTATGTATGTATGTATGTATGTATTATGTATGTATGTATTATGTATGTATTATGTATGTATTATGTATGTATTATGTATTATGTATGTATGTAGTGTATGTTTTACATGTATAGTATGGTCTTGTTAGAACTTAGTACACAGATATCTGCCATCAAAGACTTTTGTTCTCACCCAAGTCACAAAACCAGTTTTGAAAAGCTAGAATTTTAAGGACATTGCTGCCGTGCATTTTGTCCTTTTGTTTGCTTGTTTTGTTTGTTTTTCATTTTCTCTAATGCCTTTGTCTGTTTGTGCTTTTGGTTTGGTTTTGTTATATTCATGTCCATCAACTATCATTTGGTTATATTGTCAGATTATCATTTATCATTGTTTGCCATTTTGGGAATAATATGTATCCATCATTTTTTTTAAAGCCAAGTTAAACAATTATGAATAAAATTAGAGCTGTTTCACAAAGCATGAACTTTTCGAAACACAAGCAACAAACATTGAAGGAAACCATAAAATAAAAGCATAACTTCAATCTGGAAGTCCCAACAGTATATCAGATGTCAAATCATCACAAAAAAATTATATCGAGCAAAACAAACCCCGTCTTCAGAAATGCACAGGCACAGTTATGTAATTATGCAGACGTATCCATTTAGCACTCTCTCTCTCTCTCTCTCTCTCTCTCTCTCTCTCTCTCTCTCTCTCTCTCTCTCTCTCTCTCTTCTTTCTCTCTCTCTCTCTCTTCTCTCTCTCTTTCTCTCTCCTTCTCTCCCTCCTCTCCT
>CM060306.1:83400511-83410511 GCA_030674185.1 Monoplex corrugatus
GATTAAGACACCATTCCAGTGACTTTCACATGATTAAGACACCATTCCAATGACTTTCAAAGGATATGAATTCCACCGTTGCTTGCTTACCGATTTCTCGTTTCTAATGCGCTTCTTAGAAAGAGCAAATGTCTGAAAGGATTGGGGGAACCATCGTATAGATATTACAGATTCCTGTTTAACCCTTTGTCTCCAGCACTCTATTCACCAACTGCAAAAACTTAACCCTTTGATTCCCTGTAGGAAGCTGGTGGATAAAAAAGCTGGTGGATAGGGTGAGGGAATCAAAGGGTTCTGTGGGAAGCTGTTGGATAGGGTGAGGGAATCAAAGGGTTAAGTTTTTGCTTTGCTAGCATTGTTGACAATGTGGGATGCTGGTGGACAGGGTGCAGGAGTCAAAAAGTTAACCAGAAGAGCAACAAAGAATACTTGACTGTGAACTCAACTAAGGATTGCAAAAGCACCAAGTAAAGATCCAATTTCGCTTCCACAAGATGGCATCTTTGTGCCCGGAATAGATTTCATACACACTGAAGGCGAAAATGCTATTTGATGGATGAGATCCAAAATTATCATGGCAAGCGTATAAACTCTACACGCTGGCAATCTGGTACTGAAGATGGTACTTACTGTATGAGTTTCCGCGTGTATTCTTCAATAAGTCTGACAGAAAACAACTTGGATTGTATTGATGTGAAAAGTTTCTATACGATGACCTATGAAGTAACATATATACATAAGTACACACATACACACATACGTTCCCACACATACACACACATATCTACAGATTATCTATCTATCTATTATCTATCTCTATCTATTATCTATCTCTATAACTATCTATCTATCTATATTCTATCTATGTACATACATATTGCGAGAGGACAATACCAACGCCTTAGACCATTTTGACACCGACACTGACCTACAGACAACACAACACAAATGTTCTTTCCGTTTTCCAACACAATTTATCATCTCTATCACCCTGATTCTCTGAGCCCACTCTCCACCCACTGATCCACGAAACACACACACACACACACACACACACACACACACACACACACACACACACACACACACACACACACACACACACACACAACCACTCTCTTTCTATTTTTCCATATCAATCACCCCAGAAAGACTAAACATCACTTTTTAAAATACTAAATCAAAAAAAAAAAATCCAGACAAAATGGATCGGATGTTTCATGACAGTTACAAAAAATACACACATCCTTAAAAAATATGGACATATGGACATTCATCCATCACGCGAATCACTCCCTCTTCCTGCATCCATCCTCACTCCCCTAATATACTACTCCCCATCCCCCCCTCCACACACACACACACCACTCACACATACACACACACACACACACACACACACACACACACACACACACACCACACACACACACACACACACACACACACACACACACACCAACCACCACCTAGCTTTAGTGTAGGAGAGATAATAAGATTTCAAATCTATATGTAACCAAAAAATTAAACATTACCTTTAACGAGATAGGACCGAAAAGGGATGTTCCAACAGCAGGTTTTCCTTCTACACATGGTTAGCAGAACGGGGCCCGGTGGAGTTCTTGGTATCTTTGTCTGTGTAGCGAATGTTTGTTCGCTCATAGTCCATTCTCCGGGCATTGGCGGGGGTGCAACACAGAAACTTGCGGAAGCTCCTCCTGAAGTTGTCCGAGAGGAAAGCGTACAAGAAGGGATTGACGCAGGAATTCATGTACGCCAGGCAGTTGGCAGCCATCTGCAGACCGACGAAAGGCAGATCGTTGGGGTAGACCTGGAACTGTGTCAGCACTAGGATGATCTGGATGGGCAGCCAACATACGGCGAAGATGATGACCACGATGATGACCATGCGAGTTACTCGCTTCTTGGCTCGGATGCTTTCAGCCGACTGGTTGCATCCAGGTACAACGCCATACAGCAGCCGCTTGAGCATCAACCCGTACAGGCAGCAGACGATGCTGAGCGGAACCACGTAGCCGAACGTCAGGAAACAGGAGTAGAAAACCCGTCCGCGATGGCTACCGTTGTGGTAAGCTTTAGCCGTGCAGGTTGTTCGATTTTCCCCCATGTGCTCGTAGTGCATAACGCCGTGATCGAGGACGAGAGGCACGTGGCCGAGCAGGATGACGACCCAGGTGACGGCCACCGCCATCCAGGTGTTGTACTCGGTACGGATGCTCATGGAGCGAACGGCGTGCACCACGGCCAGGTAGCGATCCAGAGACATCAGCACCAGCGTGTAGACGCTAGAGTAGGCACACACGAACATCAAATACTGCACGACCTTGCACCAGATGTCCCCGAAAGGCCAGACGGGATGGCGTACATGGTGGCGGTGAAGGGAACACAAAACACGATGAAAAGGAGGTCCGCCACGGCCAGCGACAGGATAAGGATGTTGGTGGTGTTGCGCATGTGCTTGTCGGACAGGACGACCAGAATTACCAGCAGGTTGCCCAACAGACCCAGCAGCACGATCGTCCCGAAGATGGTGGGCACGATGATCTGCACCAATCTCTCCACTTCCAGAATGGCCTGCAACTCGGAATAGTCGGCAGTGAAGTTGAGACAAGGCGTCTTGGGGTTGCTGCAGTTCTCTGCGAAGCCGTTGTCGTTCAGGCTGTTGACGTGCACGAGAGTCTTGAGTGTGGAGGTGGGTAGGTCCATGACATCGATGATCTCCACCTTGTCCACCTGCTCTGGGAGCTCGCTTCCCGCCATGGCTTTGGACTTTAAGTATCTGAAGTTTGAAACTAACAATAAACACAGCTTTTTTTTTCTTGGAACAGACAAAACACTGACGCGTTTATGACACTGGTCTATATGATTTTGTTTTTGTTTGTTTGTTTGTTTGTTTGTTTGTTCACGTTTGACAACTAACAATGATAGCACCTTTCCTTGGAACCACGCAGAGCGGAAATGTGGTTTTTAGCGCTAGTCATTGACTCCTGAGTCTGTTCATTAAAAAAATATGTGACAAACCTGTTAAGCACATTGATGTTTTTCTCACTTATTTTTGTTTGTTTGTTTGTTTGTTTGTTTGTTTGTTTTTGCTTTTTGTTTTCGACGTTTGGCTGATCCTTAACTACGTGTTTTTGACTGACACACGAATCTTCACCAAGACACTTTCTCTGGTGTCACTGACACTGTGTCACCTTTTGACTTATCAGTCGCTCTCTCATTGACACACTTTCCAGCAAACGCAGTAAAAAGAAATAAAAATAAACGGTCACCTTTTTCCTATTGTCTCTTTTCTATCTTGTTGCGGAGGGGTGGTGGTGGTGGTTTCAAACCAGCAGTTCGATTCCTTTCTTTCGTTGAAATTGCAGCAGAGCCAAGGCATAGAAACGAGTGATCGATACATCACATTGTTCAACCACAATGGGTCAGCACACAAACATTTCCACTCAGCTCTTTCATCGCGTGAATATTTTCTTTTTTAGCCTGGGCGTATAATAGTTGTTTAAAACAAAACAAGAAAAAAGAAACCTACTTTGTTCCTATAGAAAGAAGTCTTTTGTCCTCAATGTTTAGTTTCCACCTCTAGTTGGACTCACGTAGGCAATGATTCCGACGTCTGATTACCAAAAAAATCAGTTTCCTGTTCAGTGTAACACATTATTAAGTCCGAAACTTGACACGGTATATAGTAACTTAGATTTGTCGCCTTCAAGGCCTGAAAAACAATAACAGAACCCCAAAACGAAACACTTGAAAATATTCCTTTATGGTCGAAAGAGGAGGAGTGAGCGATTTGAACACTTTTTTTATAACTATCACGAGTCTTTGACAAAACGGAAGAAAGTCTATGAAACTGGACAGGGCCAGTGGTTCCAGATCTGACATACATAAAGCCCGCAAGGCACGCGCCGCACGAGCAAAGAGGGAGAGAAGCGAGGAACAGCACGGAAAAGTAGCACCACTACGACTTGGCAAACTAGCGGATGTGCACACGCAGAGTTGGCTGCACACTTTTACTTGTTGGTTGTCTTTTTTCTTTTTCTTTTTTTTTTTTTTTCACCTCGTCAGAGTCAAGCGCGCACACGACGCATGGAGGGGAGACAAGAAGAGAGTTCTGTACAACGACAGCAGAGGGAATAACAGAGAGAGAGAGAGAAAAAAAAAATGAAGGTAAGTCAGTCACGCACACTTTACTTCACTTCCACCGAAACTCGCTGACGAAGTGATGTGAGTGGCGATGATGATACGGCAGAGCTGCCACAGGCAAAGCAAGACAAGGCAAGGCAAGGGGAGGGAAGAGGTAGGCAGAAGGCGTCGCCGGCCTGAGAAAAGACAAGACACCTCGCGCCGTGTCACATTGATCACTCGCTCTTTTGCCACAGCAGCACCCACACACGGCCAGACAGTTCTTCAGTATTGGAAACGGATTTACTACTACCCGAAAGGCCATGATGATAATGATAATGGGAGCTGTGGATAGCTTGGGGTTGGATTGGTTGTGGGGGGGAGGAGGGAGGGGGAAGCTGTAGTAGTAGTAACAGTTGTAGTAGTTAGTAGCAGCAGTAGTGGTGGTGGCGGTAGCAGTAACAGTAACGATGGCATTGGTGGTTGTGCTGCTATGCCATGCAGTTGTTGTGGTTTGGGGCAATATGGGGTTAGTTGGGGTGGGTGGGTGAAAGGGTTATGGAGGTGGTGCGTGCTAAGTTGGAGTTTGGAGAAGTTAGAGACATCGCAAACATTTCACTTGAGAGTCAGTACCGAGACCGTATAGCCTTCTTTCTCCTTCATGCATCAGCCTCCATTCACCATCACGCCCATGCCATTAGACAATGCAAACAGAGAAAGACAGCCAGAAGAGAGAGAGAGAGAGAGAGGGAAGAAGAAGAAGAAGAGAGAGAGAGGCACACACATGCATTCACTTTCACAAGATAATGAATTGGTAAAAAAGTAAGACCGTAGAAATGTTTTCCTTAACATTGCATACAAAATGTAGGACGTGTTTTTTGATACAACGATTGACACATGGCAATAAGACAAAGCTTTTCTGTTCAAATAATGTACAATATTTGCACTGTTAATAGTGTGACTGTAATATTTCACTTAAATTGCAATTCCTGAAAGTATGTAGTACACACAAATCGTTTTTAATTGTATGTATAGACTTTTCTAAAGCATTTGATTGTAAACTCATCAGAATATCTACCTTTTGACGCTAACCACGATATTACATTGTGAATCCACATAAAAGGAAAACAATCTTTCAGTGTTCAAAATAGAATGATATATTTGTATTTGGATAGTTGATGACGTCAGGTGTTAGACAAGGTTGTCTTTGGAGTCCACTATTGTTTGTCTTCTTTTTATCTAAAATGCAGATAAAATAACTGATATCTTGTTGTACAGATAAAAAATCATAGCCGTATTTTTATCTTCATGCAGCAGTTACCAGCTAGTGATGGTAGCATTATTTCTCATTCAGTAGCAGACGTTTGGAATGAGTAATACATTATGTAGATAATTATTGAAATGAATTGTGGCTTAAAAGTAATATGACCGATATTTGAGCGATTGTTTTGAATAACAAAATGAATCCTTTTAAAGCTATAAATTATCAATTAGATGGCAGTAACAAGTGTGAATAAGTTTTTTCCATTATTTAACTTAACTAGACACACAAGTTAGAAATATGTCAAACTGTGACAATAATCAAGATAATGGCAATTGGACTCTATACTTGTTTCCATCTAAAAGTGTCTAAAACTAAACGAAATGTTGTATGTTTCAATTTCGGGACGTGCATTTAAATCAGACGCTGATGAACTTTTTTTTTATGAGAAAGAACTTCAGAACGGATTACAAAACATATTCCATCCAGCTTTCCATAAAATATACCACAGTATTTACCTATCTTATGAGACATTGTTACAGTAGATTTAAAGTCGTCGCAAATAAAATCTTTAATGTGGAAAACATTATAGCAATAAGCTATAATATCATGGAAACCATAGGAGAAACAAGACACATTGTAATCCTTACTAAATGCATTGTTGCTATATTTTTTTGTTTTGTTTGTTTGTTCCTGTGTTAATAATGTTTCCTTTAGGCAGTCTGCGAGAACATGAATGGGGGGAACTTTTCATAAGATTGTGGTGTTTGTCCAACATCGAAATATTTCATGTTGATGAATGTAATCTTTTCTCAGTCCCAAAGAGAAGAATCGGTGTACAGAGGGATCGGTGTTCGTCTGGTTTTTCATCAGATTGGTTTTATTGTTTTGTCGCCATCGAGCAGGTGGTCTTTGAGACTGAAGAGACTATTACGTTTGTTGCTTTATGCACAAACAATCAGACAGACACGTGCTTGCGCGCGTGCACACGTGCGTCCGCACGCACGCACACACACACACACACACACACACACACACACACACACACAACACACACACACACACACACACACACACACACACACACACACACACATACACACACAACACACACACACACACACACACACACACACGATGAGTGAGTATGCTATGTAATCAGTTTACCAAATTGCCTCCCATCGATTTTTCCTGAGTGAGGTATTTAACGGGGAGGGAGAGGAGGAAGAGACTTGAGCGAGGATTTCGTTCTTTCTTTTTCCTTTCATCTTCCAGCGCTTTCTTTCAGTCTTTCTTTCTTCCTCTGATTTTTTTTTCTTCCCTCATCCATTTTTGCTCATCTCTCTCTCTCTCTCTCTCTCTCTCTCTCTCTCTCTCTCTCTCTCTCTCTCTCTCTCTCTCTTCTGTGTGTCTGTCTGTCTCTCCCCCTTTCTCTCTGTGTCTCTGTCTGTCTGTCTGTCTGTCTGTTTCTCTCTCTCTCTCTCTCTCGTCTCTCTCTCTCTTTTTCTCTCTGGTTCTCTGTCTCTGTCTCTGTCTCTCTCTCCTCTTTTTTTTTTTTCATTTATTTTCATTTTTCTTTCTTTCTTTTCTTGATCAAATTATACACTCCTATGTTTCGGAAGATATAGCACGTTCAGTAGACGAAGGACTTCAAATTTCTAATCGGCAAAAGAAACGAAGGATAACAAATTCATTAGCCTGACGCAGGCTATGCTCCCGGGAACAATTTTGACAGATTGATAAACTTCTTAGAAACTTCTTCTTCTTCGCCCACAGCATTGGCCTTTTTTTTTGCTAGGCCACATTGCATTCCCTTTGCCTGCTCTTCTCCACATTATTGTTCTTTTTCTTCATTTTTCATCTCGTCTCTTCTTTTCTCTCTCTCTCTCTCTCTCTCTCTCTCTCTCTCTCTCTCTCTCTCTCTCCTCTCTCTCTCTCTCTTCAATTTTGCCGTGTCTTCTTGGGAAAGATTTTAAGAAAAGCAACAACAACAAATAAATAAAGAGAGCGGGAAAGAAATGGAGATGAAGGGTGGAGGAGAGAGAGTGAGTGAGAGAGAGAGAGAGAAGAGAGAGAGAGAGAAGAGAGAGAGAGAGAGAGAGAGAGAGAGAGAGAGAGAGAGAGAGATAATCGAGTTCGAGACTTGCGTCGTTTTTGTACGTTTGAAATCATAAAACAGCATCAACTATTCCCCCTCTGTCAGTACTTGTAAAATTGCTGTGTGATAATGATAATAACAATAATGATTATTATCACCGTTATCATCATCACTACTGTCATCATTGTTGATATCATTAGTAGTGTTATCACTATTGTTTTCACTGTCAGTCTTAACTTTTCATCATCAATATCGTCATCATAATCATCATTTTGCATTATTATTATTATCATCAATTGTCATAAGTAATAATAGCAGTAGTAGTATCATTCTTCTTCTTCTTCTTCTTCTTCTTCTTCTTCTTCTTCTTCTTCTTCTTCTTCTTCTTCTTCTTCTTCTTCTTCTCACTGTTGTTAGTGTTATCTACACCAGCTGGCTCAACAAACTTACAACAAAAATATATTTGTGTTTTAAGCGAGAGATAGATCAGGGAATACCTGAATTGGTGACATAAAAAAGAGCTTGACGTCGCAAGGCTTTTCTCTACTTCTGATCGTCGACTCCTGTGGCCCCATGATAACTATGATTTTACAAGCGAGAGAAAAAAAAAAGGAAAGAAGATAAATTATAGTCAGTGCTGTTGGTATGTTGCTTTTGGTGGTGTTGTCTTAGTCATCCCTTCGTAAAATCTGTGTTCAAGTGTATGTTATGCGTGTTTATTTTGTCAATCACATAGTTATTTGTGGTGACACGTAATACATACTATCAGTAGTGCGATGTGGCATCGTATCGAAGACATCGAAACTTTAACAACATATTTTAACCAAACGACAATCGGGTAAACGACAGATAACTAATCGGAAGGTTTTAAGTTCCCATCCGAATAGACACGCTATGCCTGGTGTGTAAATTGTGGACATGGACATGTTTTAACACTGTGCCTGGTGTGTAAATGGTGGACATGTTTTAATACTGTGCCTGGTGTGTAAATGATGGACATGTTTTAACACTGTGCCTGGTGTGTAAATGATGGACATGTTTTCACACTATGCCTGGTGTGTAAATGATGGACATGTTTTAACACTGTGCCTGGTGTGTAAATGATGGACATGTTTTTCACACTATGCCTGGTGTGTAAATGATGGACATGTTTTAACACTGTGCCTGGTGTGTAAATGGTGGACATGTTTTAACACTGTGCCTGGTGTGTAAATGATGGACATGTTTTAACACTGTGCCTGGTGTGTAAATGATGGACATGTTTTAACACTGCCTGGTGTGTAAATGGTGGACATGTTTTAACACTGTGCCTGGTGTATAAAAGATGGACATGTTTTCATACTATGCCTGGTGTGTAAATGATGGACATGTTTTAACACTGTGCCTGGTGTGTAAATGGTGGACATGTTTTAACACTGCCTGGTGTGTAAATGGTGGATTATGTTTTAACACTGTGCCTTGTGTGTAAATGATGGACATGTTTTAACACTGTGCCTGGTGTGTAAATGGTGGATATGTTTTAACACTGTGCCTGGTGTGTAAATGGTGGACATGTTTTAACACTGTGCCTGGTGTGTAAATGATGGACATGTTTTAACACTGTGCCTGGTGTGTAAATGGTGGACATGTTTTAACACTGCCTTGTGTGTAAATGATGGACATGTTTTAACACTGTTCCTGGTGTGTAAATGATGGACATGTTTTAACACTGTGCCTGGTGTGTAAATGATGGACATGTTTTAACACTGCCTTGTGTGTAAATGATGGACATGTTTTAACACTGTGCCTGGTGTGTAAATGATGGACATGTTTTAACACTGTGCCTTGTGTGTAAATGATGGACATGTTTTAACACTGTGCCTGGTGTGTAAATGATGGACATGTTTTAACACTCTGCCTGGTGTGTAAAGTAAATGATGGACATGTTTTAACACTGCCTGGTGTGTAAATGGTGGACATGTTTTAACACTGTGCCTGGTGTGTAAATGATGGACATGTTTTCATACTATGCCTGGTGTGTAAATGATGGACATGTTTTAACACTGTGCCTGGTGTGTAAATGGTGGACATGTTTTAACACTGCCTGGTGTGTAAATGGTGGATATGTTTTAAACACTGTGCCTTGTGTGTAAATGATGGACATGTTTTAACACTGTGCCTGGTGTGTAAATGGTGGATATGTTTTAACACTGTGCCTGGTGTGTAAATGGTGGACATGTTTTAACACTGTGCCTGGTGTGTAAATGATGGACATGTTTTAACACTGTGCCTGGTGTGTAAATGGTGGACATGTTTTAACACTGCCTTGTGTGTAAAAATGGACATGTTTTAACACTGTTCCTGGTGTGTAAATGATGGACATGTTTTAACACTGTGCCTGGTGTGTAAATGATGGACATGTTTTAACACTGCCTTGTGTGTAAATGATGGACATGTTTTAACACTGTGCCTGGTGTGTAAATGATGGACGTGTTTTAACACTGTGCCTTGTGTGT
>CM060306.1:83415511-83428011 GCA_030674185.1 Monoplex corrugatus
GAATGGCCAACACCAGGGGCATCTCCTTATATTATGTGCACGAATGCATTGATACGTGTATTCAATTTTCTTTTCCTAAATTTTTCCTGTTGAAGTATTGTGTATGTTTTGAACACTTAACAAAAGGGCATCTTTACGTCAACATCTCTCTACCATTACATACATATGTATGAGTATAGACTGCCTGCTGTTAACTTGAAGATATTTTATCTCAATTTCATGATGGTGATAACAGAGGACACGATCCCCCCACAAGTGACACTGGGCACTAGACAGAGAGCATAAGGTATTACGTTCACTCCCGACTGGAAGTTTGTGGGTTCGAATCCCCATCAGTACCTTCAAAAATCTTTGTGGGATTTCTCAGCTCTAACCGGCTCCTACCCAGAGTTGGGCGCGCTATGGGCTGATTGGGAAGATTGGAACCACACAGTCGAGTCTCATCCACTTCGCGGATGCGTCATTGAGGGTGTTGCTCAAATCTTCTGACCAACACCGCAGGTGTCTGTATCTCTCGGGCCTGGTTGACGCCAAGATATATTATGATAGTAACCGCAGAGTACAACCCTGTCAGGCAGTCTCAATCCTAGAAGGAATTCCATAGCATCATGATTATCATACACATCGACATCATCATCATCATCGCATAATAAAAACTGTTTCAGCTTCTGTGGCCATTAAAGTGGTGTAGAAAATGGGACGAAATAAAAAAGAGATGAGCACAAAGGTAACCTCCCTGATTGCAATGATCCTGAAAAAATAAGTATAAAGAAATATGTTTACTCGTTGATGATCGAACCGATGTCAGCACAGTCTTAGGTGTCTGCTGCCAGGTATCCGGACAGCACACGCCACGGGAAGTCGCCGTGCCCGAGCGTTCTTTATTTATCTCAGTCTCCACTAAACAATACAGAAAAAATCGATCCACCAGGAGCCATTCTGTCCTGTCCCTCTCCATTTCTGCCCCTTTTTCCTTACACGGATCCGAGGCCATTAATATGATTGTCGCTTCCTTCCTGCAGCCGCAAATGTGTTTACCGCTTTCCACTCCCTGACATTTGAGGCTGGGTGTTGTACCGAAGCCAGAGCGTGGACCCAGTTAGAGGATACGAGACGTAGTGGCTGATCTCTCCCTATTGGTTTTTTGTGTCGAGGTTTTAACTGCTGACACTTTATATTTACCCTGAAGGCTCTTGAGAACGCCGCTGGAGGTCTAGGACCTGCAGAGACCCTAAAGCACAACCTGTTACTTCAAATTTCAAACTTCAAAACACGTTATTACCGAAGGATATTAACATTAGGTTCCCACTGGACCTGTCTTAGAGCTAATTCTTGATGCTTTACTCATGTACAGTAAACATATTAAAAAAGCACAACAAAAACAAGAACAACAACACCACCACCGCCACCACCATCACCACCACCACCACCACCAACAACAACAAAATCAGTAAAAGAAGCATTAAAACCAAACGACGAAAGCGTGAAATACGTTAACTTTAAGTGCTACGTGTCAAGCGTGCACGAGAACGAACGGTTTCTCGTGGGGCTGTAAAATAAAGAAGCCCTGAATCCCCCGTGTCTTGGGAACGTCTAATTGTTGCTGGTCCTTAGTATGACGGTCTTTAGATGCGATAGCGCTGGTTGTGTGCTTTGTCAACAACAGTCCCTGTTTCGTTGCCCTGGGTCTGGAGCTTGGATGGCACGACGCGCAAACATGAGGTACATCGTCAGTCGCTTCTTTTAGAACTGGTGCCGGTACCCTTAATGTCTCGTGGGTCTCCTTCGGGGTTGATGGTGGTAAAAGTATAATATAGATGTAGGTGGGGAAGGAGGGAGGGGAAAGGATGGGAAAGTGCTGAACTAGCAAATTTGTTGATGAGGGAAAAGAGGGGGAAATTACGAGATGCGTCTAACCTGACAGGATATTTCCAGAGATTAAATTGTCTCATTTACAAGAAATTGTATTTGCATTTACACATTTTTGTATTCATATTTTTCTCGTCATAATGACTTTAACACGTGCAGCGCCATCCATTTCTGTTTGTTTCTTTCTTTCTCTCTTTTCTTCTGTACGCGTGCATTTCAGTTTTCCGTATGAATGTGCTTTTCTACAGATTGTTTTCAGGGACAAATTATTTGCCGCCATGGGATTGTTAATGTGCGCGCTGTGTGTGTTTACCGCATACGGAACTTTGTTGCATTTTGTCATCTGAAAGACTAGCATTGAGATCATCTTTGAGGTTTAGTAGACTGCAAGGGGTCGGGGGTAGGGGTGGGATCCTTGTCCAATTCTGAGAAAGACTAGCAATGCGATCATCTTTGAGGTTTACTAGGTTGCAGGGGGTGGGGGGGGGGTCTTTGTTCGATTCTTATCCATGAATGTCGTCTATCATTTTTCTCGATGAACCGTTGATGCTAGTTGTATTAGTGTATTTGTATATAATTACTACTGTTTGCACTGTACGAAATGCAAGTAATGATCCTTTACTAGTATATGAAGTACAACGAGTGTTCGCGCTCTACAAATAAGGTGAAGATGCTGATGCTGATGATAATGATAGTCTAAATACATACTACATCGATCATTTACACTTGTAAAAAATGATAAAAAAAAATAATTTGTCTTATGTCAGTTTTTGTGTAACCATCTGAGACGTGACCTTTCCATTCCGTAATGTTGTCTCCCAGTTTATCTTTCTCTTCCTGCGTCTGTCTGCCTGTCTGACTGTTTGTCTGTCTGTCTCTCTCTCTCTCTCTCTCTTTCTCTCTCTCTCTTGTCTTTCTGTCTCTTTATATCTGTCTATATGTCTGTCTGTCGCTGTTTGTCTGTCTGTCTGTTTGTCTGTCTGTCTCTCTCTCTCTCTCTCTCTCTCTCTCTCTCTCTCTCTCCCCTCTCAGTTGAATTCCTTGCTGGGCTACCGGCAAGACGGAGCTTGAACAGCTGATATGATGTAAACAATGTGTGGTTTATTGGGGGGAAAAACATGTACCATGCCTGTGGAGGGACCCCCATCTTCGTTAGCTAGAAAGTATGTTGAATGCTCTGCGGAAGGACATGCTACATAAGTTCTTCAAAATCGAAGTAAAAGGCAAACAGACGGTGGCTGCCATAAGACTGACAACACCAAGCAGCCAGTTGTCTGCTGTCAAACAAGCGGAAGAAGATCACAGCACTGCCTTGTTTCGCTGGAAGTTACCATCCCAGATCAACAGGAACAGGAGAAGGGCCGAAATGTACAGGCACACACAGGAACAGGAGACGAGTGATCATACTATACCACGTCTCCTTCATGTTTATTTTTGCCTTTCCTGCCCAGTCTATTCTACCCGGCTAACAACAAAGCTGTATTTGAAATCGGCGCATTCGACAGTCATCCTCCGTGGAGATGCCAGGGACTCTGTCAGTATAAATAGTGTCCCCATCTTCTGGAAATTCTGTGCTAGAAATTTCCTCTTTTCTGTCACTCTCTTTGTTTCTTTCTTCCTATTTTGCTTTCTGTTAATTCTTCTATCATTTTCTGCCTTGCTGGTCCATTCACCTGTGTGTTCGATAAAGTCCTACGTACTTTCTCTTAGGATCGATAATTGGGTACATGTATTATTAAGTGCATTTTTGGTTCTAGGGAGGTGAGATATGCGGAAGCAATTTTAGGTAATTTATGCCTGTTGTTTATATGTTTTTGGTGTCCTTAGGTATGCTTACATTTGTATTCAGGTGTGTTTTTTTTTAATCCCCTGTGCGATAAATTGGACGGAATGGTTAACGCCATGGGCATGTCCTTAGATTATGTGCACGAATGTATTGATATGTGTACTTAATTTTCTGTTCTTTTTTTTCCCTGTTGAAGTTTTGTATATTCTGAAATGGTTATAGCCCTGATATACGCAATCGGCTGTGCTTTAAACAACAATAACAACAACAACAATTGGACAACCCCGCTACACGTACACGTAACTTACGCAGTTTGCACGAGCCCATACATGAATCACGCCCCACTGAACTGGTGTGCCAGTCCATGGTTAAACAGTGTTGAAGACCAACAGTCAAAGAGACTGAGTGATGAAAATAATGTTTTAGAACGTGTGTTTGATAAAAGAGAGACTGTTGATGACATTGAAGAACGATGACCATGATACATTCCAAGAAAACGTGACATATTCTGAGAACAACGCCCTGTCATGTAGTAGCGTAGTGGAAAATTGTTTGTTGTTTTTTTATTGTTGTTTAAAGACCAACCGACTGCGTAGAGCCATATCAGGGCTATATCCGCTTCAAAACATACAAAATTTCGAGAGGAAGAAAGAAAAAAAAAGAAGAAGAAAAGAATATTAAGTACACATATCGATGCATTCGTGCTCATAATCTAGGGACATGCCCCAGGCGTTGACCATCCGTCCAATTTATCGCACAGGGGAGATTTAAAAAAACACACCTGAATACAAATATAAGCATACATAAAGACACCAAAACATAATAAAAACAGGCATAAATTACCTAAAATAGCTTCCGCATATCTTGAGATCCAAAAATGCACTTGATGCATATACATTACCCAATTGTCAATCTTAAGAAAAAGTACATAAGACTTTATCGAACACATACAGGTGAAATGGACCATTAAGGCAGAAATGATAGGTAGAAATGACAGAAAACAAAGCAACAAGGTAAAAATAAAGAGAGCAACAGGGGAAATTTATAGAACAGAATTTCCAGAAGGTGGGGATACTATTTATACCGATAGAGCCCCCAGCATCCCCACGGGGGGAGTAGTGGAAAATTAGACTGAGACAGAAAGCGGGATTACATACAAAAGTACTCTAGGTGTCAGCAAACGTTTGCCTGACGATGACAGTTCAGATGTGACAGGTGCACAGCAA
The DNA here is from genome assembly GCA_030674185.1 of Monoplex corrugatus. Lineage (NCBI taxonomy): Eukaryota > Metazoa > Mollusca > Gastropoda > Littorinimorpha > Ranellidae > Monoplex > Monoplex corrugatus. The sequence goes on from CM060306.1 coordinate 83,420,393, forward strand.
ATACTAGAGTACCTTAAAAGATTGAAAGGAAGTTGGAAGATGCCACTGTAATTCTTGTAAAGGTAGAGAGGTGAACTTCAGTACAGACCATGTCGACGAAGGGAAAGTTTGGTCCATCATGATAATGGGAGTGACATTACATGGTGCATGACATTTGAGAAAATCCATTGCTCCTGCCACAATTATTTCTGTCATAACTGATGGATTGCACAATTCACGATGACGTGCATGAATTGTATATATCATAATGCCGTGATCTGGTTTCCATGTCGCGAAGCCCTACCCCCACCGTACCCACCCCTATCCCCCCACGTTCCCTTGTGAATGGATTGAAAGCCTAATACAATAAAACATTTCGCATTCGCATTCCGCATTGTCTCTCTCTTTCTGTCTCTGTCACTCTCTGTCTGTCTCTGCACGTTTCCCCAGTTTTTTGCTGTTTCCCATCCCCAGCCTTTTTTATACCAATAACTTTTCTTTTTCTCTCTACTATTTAACCGTTATCCATTCAGTTATCACGAAATGGTGTTCATATCAGCACAACCTTACATAAAAAAAGAAGAAAAAAACAAGATTGCCAGGGACTGATTATACAGTTAGACGAAAGTTCATAACCATAGCCTGAATATACTAAAACAAGGGATGTTTCCCTTGGTTTTATTAATCTTCATTATTTAACAGGAAAGAATCCTTCATTGCTCCCCATTGGACCTATCACATTTGTCTACTACAACATCAGTTAATGTACCATTGAATATTTGTTGAACCGAAGTACCGGAGTGATACGCTATAGTGGTTTCATACTGATTAAATATTCAGTTTCCAGGGCACATAGAGTATGATGAATGAATTTCGATTGGTGATGTGTGGGTGGACGGACTTGCAGAGTGGCTGGGGTTGAGGAGGGTGGGGGAGATGCTGGGGGCAACGAGAGATAGAGATGGTTGGAAGTCCATGGTCGCCAACGCCATGCGGCAGGGCACCTGATGATGATGATGATGATGATGATGATGATGATGATGATGTGTGGGTGATACGAAATAACCAACAGTGTTGTGGCAAACCCCTGAAACCAAGTAGAAAATGGAGAGGCGAAAAAGCAAAACAGGCGTCCATCAGACGCGGAGAGGAGAAAAGGACGAGTTGATGAATAGCCAAATTTTGAACAAAAATAGTGCACAGAGTCGCTGATGAGATTGTTTCTGATTTGGAAAAGAAAAAAAGAAAAATGTCAAAACAAAACAAAAAATCAAAAATAGTAAAGCCAAGGCTCTGAATCAATCTGACTCTGGCCAACAGACGAAGAAGTGGTATTAAAAACGCCATCGTATTTCGATTGAAGTGGTGAAGAATGGAATGAGTGGATCAGTCTTATGTGGACGGAGGTCTGCTTTAGTCGTTCAGTGTTTTGTATGAAAACTTCAAGGTTCGGCAGCTCTACGATTAAGTAGAACTACTACTGCTGCGTGCTTAGATTTGACTGATGGGGGGTTTGCTTTTGGTTTCCTTTATGTTTTTTTTAGAGGAAAAGTTGCCTCTCTCTCTCTGTCTCTGTATATATCTTTGTGTCTGTCTGTCTGCTCTCTCTCTCTCTCTCTTTCTTTTCTCTTTCTCTGTCTGTCTGTCTCTCTCGCTCTGTCTCGGCCTCTCTCTTTCTCTTTCTCTCTCTTTATCTCTCTCTATCTCTCTTTTTCTCACTCACTATCTCTCTCTCTCTTTCTCTCTATATCACTCTGTGTCTGTTTCCGTCTGTTTCTCTGTCCGTCTGTCTGTCTCTGTCTCTTTCTCTCTCTCTATCTCTGTCTGTCTGTCTCTCTTTCTGTTTCTCATTCACTCACTCTCATTCACTTTCTCAAGTTTTCTTTCGTATTGTCAATTCATCGAACTGATTTTAAAGTCGCACAAAATTATATGTCTCTGCCTGTCTGACTTACAAGCTGGCTGCCTTTCTGTCTCTCTCTGTCTGTGTGTATCTGTGTGTGTGTGTGTGTCTGTCTCTCTCTCTCTCTCTCTCTCTCTCTCTCTCTCTCTCTCTCTCTCTCTCCCCTCTCTTTTCCGCCTCTCCCTTTCTCTCACTCACTCACTTTCACTCACTTTCTCACACTTACTCTCGTATCATCAATTCATCTAACTGATTTCAAATTTACACAATTAAGAATTACATGTTTATATATGTCAGCATAAAGACACTCTCACTCTTGCTAAAGGCTCCCACTTAATTTCATTGCAGTCACCAAAAGCTTGTGTAGTGAGGAACAGTTTCGATACATTGCAACTTAAAACTTTTAACATCACTCACACAAGGAATATTGACCAGGACTTATTGACCAACACACACAACGAAAAAACAATAAACAAAAAATCTCGTTCACTTTTTGTTCTGTTGCTATCAAAGACCAAAATATAGGTCGTGGCAATTTTAACTCTTTGACTCCTCTAGCATATTGCATATTGCGAAGCCAAAACTTAACCCTTTGACACCCTCACACTATCCGCCAGCTTGAAAAAAAAATCTTAACCTTTTGACTCCCTCACCCTCTCCACCAGCATCCTGCAGGACGATGGTGGATAAATGAGGGAGTCAAAGGGTTAATTGCAGGAAGCTGGTGGATAGAGTGTACAGGTCAGTGGGTTAGAGCTATGCAATTTCCACTTTAACGAGACCGTTTGTCAAACTTGCTCTGGGTTTGCTTAACAATACACTCAATCTTCTTGCGATCGATAAAGCACGATCTCGATGTTTTCTGTTGTTGTTTTTTACCCGTAAACTTTGAGATAAAGAAAAAACAAACAAACATTCATTCCCATTTAACTGAAACACCTTAGTTTTCAAGAATAGTAGCGTTAGGTAGCCTACTACTGGAGGGAGATATGCAACATGCATTTTCTCTGAGACACTTGACAGTGTTACATGTAGTATCTGACGTGACAATCTGCCATCATAATATTGAGTGACAATCTGCTTCATATATATGACGTGACAATCTCATTCATACACTATTGGATGTGACAATCTGCTATTCATATACTATATGACGTGACAATCTGCTATTCATATACTATTTGACGTGACAATCTGCCATTCATATACTGTTTGACGTGACAATCTGCCATTCATATACTATATGACGTGACAATCTGCCATTCATATACTTTTGACGTGACAATCTGCCATTCATATACTATTTGACGTGACAATCTGCCATTCATATACTGTTTGACGTGACAATCTGCCATTCATATACTATTTGACGTGACAATCTGCCATTCATATACTGTTTGACGTGACAATCTGCCATTCATATACTATTTGACGTGACAATCTGCCATTCATATACTATTTGACGTGACAATCTGCCATTTATATACTGTTTGACGTAACAATCTGCCTTACATTTACTATTGGGCGTGACAATCTGCCATTCATGTACTATTTCACGTGACAATCTGCCATTCATATACTGTTTGACGTGACAATCTGCCATTGTACGTCCTTGCTTCACGTTAAGCTTTCTTTTATCTGATGCTTCGTCAAGGTCACAGTGACAGTGGAAAAAAAAAACTCGGATTTTCTGTAATAACTTTGGATCAAAATGGAGACCGTTGGACTGTCTTGACCATATTGATAATATTGTTATTGTTAACTGGAACTGATATCATGTGCTCTCACATTTCAAAAAACAAAACAAAAAAGCGGTCAACCTTCTAATGGAATCCTGAAATGTCCAGAGCAATAGAAATATTATTGTTTGTTTAGAGCAGCCAGAAACATCATATGGCAACGGTGTCTGCCGTATCCTGTCGTTGATGTGATAGTTTCATGGTGCATTTTTCCACAGTTCGTGCAGTTATTTACTTCAATCCCTTCCATGCATACATAAGTCATCAATGGCTTAATAGCATTATTTTAAGTAACATGTCTGGAAAAGGGAAATATTGTGCACTGTTCTATACATGGAATGTGTGCGTGTGTATGTGTGTGTGTGTGTGTGTCTGCGTGTGTGTGTGTGGTGTGCATGTGTGTATACATGTGTATGTGTGAGTGTGTATGTGAATGTCTGTGTATGTGGAGAAGAGGGGGCCAGATTTTAGTGTGTGTGTAGTGTACGTGTGTGTGTGTGTGTGTGTGTGTGTGTGAGTGAGGAGATGTGAGAGAGAGAGAGAGAGAGACTATGAGTGTGTATTTTTAATAATATTATAATTATTATTTAGTAGGTCCTTCATATCTCTGTGGGGCATGGATGATAACAGTAAATAAATGAAAATCCACGGGAATTATGATATAACATTAAGCAGAAAGAATTTAGATAAGTAGAAAACATTCATTTGAGATTTTCTTTGGGTGGAATGCTCCAGTGTTCAAAAGATAATTACACATTTCATGGAAGTTTGAATCATTTTACTATTTTCAGTTTATCTTTTTTTTTTTTTTTTTTTTTGCTACCAGAAATGAAGTTACAAAATGAGAACATTGATTTGAATGACAAATATTTTGGGGAGGGGGGGGGGGGAAACTTCTGACGGTCATCAAGAAATTTACAACACTAAAAAACTGAATACATTAAGCAAAACTCATCGCCTAAGGCATTGCCATCACGAAACTTAAATGCTTCTGCTTTGTCTATTTACCCGTTTGCGTCCACCTAATTCAATCTCAAACTTGTTACAGCAATTTCTTGGAAATGCAATCAAATGAAAACGATGAATATCTGGCGATTGTGTTATGTATTTCTCTATTCCAAATTAGGATTTGAAATTTCTGTATAATATGCATCTACCACTTGTCTCCAAAGCTCTCTTCCAGACTTGCTAGTAATTATCCTGAAGTGAGTGATTAATAGTTTTACAAAACGTGTATTTGTTTCCAAAACTTTCAGATTCCCAAGCACAATCAAAACCCGCGTCAATCACTTCTTTCTGAATATGACGTATCCAGTCTGAACAGTATGTGTTTTGTTTACACATAAATCATAGAGAAGTTTGTATAATTTAACAGAGTATTTTCTCTGTATTGTCATATGATAAATGGCTACAGCAAAACGTAATCGTTTCATAATTAACCAGCCCTGACATTGGATATAACCCCGTTTCACCATACACATTTCATCATAGCGTTTCTCGTCACTTTTAACAAATGCCTCGAACATTTCAGCTGGAATTTCACGATAACTTCAAGTTCTCAGACCCCCATAATTCACATCCATACAGTAATATAGCTACGACAGTAGTATTACATAACTAAAAAACAACGCTACCATGCAAATCTTTAATTTTAGGTGTTTGCAATAAAGAAAACACAGCTTGGGAACTTGATCATGTGTATATTTTCCCCCTTATAGATTATACCAGTTCAACAAAATACCATCCCTAAGAATCTGAATGCATTTACAGTTTCATGGGGGGTGGGGGGGTTGTTTTTTTGTATGTTCTTTTTCCACGATTAAAGCCGTCATATGGACTATTTTGTCCATTAAAACCATCACCTTGGTTTTATTTTGATTCACTTCACGTTTTTAATGGATACAAATATCATGTAAAGTATCTACAATTTTTTGTAATCCTCTCATAGAATCTGATAATAAAGTGTAGCATCAGCATAAAATAATAACAACTAAGTACGAGTGTTATGAATGAGATGAACACTAGGGCACCAAAGTCAATATTACATGGTAAACAGTGATTGCCCAACAAATGTTGTTCAAGATCGTTTAAACAAAGAGAACAGAGAACAAATGAAAGACTTCCACGTTGTCTAACTCTTCTATGACTGCCGAAGACATTTGATTTTTTTCTCTTTTTCTTGCTATTCACTCAAGCACAAGCTTTGATTAGACTGTACATACTGACAACCACATGCAGAGCCGGACCATCGACACCTTCCTTAAAGAGTTTAAACCTTAAGCCTTGTCTCTAAATGGAATCAACACAATTTCTGATTTTGTGTACGAAAAACATTCATTAAAGATTGCAAAATATAAGCAAGCAAGCGCGCACACACACACACAAAACATATATGTATAATATATATATATGTGTATATATAATTATATATATATATGTATAATTATATATATACACTCACATGCATACACACACACACACACACACACACACACACACAACAAACACACACATACACACATAACAAACACACACACACATACACAGCACAACACAACATACACAGACAACCAGCACACACATACACACACACACATACACACACATACATACTTGCACACCACACACTACACACACAACACACACAGCACACACACACAACACACACACACACACACACACATCTTTGGATGCTGGCTTGATTCAGCCGATCTATAATATAATAATAATTACAATATTTATATAGCGCAAAACTTGATAAAATCAAATCTAAGCGCTGAAACACACACACACACACGCACACACACACACACACGCACGCACGCACACACACGCAGCCCACGCACACACACACACACAAATACACACACACACACGGCTATAAATGGGGAGAAAGAATAAAAACAATGGAAAATTATAGAGAGCATATTATATACAATTATATATTGCAATGTTATTCCCCTCCGAGTGGAGACAGGCTGCAGAGGGGATTGAGTGAGGTCAGGATTTTATGCAGAGGAGAAAAGGTGAGTTTTGAGAGCGGACTTGAAGGAGACAAAAGTAGGTTGCTGACGGACTGAGAGAGGAAGTTTGTTCCAGGAGAGCGGACCAGAAACAGAGAAGGCTCGTGGACCATAGGTATTGAGCTTAGTGCGTGGAAAGCGAAAAGTCAGAGGATCGGAGGCAGAGCGGAGGGTACGTGAGGGAACATAGATCTCAAGTAGGCTTGACAGGTAATCGGGGGCTGCGTTATTGAGGCTTTTGTAGCACATGGTGTCTAGTTTGTACTGTATGCGCTTTGATACAGGGAGCCAGTGAAGTTGTGCCAGGAGAGGAGATATGTGGTCAGCTTTTTTCTTTTTGAGTACAAAACGTGCAGCATTGTTTTGAATGCGCTGTAGGATGTGAGTGGTGGAGGCAGGAAGACCGGACAGGAGTGAATTGCAATAGTCAATGCGAGACATTATGAAGGAGAGAACGAGTTTTGCAGTTGTTTCACAGAGAGATACTTCCTGATCAGGCTTATACGATGGAGGTGATAGTAGCAAGATCTGGCAGTTTGAGAAACAAAGTTGTTCATGGAGAGGGTAGAGTCAATGCAGACACCAAGGTTTTTAGCTGAATCAGAAATTGGGACTGATGTGCCACACAATGGGAGAGAAAGAGGGGGCAGCTGAGAAAGTCTCTGACGGGTGCCAATGAGGATAGCCTCTGTCTTGTCATCATGCATCTGAATGCATTTCAAATATTTGATAATAATGACGACAACAATAATGATACTGACAATAATTTCAATGCAGGGGGGAAAAGATCATGTCATCTTTCTGACCCACACAAGGAACGCTGGACTGCTAAGCAGACAGCCACCAACGCTTATAATCTGTACACAATCAGAGGTGTTGGCAGCCAGATACCGAGATAGCATGAGTCATGTGCAGTTGCCTACAGTGAGCGCTTGTCTTCTGGGTTCTTACTAAACAACAGAGAACCATCGATCT
>CM060306.1:83430511-83440511 GCA_030674185.1 Monoplex corrugatus
TGTATGTTTATGTTAATTTCAATTTCTTTTTCTGTATGTTACTCCTTTCCCTTCTCGCTTCTATTAAAAAGACACGCCAGCTTTTCACAAATGTGGATATTCATGTTTGTGTGAAACTTATACATGCCAGGAGGCATACATCAATTAAAAAACAAAAAAAACAAAAACAAAAAATAAAACGTGTACGTCAGCTCTCTCTCTCTCTCTCTCTCTCTCTCTCTCTCTCTCTCTCTCTCTCTCTCTCTCTCTCTCTCTCTGTGGTTGTGTGTGGTTGTGTCTTTGTATCCGTATCTCTGTCTGTTTCTCTCTCTCTCTCTCTCTCTCTCTCTCTCTCTCTCTCTCTCTCTCTCTTTTATCTATCTATCTATCTATCTATCTCTGTGTGTGGTTGTGTGTGGGTGTCTTTGTATCTGTATCTCTCTGTCTGCTCTGTCTGTCTGTCTCTCTCTCTCTCTCTCTCTCTCTCTCTCTCTCACTCCCTCCTTCCCTATCTCTGTGTATCTCTCTAGACCCCGTCTGGGGAAAAAGGCTGATTGTGACAATTTTGTTCTGGCGTCAGCGGCAATGATGCCGACAATCAATGGGATTTTCTGACCTCCCCCAATCGCTTCCAAAGCCACAAGCCACTGTAGCTGGCCATCAGTGGTTGTAGTGGCCTGAGTGTCCACATATGTTATCGGTATTTGGGGAATGCTGAAGTGGTGTTGGTGTTGGGAAGGACTGTGTTTTGTCATTGGTGAAGGTTGGGTTCTTCACAGGGGGTGATGGTGGACTTTGGCAAAAACATTTTTGGTTGCTTATTTGTTTGGCTAACCAGTTGTTTATGTGAGTGGTTTGGTGTATGTGTTAACCCTTGTCCTTTTTGCTACAATAAACAGACACGCCAGCCTTTCACAAATGTAGACATGCATGTTTGTGTGAAACTATACATGCCGGGAGGCATACATCAGTTCCTAAACTAACACATATTCGTTCTCTCTCTCTCTCTCTCTCTCTCTCTCTCTCTCTCTCTCTCTCTCTCTCTCTCTCTCTCTTTCATTCTCTCTCTATCTCTGTTTCTCTGTCTGTATCTGTTGTCTGTCTGTCTGTCTCTCACTCTCTCTTTCTTTCTTTTTTCTGTCTTTCTTTCTCTTCCTCCTTCACTATCTCTGTGTATCTCTTTAGCCTGTCTGGGGAAAATGGCTGGTTGTGACAATTTAGTTCTGGCGTCAGCGTCAACGATGCCAACAATCAATAGGATTTTCTGACCTCCCCCAATCGCTCCCAGAGCCACAAGCCACTGTAGCTGGCCATCAGTGGTTGTAGTGGCCTGAGTGTCCACATATGTGATCGGTATGTTGGGAATGTTGAAGTGGTGTTGGTGTTGGGAAGGACTGTGTTTTGTCATTGGTGGAGATTAGGTTGGGTCTAGACCGGGGTGATGGTGGACTTAAGCGAAAAAAAAAGTGGGTTACTTACTTGGTTGGCTGACTAGTTGCGTATGTGAGTGGTTGGTTACCTGGATTGTTAGCTGTATGTTTTATAGTAATTTCATTTTTTTTAAGTATGTGTCGCTCCTTCTCCTTCTTGCTACAATAACCAGACACGTCAGCCTTTCATGAATGCAGATCTGCGTGTTTGTGTGACATTATACATGCCAGGAGGTATACATCAGTTCCTAACGCATATTCGTTCTCTTTCTCTGTCTGTCTGTCTCTCTCTCTGTCTGTCTCTGTCTCTGTCTCTCTCTGTCTCTCTCTCTCTCTCTCTCTCTCTCTCTCTCTCTTTTCTCTCGCTCCCTGTCTCGTGCATATTAAATATTGCAACAAGACATAACTTGTGTAAAGTAAAACGAAATAAAAAGCCGCTGGGTCATTCAGAAGACAGAAGTGGATGAGAAAATGAAACAAACAAACAAACAAAAAGACATATTTTCCATTCACATTCAAGTTGATCTCTTGAACCTTCTCCCACACTTCAGCCACGAGAGCCTATCGACAGGACAAGGTTCATGGATATCATAAATAATGATTAAATGCCTGAATGGAGACAAGAGCTGTAATCAAAAGCTGTGACCGTGGTTCAACAGAAGCTGGCATCAGGCACGAGAACAGAAACACAATCGTCCATAGTAAAACTTTGGTGGCTTCTGTGGCTACGATCACCAGGTATATTAGTAGTTTCACAAGGCTTGATATTACTGTATGAGAAAAGGACAGAAAACCTATCGTCTTAGACAACAAAGAGCATGCAACACAGAACTGATCGAACTGAGACATAAAAAAACGGACTACAATCAGAAGAAACAAATGAGTAATAAACGAATGAAAAATTTAACCAGTGAATATATAGATAAGTTGAAAACAGAAAGACTGCAAGCAGAGAAGACACCAAGAAAACAAACGACTGGATGAATGCATAAATAAATACCAGAATAAACACATAGATGGACACAGAGATAGATACATCGACAGAAAAATAGACAAAAAGTAAATGGATACAAATAAACAGATTATGGACAAATAAATAAATGAACAATTAAATACGCTCATGAATAGATTTAGAACATGTTTAAAGAAGAAAATTGAAAAGAAAGAAAGAATAAAAAGCAACAACAAAAACAACCATAACAACAACAACAACAACAACAAAACAGTTGAATAAATGGTATAAATTTGGTAAACATTCACCCAGAAAAAAAGATGAGAAATGTGCAGACCTTTTTTTTTTTGTCACAGACGGACAGACAGACTTACAGACAGACACACAGACACACACATAGACACACACACACAGACACACAACACACACACACACACACACACACACACACACACACACACACACACACACACACACACACACACGTACAGACATTCGATTCATATACCGTGATTTCCTTTTCTGTAGGGGAATTGAAAAAGACCCCACCCCCAAAAAGGAAAGGGATGTTAAGCACTTAGGAATGTGGTGGGGGAGGTTTCCGTGTACGTGCACGCAAAAGAGATCTAATTGAAGGAGAAAAAAAAAAACAACGATAGGAACAACAACAACAATAGCGCCCGACAAACACTCTTGTTCGTCCCTGTACGCTCCTTCCATGAGAACTCTCCATACATCTAAATCTATTTCCTTGTCTGCAGTCTCACCCTGTGAAAGCCTTCAACTCCGTCGTTGCCCATGCAAATTGCCGCTAACAACGCCTCCACTGTCATTCAGACACAATCGACTGGGAAATAATCAGGAAAATGAACCACTGGGAAACGGTCCTTAACCTCACACCCAGACTAAGGGCTTATCCACGTCAGGCCTTGACGCTCTTAACTCACACCATATCAATACTTAGGAATATATACATTTGTTGTTTTGTATTTGGAGTTTGGAGCTTATCCAAGAGGGATTCATCACACCCAGTATCCCTTCTTTTATCTGGCAGACTCCTTGAGCCTGCGCGAAACGTTCTCAGCTGACATAGTCCTTAAAATGGAAGAGGTTGTAGTTAGAACTGGACCTGTGAAGCTGTATGCCGATACCATCACAATGCTTTGAATATATTAGGGGTGGCAAACAGGCCGCTTTTTTAATGATGCGAGCTCGGATTGAACTCAAGACATCCGATCTTGGGTACACAACTCTATTTCAAGAAACAGTCAGCCTGGTTAAGAAAATATGTGGGACCCGCCTCAGGGTCGAACCCGACCCTGGTTTATCATACTGCCTATCTGACCAGTTCAGCAAATGGAGCCACAACGAAAACAGCAAACACAACTGTCGTCCAAGTGAAGGTTGAACGCATGAGGACTGCATTGTCAGCATGGAGCTCTATGCAACTGAGCTTGTGTTAAAAGAAAGGGATAAATCGGAACGTGGTTTGTATAGAGGATCACACCCACGACATCCGTGTTAGCAATATAATTTTAACCAACAGACAATACTATATATTGTTCGACCAGATTATTTCAGGTCTGTCAGTTGTGTGCCAAAGACTGGATCTCTGCTAAAGTTTTTTATCTTTCAATTCCGCAGCGCAGATGATATCAATCCACCTTTTCTTCTGTCTTCCTCGCCTCAACAGTGTCTTAGAGGATTAATTCCGATCTCTTTGCATGAGCATACGAATAATGTTTTGTGTATTTGATTGATTTTTTTCCCTAAACTGAAATCAAGATATCTTCATATGGTCTAATGTGCTACTTCATATTCTGAGCACTTGTTCATTCGTGATATGATCAGTGTACCTGATGTTTAGTATTTTGCAATGACACATCGTTTTGAAAGCTTGGATTCGTCTTTTCAATTCAGCTGAGGCTGGCTTCATGTCTCGTATGCATTCAGGAAGATGCAATGTACTAATGCATGTAAGAGCCTGATCTTGTGTTCCGAATGTTTTTGTTTTTCAATACATGTATAGCCTGGACAGTGCTGCTGTTCTCTTTGTTGCCCTTGAGATAATTTCTTTTTTAGAATCCTCGCTGGTAATGACAAACACTTAAGTAAGTGAATTGCTGAACAGATCCTGCTTCAGTCCATGGACAGTTATATCAGTGATAACGGATGGCGTCGAAACTGGCCACCAACCCGGGCGTCACGGCGGCGATTCCCAAGCATATCTTGTCAGTGTAATACATATTCGTTTAACAAACGTATCGAGTTCTTGCTCACTGCAGCAGGTCATCAATCTCATCTACGAAGCGAACGTTTATTGATGGTTCTCCCTCTCATGCTGACTGTAGTGGCATTATCTTCAAATGTGTCTGTCATGTTGCATTGCAAGAATTTGTTGAAAAGTGTGGGAAACAGAAGGCAGCCCTGACGTACTCGACCTTAGTAAGGAACCACTCTCCAGTGTAAGTACCGCACTGGTTGCTTTCGAATGTAGTTGCCGGATGGTATTGAGTAGTCTTTGCCTGGTCTCAAATGTCTTCATTTTGGTCCATAGTGCCTCCTGTCACATACTGTCAAACGCCTCCTTGGAGTCTATAAAGACGTGATAGCACTCTCTGTGGTGTTTTGTGTCGGGGGTACTTGTTGCAAATGATATGCAGTTTAAGATCTCTTCGAAATTGTCTTTCTATATATCTGTCTATCTGTTTGTCTATCTATCTATATGTCTATATATATATATGTCTCTGCCTATCTATCTATCTATCTGTCTATCTATCTGTCTATCTGTCTGTCTGATCTATCTATCTATCTATCTATCTATCTGTCTGTCTCTCTATCTATCTATCTACCTGTCTATCTAATCTAATCTATCTATCTATCTGTCTATCTATCTACCTGTCTATCTAATCTATCTATCTCTCTATATGTCTATCTATCTATCTGTCTATCTATCTATCTATCTGTCTGTCTATCTGTCTATCTGTCTGTCTGTCTACCTATCTATCTATCTGTCTGTTTGTCTCTCTATCCATCTATCTACCTGTCTCTATCTATCTATCTATCTATCTATCTATCTATCTATTATCTATATTATCAAGTTTGTGTGTATGGTGTATGATGTATGTATGTATGTATGTATGTATGTATGTATGTATGTATGTACGTATCTGTCTGTCTGTCTGTCTGTCTAAAAGTTATTTACCTCTTCTTGCCCCTTATTTCACGCTGCCTTCAGTGGTAGAAGCAAAGTTCAAGCACTCGTATGAGAACATTCACCCCTCTCACAGTCACATCACATCCTTCAAAATCCACTGAGTTCACGGCCGCGGGGGCATTACACCATTTAAGCCTACGCCATCAGAAGGAGCTTACGTGTCCTCGCACTCACCTCTCCATGCAAAACACATGCACTACCAACAGAGTTCAAATGACAAATGATCGAATGTCAATATGGCATTGCACGAAATGGCCATGCTGCATGTTTAAACTAAGACAGACAAGTAGACAGAGGGACAGACAGACAGAGATATAGACAAAAAAAAGAACGCTGAGTTCAAATGCCAAATGATTGAATGTCAATGTGGCATTATACCGGAAGGCCATGTTGCATGTTCAGAATAAGACAGACGGACAGACAGACACACAGACAGACACAGACATAGACAAAACGAACGTTATATATCATTTTGTCTTTTTTGTTGTTGTTTTGTTTTTTCATTGTTATTATTGATCAAAGTCACAGAAAATTGCATGGAAAAGTTTCTTCCATCCAATTTTAAAAATATTCATATTGCAACAGTATCTTCCAATCTACTACCTGCTCGGTGTTAAACCCCTGAAGTCAGTGCAAGGTGAACTGAGGAAAAAGGAATGTGTTTCTAATATAACCATTCAACTGGACTATTCGATGCTCGTTGTAACGTTTCTATCATTATGGCGCGCACCGGCCATGTCAGCTTGGTGCTCCGTAGCTACTTCTCTCACCTCATCATTTCAAGACCTTATCAGTGCATATGATTTATCTATATTATTATTATTATTATTGTTGTTGTTGTTGTTTTCTTCTTCTTCTTCTTCTTGATGATGTTATTGTTGTTATTGTCGTCCATTTGGTGACAATGTATACGCATCAGCTGCCACGTCACATGGGTATTGAAAGGAACACGTCTTTAATGTTTCATCACTGAATGAGTATTGTATCACATGGACGTGTGTTGTGTGTGTGTGTGTGTGTGTGTGTGTGTGTGTGTGTGTGTGTGTGTGTGTGTTGTGTGTGTGTGTTGTTGTGTGTTGTGTGTGTTTGTGTGTGTGTGTCTGTGTGTGTATGTATGCATGTTTTCACTCGCTCTCTCTGTCTCTCTTTCTCTCTCTGTCTCTCTCTGTTGTCGTATGTGTGTGTGTGTGTGTGTGTCGTGGCGCGTGGTGTGTGTGTGTGTGTGTGTGTGTGTGTGTGTGTGTGTGTGTGTGTGTGTGTGTGTGTTGTGTTCCTCTTTTTCCAGTTTCTCGTTTTTCAGTCAGATGTACACAAACAATGTTATGACATTTTACGAGAACCAACATGACAGAACGTTAATTGTTGTACTTACGTGGTAAGGGAACAATCTCAGTTTCACTCTGTCCACGTTACTTCACTCGTCTCTATATGAACGTGTGCAGATATCTCTGTGATAAACAAAGCAAAATAAAACAACCGTGTCAGTGTCATTTCACCAATCTTCGTTCAATTTATCATTATTGTCTCTAGTAATGTTATCTTAATTTCAAATCGAAATCATAAAAAAGCAAAAACAGAAAACTGGCCTTTGTCAAGCGTATGCATAAGACAAACCAACCAACCAACCAACAAACAAACAAATAAACAAACAAACATACAAACAAACAATAAATAATTAATAGTAAATAACTAAAGAAAGAATTAAACAAATAAGTAAGTAAATAAATAAGTAATACATAAACAGATAAATAGATAAATAAATAAATAAATGGGCAGTACTAAGGGACTGGAAAAATGTAGATAATTCAGAGAAAATGGCAGATGTAATTGTGTATACGTTTGACAGAAGCCAGTTGGCCGTACATTTGCGTTTATCTTTTGTTGTTATATTTAAATATGCGTTCTGATTCGATGCTTGTGGGTTGTTTTTTTTCAGGTTTCTGTTTGGTTAAACGCTGAGAGCCATTTTCATTTAGAAAACGAACAAGAACCCTTATAACGGAATCCTGCAGCGCTAAGTGCAATACACACATTTGCTTCGGCTGTCAGAAACGCTGAAATTGTGGTCTTTGTAATATCTATGCATTAATGTAAATAGTTCCTGGTTGTATTTTTCTTCCCAAGCAGCGGTTGTTTGTCTTAGTATCAATGTCAATTTTTTTTTTTTGGTCAGAATTCTCGATTGAACTCTGAATGTTGGTAATCGGCCCATAATGTGATATGCTTTTGTCTCTGTGGCTGTGGATCCTTAATATGTTTTGATACATAATGTTGTTGTTATTTGTAAGTTTCCGTCTCAGTTTGTGTTTCTCAAGATGACTGACGTCTCCGCGCTCGGAACGAATTCCATATGTACTAACGTCACAGGTGCCACGTATATGGTGATCATGGCACAAGCCTTAAGTCTGTACATAAACCCGTGTGCTGGCCAGGTCCTGAGGTCCTACTTAGCCTATGATTTGTTGTTTAAAGGTGACATTTAATGAGGAATTCAATGTTAGAAAACACACACACACACACAAACACACACACACACACACACACACACACACACACACACACACACACACACACACACACACACACACACACACACACACACACTCACCTCTCTCTCTCTCTCTCTCTCTCCTTCTTTCTTTCCTCTCTTCTCTCTCTCATCTCACTCTCTCTCTCTCTTCAACATGTTCAAGTACAAGAATACAGATGACCCGTCGTCAGACTTCAAACTGGACTCGGCCTTGTCTGGGTACCTCGCGCTTGATGAACAAAGTGTGAAGATTATTCCCTTCTCCGGGTCAACATGTGTGCAGCAGACCTATTAACCCTTTGACTCTCGCGCCATATCCACCAGCCGCAAAACATTAACCCTTTGACTCCCTCGCCCTAACCACCAGCTTCCTGCAGGAAGCTGGTAGATAGGGTGAGGGAGTTAAAGGGTTAAAGTTCTGCTTTGCTAACAGTTTTTGACAATGCAGGATGTTGGTGGACAAGGTACCTGAGTCAAAGGGTTAATGCCTAATACAATGCTCATGTGTACACGCACACGGAACATCGATAAAAAAAGAGTTAATGCATGTCAAAAGAGCTTGTGAGTCATCTCAGTGTCCCGTGGCTTATGGAAACGCGAATACTCCCAGCATACACACCTTTTATACAAAAGGCGTAGACTGTAGTAATATACCGCATGCACAAAGTGGGCAAATCATTGTGCATAGCTTACTCGTGAGCGACAGAGAGAGAGAGAGAGAGAGAGAGAGACAGAGAGAGAGAGAGAGAGAGAGAGAGAGAGAGAGATAGGGAGAGAAGAGATAGAGAGACGGACAGACATACAGAGACAGATAGACAGGCAGACAGACAGAGACAGACACAGACACAGAGAGACGGAAACAGACATAGAGACGGAGAAGAGACAGGGAGATATGACAGACAGACAGACAGACAGACAGACAGACAGAGACAGATAGGTAGACAGACAGACACAGACACAGAGACAGAGAGACGGAAACGGACATAGAGACTGAGATAGAGACAGAGATACGAGATCGATAAATCGCTAAAATATACACAATCAAACGAAAAGGGAACGTTTTTCTCTGTCTTTCTTTCCTATTGGGGAGAGGTGGGGAACAAAGACTGAAACTGGAAACATCATGCTTTATGTTCTTCAGAGTAATTTTCCACAACCGTTTGATGTGTTTGATTTTAACACAACTCAGCAAACGGCTATCAGGCTTTATCTTTTCCCTTTTTACCTAGCGAGGTTTTCCACTTCCATTTTACGCATCTAATTCAGATATGATTCAGGAATTGACTTATATACCGTTTTTAATTAATGTTTCAGTTACGGGAAAAAGAGGACGCTTTTCTATTCAAATTCATTTCCTCTCCAGTACATGGCCATTGATCCACAGTATTTTGATGACATGTGATCCGGCAAAATGGTAGAAATTCTACAGACGACTCGTAAGGGTGAACTTGAAAGACAAGAGAAGTGACAAGAGCATACTCAACAAGCCTAAAACCCGGAGAAAACATGTAAAGGTCATCCTTAGAAAAGACGTTGATCTTCTTTGGACGTGTGTGCAGAAACAAAAACAAAAAAAATGCACTCTCGTGAAAGATGTCATCCAATGAAAAGTCGAGGGCAAGAGATGGA
The DNA here is from genome assembly GCA_030674185.1 of Monoplex corrugatus. NCBI lineage: Eukaryota > Metazoa > Mollusca > Gastropoda > Littorinimorpha > Ranellidae > Monoplex > Monoplex corrugatus. Next base: position 83,440,249 of record CM060306.1, read on the forward strand.
TGGGAAGATCACGAAAAATTATCTAAGAAACATTAAGGAATAGGACAGGTCGTAACAGTTCAGAGATTTTCAACCTGGTTTTGGAAAGACGGGTGTGGAAGACAGAGATCCGGAGAGCAGTGCGGGCAACCGACATTTCAAGGAGTGATGCTGTAGAGTGATAAGAGTGAGTGAGTGAATGAGTGAGTGAGTGAATGAATGAGAAGAGGAAGATTGAGACGCTGTTAATTCATATCATGCTCAAAGATTTAACTATGGTACCT
>CM060306.1:83445511-83453011 GCA_030674185.1 Monoplex corrugatus
TATTTATTTACTTACTTATCTGTCAGTATAGTTGTATGTCTGTTATATCGTTGATTTATTATTGCTGTTATTAATGTTATTGGTATTAGTAGTAGTAGTAGTAGTAGTAGCAGCAGCAGCAGCAGTGGAAGTACAGCAGCAGTAATGGTAATAATAATAATAATGAAAATAATAATAAAATACTACTACTACTACTATTTCTATTACTACTACTACTAATTATTATTATTATCATTATTATTATTATCATTATCATTATTATTATCATTATTATTATCATTATTATTATTATTACTAATATCAGTAGTAGTAATACTATCATTGTAGTTGTTGTTAGTAGTACATTCAAGTACGTAGACAACAGAACATGCCTTATGTACACACAATGCTATTTCATGCATACAGATAGACCAAAGAAGGATATGAGTAAGTACCACTCAAACGGCAAGTAGATGAACAGATACACACACATACAGACAGATCACCAGCTATACAGACACAAAAATGCAACAAAAAACAAACAAACAAAGCAAGCAAACATACAAACAAAACTGATCTCAATGAACTCCATGCAACCGAGGTTTATGTAAACAGATACAAATACGCCCACCAATTCTTATCGCACCGTTTTCTCTCGAAATTTTAACATTGCCGTTTCATTCATTAAAAGTTTATTTTGGAATTTGCATTCTTACGACATAAACAGCAGGAAAGAAGGAATAAAATAGAAAAAAAAACCATTGCAAATCACGTCGGTAAAAAGTACAAAAAAGTACACTGTTCACATTTGTGAATGTTTGGTTGGTGGTTGGTTGGTTGGTTGGTTGGCTGGTTGGTTTTCTTTGGTTTGGTTCAGTTTTTACGTTTACACCCACCTCAGGTGATATGGCCGACGGGGATAACCATCCCAGGGAAGTGGGGGAAGGGGGACTTATCTAATCCAATACTGACACCACCAGAACAACAATGATGTTAAGATGTGACAGTGAGAAGGCCAGTTTTAATGTAGCGCACCCCGGGATTCGAACCCGCAACCATTAGCATGTGAATCCGACGCTCAAACCAACTGAGCTATTGGGGCCTGCAAGCTGGTTGGTTTGTCATTTTTTCTACATATGATGCCTGGATGAAACACGAAGAAGATCAGCCTCAGACATGAAATAAATCATTGCACAAGCTTGACACTGGGATGTTTAATTCTAAACCATGCTTAAGATGAATCGCAATGGCAGCTGCGCAGAGTCAACAACATTCCTGGGTGTTTTGCTCTGCGTCTGAGGTCAGATTACATGACTCGCAGACGTGAGATGCATGCTTAGTCCTTCCCATTACCGCTGGTGCCGCTGTCGTTTGTCTTGCTCGATGTTCTCTTGTAAGTGTACAAAACATGGAGGGAGGGGGATGGAAGCTTTGTATCTGCTTCTATGCTAGCTGAATGGGTAGCGCAAACTATGTTAGATTTGAGAAGTTCCACAACAAGGGAGATAAGTCCTACGTGACTCTCAAGAATTATGTCCTTTGGTTGAACATACAAGAATTTGTGGTTTGATATACAGCAGCGAAACACTGGACAGGCAACGGTATATATGATTATCATTATTTATTTGTTATTTATTTATTTATTCATTTATTTATTTATTTATCTATTTATTTATGTATTCATTTGTTTAGAGCGATTCTGCACACTCACTGTGGATTCACTTCGTCTTACATATAATCGGAATTAGATTGCGTCACGGGTAACGCAGGTTGTTGGACAGGAGTAAAGGTACTCAGTATGGCTTTGTCATGCGTCTATTCTATTTATATTGCAAAGGAAAAAAATAGAAGAGAAGGTAAAAACGAAACAACGTAGAAAAGAAATATAAACGCATATTTCCATATCCGTCTTCCATCCCTTGTCAAAAATACAGATGGAAGGGAAGATTCAGTCAAATGTTCCAGTCACGATCTTTAACGCACCTTGACATGTAGTAACGAGCATAGCTTTCATTTTATGAAACTGCTTCACGATGGTTAAAAAAAAAAGCGTGATGAGAATATGTAAGGTCTGAAAAAGATTTAAAGGGAAAAGAAAAAAAAATAAAAGGCAATGTATTATTACTTTCCCATCTCAGTTTAGAAGGGACTTTGTTCAAGAATAATGATTAGCACTTGGACCTCACCCAATTTCCCATAATTTGTTTTTCTGGTAGATTCTTTATGCCTGCACAAAAACCCAATGCGATGGCGAGATCTTGAAATGAACCTCAAATCGCCAGAACGATCAGAGCGTCAAGATGGATAGTGAGCAGGCTGTTATGTTGTGTGCTGGGACTGAATTCCAGATATCAGAATATGAGCCCAAAGCTTTATTACAACAGCCAGCCAGCCCGCCGTCAGTGTTGCCTTACACACCTAAGGATGTGTACAGTTTGGTGACGAGTATGTTGAAACAAAGTAGGCAAACAGAAACAGTAGAACTGTGTAATTCGAGTTTCCGGCCAGAATGATGTATATCTCTTCTTTAGTCCTTTTGAGATACACTATGCTGAAATGTAACCTTCGAATTATTGGAGTAAACAGCCAGATGCTGGGGGGGGGGGGTCAAGTTGGTAAGGTCCTGTGTTCGATCCTCCTAGGTTACTTCCCCATGGTGGGTAAAGTGTGGGGAATTTTCCGATCTCCCATGTCAACACATGTATATATCTGCCAGTGTCTAATCCCCTTCGTGTCTTTTCGCGTTGCACAATACCAAACATGCACGTAAAAGATCTTGTAAGTCATGTCAGTGTCTGGTGGTTGGCTTATGGAAACATGAAAGCACTCATCATGCCCACCCGCCGAAGATGGAGACTGTGCATTAACATAGTGGAGAGTGGTCAGCTCTCCTGGCAGTTTGAGTTTTCCATGCTTCACGAAAAAAAGTCTAATTATGCGTAGTGCGCATCGAGTCTAATGACTTTGGAGAAGAGTGTTATTTACAAAAATGATTTATACTACATGTACTACTCTACTACTGCTCCTGCTGCTGTTGCTGCTGCTACTACTGCTGATACTTTTACAACTACTGCTGCTAGTACTTCTACAACTTCTATTTCTACTGCTACCACCATTATTACTGCTAACACCACTATTGCTATTATTGCCACTGCTGCCACTATTGCTGCTGCTACTACTACTACTGGTACTGCTGCTACTACTACTGCCACAGCTACTACTACTACTGTTACTACAACTACTACTGGTATTGTGATGATACTACAACAACAACAACAAGAATGACTACCGGATGAATATCAAATAGAAATGTGTCTTGAAGTTAACAGGATTTCTTTTTTCCTGTTCATTGGGAAAACAATATAGAGACGAAGCATCGTCTAATTTCTGATATCTTCTGATATGTATATGACACCAACATCTAATATTTTGTAGTGTCAACAAAGAAATAAAAGTGAACACGACTTCTTCTCTCCTCCTCCTCCTCCTCCTCCTCCTTCTTCTTCTTCTTCTTCTTCTTCTTCTTCTTTTCTTCTTGGATTCTTCTTCTTCTTCTTCTTCTTTTCTTCTTCTTCGGATTCTTTTCTTCTTCGGATTCTTCTTCTTGGATTCTTCTTCTTCTTCGGATTCTTTCTTCTTCTTCGGATTCTTCTTCTTCTTCGGATTCTTCTTCTTCTTCGATTCTTCTCTTCTTCTTCTTCTTCGGATTCTTCTTCTTCTTCTTCTTCATTCTTCTTCTTCTTTCTTCTTTCTTCTTCGGATTCTTCTTCGGATTCTTCTTCTTCTTCGGATTCTTCTTCTTCTCTTCTTCTTTGGATTCTTCTTCGGATTCTTTCTTTCGGATTCTTCTTCGGATTCTTCTTCTTCGGATTCTTCTTCTTTGGATTCTTCTTTGGATTCTTCTTCTGATTCTTTGGATTCTTCTTCTTCTTCTTCTTCTTCTTCTTCTTCTTCTTTCTTCTTCTTCATTCTTCTTCTTCTTCTTCTTCTTCTTCTTCTTCTTCTTCTTCTTTCTTCGGATTCTTCTTCTTCTTCTTCTTTCTTCTTCTTCTTCTTCTTCTTCTTCTTCTTCTTCTTCTTCTTCTCTTCTTCGCATTCTTCTTCTTCTTCTTCTTCTTCTTCTTCTTTGGATTCTTCTTCTTCTTGGATTCTTCTTCTTCTTCTTCTTCATTCTTCTTCTTCTTCGGATTCTTCTTCTTCGGATTCTTCTTCTTCGATTCTTGGATTCTTCTTCTTCTTCTTCTTGGATCTTCTTCTTCTTCTTCTTCTGATCTCTTCTTCTTCTTCTTCTTCTTCTTCTTCTTCTTTTCTTCTTCTTCTTCTTCTTCTTCTTCTTCTTCTTCTTCTTCTTCTTCTTCTTCTTCTTCTTCTTCTTCTTCTTCTTCTTCTTCTTCTTCTTCTTCGATTCTTCGTTCTTCGATTCTTCTTCTTCTTCTTCTTCTTCTTCTTCTTCGGATTCTTCTTCTTTCTTCTTCTTCTTCTTTTCTTCTTTGGATTCTTCTTCTTCTTCTTCTTCTTTACTTCTTCTTCTTCTTCTTCTTCTTCTTCTTCTTCTTCTTCTTCTTCTTCTTCTTCTTCTTCTTCTTCTTCTTCTTCTTCTTCTTCTTCTTCTTCGGATTCTTCTTCATTTTCTTTGGATTCTTCTTCTTCTTCTTCGATTCTTCTTCTTCTTCTTCGGATTCATTTCGTCTTTTGACGGTGTGGGGACCAAGTCGTTGACGTGCTGTTGGAGATGAAGCTAAAAACAAAAACAGTGTAGAGATTAACTGGTCACGTCTGTCTGAATGGGGATATAAAGACAAATACATGAACTGATGAGTCTAATTTCAGATACAATTATCACGAAAAGCAGCTGACGAACCTTTGTCTTTGGAACAAGATGAAGAAACAGAAGACAACGACATCGACAACGACAACGAGACAAACGTAAGCTGTGAACTGTAAAATGAGGATAATGAGTCTGTCTGGCTCAGGACTTAAGGTCTAAATCTGAACTGATGAGGCTATTTGATTGCAACCAAAACACGCGTACAACGGACTCAGAGAGGCTGGCTTGCTTAGTGGTGGGGGCAGAATTTTGTTCTTTGCTTTTCTGTTTTCCTCCGCACAGCGTTTTGTGTGAAAACGCCATAGTCCAGAAATTTGGTGATTGATAGGTACAGAATACTAGTTCGAACAAGAACATACTGCCAGAGAATGACATTTGTAATAGAGACGAGAATGCATTGATGTATTAGAGTGATATGTGTGACAGAGATGAGAATGCATTTTTTTTTTTTTTGAAAGACGTTAAATATAAAACCTGTTCACTCAGGCTTTTCCTTGCTAGTATGGTAGTTACTTCCAACCAGTATGCATTGTTAGTTTTTTTTTAACTAGTATCCATATGACATTGTGTAAACTAGTCATGTTTGTTTTGTGTAAACTAGTCATGTGTGGATATGGATGTGGATATGGCTATATGTATGGATATGCTCTAACTCTGCTAGTATGTGTGTGTAAATATTCCAGATGAGTGTGTGTGTGTGTGTGTGTGTGTGTGTGTGTGTGTGTGTGTGTGTGTGTGTGTGTGTGTGTGTGTGTGTGTGAGTGCGTGTGTGTATGTGTGTGAGTGCGTGTGTGTGTGTAGGTGTGTTTGTGTGTGTGTGCGCGCGCTCGTGATATGTGTGTGTGTGTGTGTGTGTGTGTGTGTGTGTGTGTGTGGTGTATACATACATATATAGATATGTATATGTGTGTGTGTGTGTGTGTGTGTGTGTGTGTGTGTGTGTGTGTGTGTGTGTGTGGTGCGCCCGCGCGAGTGTGTATGTGTGTGTGTGTGAGCACGTGATGTGTGTGTGTGTTGGTGTATGTATGTGCGCGCGCGTGCATGATGTGTGTGTAGTGTACGTATGTATGTATGTACGTATGTATGTATGTATGTATGTATGTATGTATGTATGTACTTTGTGGTGTGTGTGTGTGTGTGTGTGTGTGTGTGTGTGTGTGTGTGTGTGTGTGTGCATGCATATGTGTGTGCATGTATGTGTATGTGCGTGTGTGGTATCGGTCCTTCTGCATGCATGAAGCCTACACACTGTCTTATAAATGTCTTTGTTTTTCCTTCGTTCGCGCGGTCTACATGATCAGGCTACATCTGGTAATGAATATGGCCATTTTTAACCTCGTTCCTGCCGATTGCTACGGAGCTTGGCAGTCAGAGGAGTCGCAGACAGCCATGCCTGATGTGGCTCAAAGTGGTAGAGGGGACATCGCTGCACAAAAGATGTTCAATTCTTTGCTCCTTTTGACCACGGATGAACGTTGGCAATCGCCCCAGTTTGAACCTATGTTTCTCTGTCACTGTCACTGTCTGTCTGTCTGTCTGTCTGTCTGTCTCTGTCTCTGTCTCTCTCTTTCTTTCTGTCTCTCCGTCTCCATCTCTGTCGTTTTCTATTAATTTCCGTCCTTCTCACTTATCTCACCCCATCCCTCTCTCCTCTGTCTCTCTTCCTCTGGCTCTCTGTCTCGTCCAGTATAAGAAACCGTATATGTCAGCAATTTATACAACGATTTTCGTAATATAAAGATATGAACTCATAACATAGTTATATGAGCGTGATTTTACTTCACATTCATGGTCAGTATGTGATATCCCTTTGTTTTCCCCAGATGTTTGCTTACAGCCAACATTGCATTCATTTCTGCATTCTGAAACATACATTCCCTTCCTCCCCCCATTTCCCTCTGTCTGTCTCTTTGTCTGTCTGTTTGTCTCTCTCTGTGTCTGTCTCTGTCTGTCTGTCTATCTGCCTGCCTGCCTGTCTGTATGTCTGTCTGTCTCTCTGCCTTTGTCTCTCCATCTGCCTCTCTGATTATCTCTCTCTCTTTGTCTGTCTATCTGTCTTTCTGTCTGTCTGTCTTTTCTCCCTCCTTCTCTCTCCCCCTCCTTCATTAGTGGGATATGTTTCATTCAGCAACTTCACGCTCACTACATACTATTAATATACAAGAAATTGTGACGGACCATGGATAAACACTGGTTTCAAAGGCCTTTGATCGCACAGAGCAGGGTTTAGCTAGCTGTATTGATTAATAAAGCGTAGAAGTGTAAGCTCGCTTTCGTGAGAAGGAACATTTAGCAACGTGTGTGAATCGCCACGGTTATGTTACAGTGTTCGCCTTTGTCGCTGTTTTTTTTTTAAACACATTGTGGCTGGACAGCTCTAGTGTCTGTATAAGCATAATATGATATAAAAATACTTAGTAAGCCTGACTCGAAATAACTAATAGAACTGACGGTAAAATATGTTGTTCTGTCCACAACAAGGCTGGCTAATACTCCCAAAACGTAACGACACTAATTAAAAAAACAAACAAACTACAAACACATGAAACATGTAATGAGAACGCGAATGTAACACTAACAACAGGCATTAAGAAAAGAATCCTAGCATCCGAAATATGTATTAGTTTTCCATGAAAAGAAAGACCAACCATTCAACTACTCCTTTGTTTCTTATACATTTGAACAACAGACAC
>CM060306.1:83468011-83475511 GCA_030674185.1 Monoplex corrugatus
CCGCTCAAATGGAAAGTCGCTTCGTCACTAAAAACTAAACGTGAAAAGAGAGTTTCATCACCTTCCTCCATCTCCAGCATTGACTCACAGAATGTTCTCCGCATCACCTTGTCATCATTAGTAAGTGCTTGGACGAGGCTTAGTTTGTATGGTTTCATGTGTAATCGTCTCTTTAACACACGCCAGACAGTGGTATGAGGGATGGCAAGCTGAAGACTTGCTCGACGTACGAACTTACGTGGGCTGCTCTCAAATGCATCATGAATCCTCTCCACTTGCTCCTCTGTAACACGTGGTCTTCCAGGACTCTTTCCTTTGCACAGACACCCACTCTCTTTAAACTGTCTAACCCACCGTCGAATGCTCTCACGATGGGGCGGATCAATGCCGAATTCTGTTCTGAAAGCACGTTGCACCGTGACAATGGCGTTTGTTTTCGCGAACTCAAGCACGCAAAACGCCTTCTGCTGAGGAGTCGCCATTTTGATTGATCTTCCCACAATTCAGCTGCACCGGAAGTTATACTAACGACAGCGGTGAAACTGACACCCAATCAAACTTTGATAACTACTCTATCAAATAACCACTGATTCAGTCCACTACAATGCTATAGACCTGAAAAAACTGCGTAATGATTTTGGCGTATTCTCTTTGAAACACCCTGTATAACTTCATTAGTGACTCCCATCAGCTGCTTCACAAAAAGAGCAAACATCCTAGATATTGAAACCAGTGTACAATTTGCATAACAACTTACAACACCTATTTCACAAAAGAGCAAAAAGTATCAATATGAAAGTTAGTTTATAACTTCAGTAGCGACTCCCATCAGCAATTTCATAAAGAGGCAAACAATATGAATATGAACGTTAGTAGTCTGTAACTTCTGTAGCGACTTCCATCACCTATTTCATAAAAGGGCAAGCTAAAAGTAGCTTACAACTTCAATAGCAACTCTCATCAGCTCGTGGGCACCCTGATGAGTGAAATGAAAAACATATTATGGACAGATCTTCTTTGATGTACAGAATAACCCGTTTGGTTTTAGCTGTGGTCGTTGTGCAAGTCTTGAAATTTGAAATATAGAAACAATACAACAACAACAACAACAACAACAACAACAATCAGTGGCAAAGCTAGTATTTCAAAGTTGACTTTGAATCACAGAAAGAATAAATGTTTCTTGAAATAATTGAAATTTCGTTGTGGTGGTGGTGTTTTTCTGAAACAATAGATATTCATAAAACATGTATTAAGCAATACTTAATAATAAATGCAAATATAGAATTTAACTTTCATTTATAACAAAGATATGTCATAGTATTTTGTATGACTAAAAATGTGATTGTGATTGTTTTATTCTCTCTCTCTCTCTCTCTCTCTCTCTCTCTCTCTCTCTCTCTCTTTCTTTCTCTCTCTCTCTGAGTTATAAGACAATTTGCAGATTGTAGGAAAAGTGAGGACTTCTCTCTGCTTTGAACAAGACGACACAAAGAACAAACTTATTACAACCAAGGCAACTCAAACCATATTAAGCACAGTGGGGTTGCCTCTGATTGTCTGGCAGGTGATGTGAGTTCAAGTTACTTTTGTTCATATATCACGCCCATCGGTCGTACACTTAGTGCATACCACCAAAGCCAGTGAGTTTACTCTTCTTTGAAAATCAGTCAGGCAAACGAGACAGACGACCATCAATCGTTAATACATCACCTTTTAAATTTTTGTCTCAAAGCTGACAATGTCGAAAAGTCACGCAAACTTTAGCTCCAAAACTAGCACGAATCCACAAGTATTTTTTAGGTATGTCTCAAGTCTGCTTCTTCTGTCTACATTAGTACTTTAAAAGGGAGAAAACAAGGAAAGATGGAACAAGGAGTTTGTCAAAAAAACATCAACAACAACAAAACGAAAACAAAACAAAACAAAACAAAACAAAACAATACAAAACAAAACAAACAAAAACAAAATCTCGAAAAATGTCTGTCGGCTAGCTTTGAATAAAAATAACTAAATGTTATGATAACAACTGAGAAAAAGACACCTTTCTGGCACTTATACGGGACACTGTGCGTTAAGCAGAGAACACCATGCGTGATCTTAACAAAAATCGACTGTTAAGGAATTCAAACATGTCATTAGATGTGATGATAACTGCCAGGTATGCAAGCAAAAAAAGTGTCACGGGAAAACGTCTTGCGTGAACACTCACCCTCTTGGTCACCAGTAAAACAGCATCGGCCATCGATCCACCACAGTCCTTACTTCTCTTTTCCTTTACCACCACCCCATTTTCCACCACAGACCCCAAACCGTTAATATGATTATCTCTAAATTCCTGTAGCCCTCGATGTGTATATTGTCTTTTACGAGCACACGCTGACATTTAAAGCCGAGCAGAGATCTGAAACCACACAGCAGGAGGATCTTGACAAGGGACGCTGGACATTGTATTGTGTTTCTCTCCCCCCCCCCCCCCCCCACCCCCACCCCGCTAAGTTTCAGTGTTGAGGACTGAAGTGCTGATTCATCTTATCCAGACAGGTCTCAATAACATTAATGAAGGTCTGAGACTTAGAGAGATCCTGAGCCCAGCTTATTATATATGTATCAGACAGAAACATGTAACGGTTGTCTGGGGAGCTTTCAAAGAGAGGAGCCACAAAGCCCGGTATCTTGGGAATGTCTAATTGTTATTCGTCCTTGGGATCAAGACACGTTGGTGGCTGTATACAGCCAACAGTCCCTGTCTTTTGGCTTCAGGTCTGGCGCCAGATTGCGTGACCTGCAAACATGAGCTGCGTCATCAGTTCTTTCCTTCAGGGCTGGTGCCAATGGTTTTAACGCCCTGGATGTCCTCTGGGTAGGGACATTTGGAGAAAAAAGCGGAGAAATGAGAACAGTTCGAAATTCGAAACCAGCAGAGATTGTTTTTGTTTTGTTTTTGTTTTGTTTTGTTTTGTTTTAGATCACGTTTTCAATCATTTTTCATAGAGTAGAGGATATATGTACTAAGAATCTTTTTTTTATCGAAAAGAAATATAATTGGATGAACAAATTAGTACACATATAATTATCTTTTTCTTTTTCTTCTTCGTCATCTTCATTACATGATCATTATCATCATCTTCTTCATCTTTTTCTTCTTCTTCTTCTTTTTTTTCTTTTTCTTTTTCTTCTTCTTCTTTGTATTTTTCTTTTTCTTCATATTCATGATCTTTTTCTTCTTCGTATTTCCTCCTTGCTTCGTTCTCTCTCTCTCTCTCTCTCTCTCTCTCTCTCTCTCTCTCTCTCTCTCTCTCTCTCTCTCTCTCTCTCTCTCTCTCTTCTTCTCTCCTGTCTTGCTGTCTGTCTGTCTGTCTGTCTGTCTCTCTCCTCTCTTTGTCTGTTTGTCTGTCTCTCTCTGTCTTCGTCTCTGTCTCTCTCTGTCTCTATCTCTCTCTCTCTCCCCCTCTCTCCCTCTCCTTCCCTTTCTTTGTTTTAATCTAGTCTTTACAGCAATATCTTCATCCTCTTTCCCTTTTTCTTTTCATCTGACAGATTGCTGTGGTTGTTTGATCTATAAACCAGCAGACATGTTTTCGTTAATGCGAGAAAACAGGAAATAGGATTTCAAACTGACAACACTGATTTCATTAAGACTCTGTGACTTGAAACGTTGACACAGATAAAACGGTAAAGCTACATATAAAAGCATATAGTGTGCTCTAAATATGTCAACTTAATCCTGAAACATGCCCAAATGTATAAATGTCTTGTGCGAGCGTGTGTGTGTACGTGTGTGCGCGCGCGCGCTCGTGTGTGTGTGTGTGTGTGTGTGTGTGTGTGTGTGTGTGTGTGTGTGTTGTGTGTGTGTTTGTATGTGGTGTGTGTGTGTGTTTGTCTGTGTGTGTGCGTGTGTGTCTGTGTATGTTTGTGTGCGCGTGTATGTGTGAGTGTCTTATCTTTCTGTCATGACTTTTTGTCTCTGTGAGTTTGTCACTCTCTCTGTATCTCTCTGTCTGTCTCTGTCGGTCTCTTTGTCTCTCTCTGTCTCTTTCTCTCTATGTCTCTCTCTGTAAATACACACAAACACACACACACATATATATATATATATATATATACATATATAAATATGTGTGTGCGTGTGTGTATGCGCAGGCGCGGTGTGTGTGTGTACGCGCGCGGTTGTGTGTGTATGGTGTGGTGTGTGTGTGTGTTGTGTGTGTGTGTGTGTGTGTGTGTGTGTGTGTGTGTGATGGACGATTAGGCCAGCACATTATGCTGAAAATCAAATCAAACCAGACAGACAGACAAACTGACAAACAGACAAAATGACAGAGACACAGACAGGGACAGAGGGAGACACAGACAGACAGAGAAATAAAATAAAATAACGCACAAAACACACACAACAACAACAACAACAACAACAACAAAGCACACTATCACTCACACAACTGATGGACACACCACACACACACACACACACACACACACACACACACGCAGACGCACACACACACACGCAGACGCACACACACACACACACACCACACACACACACACACACACACAACACACACACACACACACACACACACACACACACACACACACGTGCACACACGCAGAAGCACACACACACACACACACACACACACATCCACACACACACAAAACACACACACACACACCACACACACACACACACACACACACACACACACACACACACACACACACACACACACAACACACACACACACACACACACACACACACACACACACACACACCACACACACACACAAAGCAAGCAATTTTTTTGACTTTTCATATTGTTTATTCTTTTCCTGACGCCTTTCTATTCAGTCTCCATCTATTTGTCTTTCGTTTTTTTTTTTTCATTTCCTTTCTTTTTTGTTGTTGTTGTATTTCCTTAAAATGCCTTTGGTGTCTGATCCAGGAAAGTGCCACAAAACAACTTTTATTCAGTTATGCATGAGTCTGCGGAGGTTATTTTTTGAAACGGTATCAATTTGTTTCTGACTGATGGCTGCTCTGTTATTTTGCTTCTGTTCATGGTGGTGTTATGGCCACATCCCCTGACTATTCGTATTTCAGTAATGAAGACCAGCAATGGGGAGACAATAAAAAAAAGCGGACTAAACGATCTAAAAGACGATTTGAAGGGGTAATTTTTTTCATACAGGAGGACTAAGACTACGAAAAAAAACAAACAAAAAAACTATATACATATTCTGTCATTGTCTCACTTGAAAAGGTAGAATTTTCGTAAATGAGACTAAACTACGAAAAAAGAAGAAGCATGTTTCGTCAGCATCTTGCCTCAGACATACATCGTCATCAAATAACCCGAATCTGATATTGATTATTCCTACTTTCTGGTTGCCAAGACAACCAAAGTATCTTACCCTTTCCTGCCGGAGAACATGCCATATCAAAACGATCATATATACATATTAGCTTCACTAATACCTCTCTCTCTCTCTCTTAGCATCTCTGCTGTATCCACCCCCCCCCTTTTTTTTGTTTTTGTATAATGTGTGTGTATATCACATTTCGCATCAGACGGGCATGATCTACAGAATACTTAAACGGTTTCGTGTTTGTAGTCCGACTGATTAGTAATACAGTATTGGTTTGGACTCCATGGGCAAGTGACATGCTGTGACAAGAAGATGTACTATGTGTTCTTTGCTTTAAGGTAAAAATAAGACAAAAATCCAAACCACACGAACCTGGATGGTACAAGTGTTCCCCAAACAAAAATGAAGGTATTGAACAATTACGTCTTGATGGTTGGAAATGCTGAAGATAAACTGGTGTTTTTTATGCAGAAAGTGTAATGCTCATGTAACAATTACAAACTTGTGCTATTTTTTTTTTTTCCTTATCCACATCCGTTCAGACAAAACGGAATTCGAGTAATGTGAGTAGGGATAAAATTATTTCTGCAGAAACTTAAAGAAAAAAAAAAAAAAAAAGAAAAAAAAAAAGAAAAATGCACGTACTGTTTGAAAAATATCAAGTGCATACAAACAATGTATCATGAATGTAACATAATTCTATAAACAGGGACGTTTTATCTCTTATCTTTAAGAGCAAACAGGATTTTTTTTTTTGCTCTGCCACTTATCAGGATGTGGCCAAATCATACAGGTATCAAAATAGATATTCTGCACGAACACGATCACATCGTAAACGGAAAGAAAGGAGAAATGATAAGAAATGATAGTTACGCTAATATTTTATTATCTTGGAAAAGAAATAATAGCACGATAAACGGCGTTTATATCTTTTTTGCTGTTGTTGTTGTTCAGCATAAAAGCACAGACAGACATGAAAAGAGCTCTGTAATTAGAGTTCTGTTACGCATCCTGATACTGCTTGCTTTTTGAATGTATATTTTTTTGTGAAGTCAGGACTGCATGTTCGTTTGCGTTGCTGTTTTGTGCTTCGATCCAAGAAAAAAAATCGTTCACACACACACACTGTTGTATACACCCACACCCCACACTCACACCCACACCCACACGCACACCACACCACACACACACACAAAACACACACACACACACACACACACACACACACACACAACACACACACACACACACACACACACACACACACACACACACACAACACACACACCACTCCTCTCTGTGTGTCTCTTTCTTTCTTTCTCTGTCTGTATTTCTATCTCTGTCTCTCTGTCTTTCTGTCTGTCTGTCTCTCTCTCTGTCTGTCTCTGTCTTTCTGTCTGTCTGTCTCTGCCTGTCTCTGTCTCTCTGGTGTCTCTCTGTCTGTCAGTCTGTCTGTCTGCCTGTCTCTCTCTCGTTCTCTCTCTCTTTCTCTCTCTCTCTCTCTCTCTCTCTCTCTCTCTCTCTCTCTCTCTCTCTCTCCACATCCTTGTCTGTCTAATGCAATCAACGATTCACCAATGTATTATTGTAATTGCCCACATTCGACGGGCTCCCATCACATCTTCATTACTGTCATTATTATTATCATTATCATTATCATTATTATCATTATTGTTATTGTTATTAATATTATTATAAAAATTTGGTGGAGGTGTTCTGCTGTTATTATTTTTTAAACCTAATTTAGTGGATGGTTACGAACAGTATATAGTAACTGTTTTTTTTCCCTTCTATTTGGGCTTTCCTGTCAGTTATATTGCTCAAATACCGTGTATCTGCTATCATGTTTGTGTGATCATTAATTTGGTTTTGTCAGCCAGCCTATAGAAATCCTGAAGGTGGAATCATGTGGCTTTGCGTTTTGCGCTATTTCCCGTTCTGTTATTTAATTGATGAGAGCAGTAACATTATCTCTCTGTCATTCTTTCTGTCACTATCTCTCTCCGTCTCTGTCTCTTTCGTTCTAAGGAGATTGGAGATTACCTCTCTTTCTCTCTCTTAAATTATCCCTCCCTCCCTCCCTCCCTCCCTCTCTCTCTCTCTCTCTCTCTCTCTCTCTCTCTCG
>CM060306.1:83480511-83485511 GCA_030674185.1 Monoplex corrugatus
GTCAAAGAGTGAAAATTGATAAACAAATTAGGGGCATTGGAAATCAGTGAAAATCACATCAAAGGTCTGTGATCCGTATGAGAAAAGGGCAAAAGGGACGGTAGAAAGTGAGATCAGTCTCTCGCTGATCAATAGTTCTGTTTTGTTCATTGGGACCAAGATAAAAAGTACATAAAATGACTTTCTCTGACGCTTACTGTCTGGATACATTACTCTAGCACCTCTTAACGAAATAGTTTCCATCAATCGTTTCTCTTCCATTTCACTAGAAATGACGAAAATTCAGCTAGGTAAGCATTTTTTCACCCAATCCCCTTTTCTTTATCATCCTCCCCCAGAGGACACGCGGAAGGGCATAGAGGACACTTTCACTAGTTTTCAAAGACTGGAACGAGAATGCACCTAATGTTTGCAGGTCATGCAATTTAACTCCAAATCTCAGACAGCACACTCACCCTCGTGCTATTATTCCAAAGACAACAGCAATTTGTGGTTCCCAAGACTCTACCTTGGCTCCTTCCTTTCTCCCAGTTGCCCTACACAACTGTTTCAATCTTCCGATCTGACAACCACATAATAGGGTGTAGATTACAGTCTCTCTAGTTCTGACGACTATACTGTTGTTTTCCAGACCAATCATGACAAACTAGTGGAAACAAAAGCCTCAGTATATAGATCTAGGGAAACGTAAACCCCTGGCCTGGTCTCTTATCAATCCCATGTTTACTTCAGCATCCTGCTAAGCCAGTTATGTCAAAAAATGAAAATTGATAAACAAAATTTGAGGTACTGGAAATCAGGGAAATCACATCAAGGTCTGTGATCTGTGTGAAAAAAGGGCAAAAGGGACGGTAGAAAGTGAGATCAGTCCTTCGCTAAACAATAGTTCTGTGTTGTTCATTGGGACCAAGATAAAAAGTACTCTCGTAAAATGACTTTCTCTGATGCTTACTGTCCGAATGCATTACATTCAGCACCTCTTAACGAAGTCGTTCCTTCATCAAGTGTTGATAGTGTGAAGATGGTGCGTGATGCAGTCAGCGTGGCACTCGGCAGCCCTAGTGGGGGTCAGAAAAATTAAAACAATTAAATGGCAAGATAGAGTCCGAGATACAGAAGTGCTCAAAAGAGCTGGCATTCAGTCACTATATCCCACCCTGCGGTCTCGGCGTCTCACGTGGCTTGGTCACGTTGTGCGCATGGATAACTCCAGAATCCCCAAGCAGATACTGTATCGGAAATCGTCTGAGGGCACGCGTAACGTTGGACGACCCAAGCTTTGTTTCAGGGACCAGTGTAAAACGTCCATGATGGAATTTTCTATCAATGTTGCGAACTGGGATACGGTTGCTCTGGATCGAGTGAGTTGAAGAGCTGCTGTTTTCGTGGGAGCAAAGAGCTATGAAGAGGATAGAGTCGAGCGCGCTATAGAGGCTAGACAAAGACGCAAATGCCCCATGATGGATGACTCCACAGCCGACCGCGCATTGGTTGTTTTAGCCATGAGCGTCACTGTGTTTTAAGATAACTTATTATCTGCTGCCAACTGTCGCCATCGATGAAAAAGGCCACAGGTTGTTGTTATCTTATGTCTGGTTTATAAATATTAACACAGTCAGCGTGCAAAGCGTCTAGCAATAAGATATATTTGTTTATTTGCTATCTGAGAACCGAGCAGGGTGTGTGTGTGTGTATGTGTGTGTGTGTGTGTGTGTGTGTGTGTGTGTGTGTGTGTGTGGTGTGTGTGTGTGTGTGTGTGTGTGCGTGTGTGCGTGCGCGAGCGCCTTAGTGTGTGTGTGTGTGTATGTGAGAGAGAGAAAGAGAGACAGAGAGACAGAGAGAGAAAGAGAGAGAAAGAGAGAGAGAGACAGAATTATATATATACATATATATATATGTATTATATATATATATATATATATACATATATATATGTATATATATAATATATATATATACACAATCACACACACACACACACACATATATATATATATACTTCTTAACTCTCTGTGGGAATGTTTCGATTCATAAAACTGTCAGTGTGGATGTGTGTGTTTTTTGTTTAAAATTTATTCACGCTTTAGAACACACGATGGGAGGGAGTGGAGGGGGGTTCTGGGGGGGATAGGCACTGAAACGTCTGCTCATAATTATGTTGACATGGGAGATGAGATAATTGTCCACTTTTTTTTACCCACAAGGAGGGAAGCACCCAACCCAAGGTGTTTCAAACTCGGACCTTCCAACTGGGAGTCTAATGTGTTCACCACTTGAGTTTTGCGACCCTTATCAATGTGTTGTCTCTGTTACGCTGTTTACCTGTTGACTGCCTAACGAAAATGTCAAGGGATCAACCATATGGCTTTCAAGTTTCCCATCATCTTTCTCCTGTGGCGGCTTTTATCCGTTGTTAACGATGTTTTGTTGCCCCCCCCCCTCTCTCTCTCTTCTCTCTCTTCTCTCTCTCTCTCTCTCTCTCTTCTCTCTTTCTCTCTCTCTCTCTCCCTCTCAACAATGTTTTGTTGCTCCCCCCTCTCTCTCTTTTCTCCCTCTCACCGTCTGTCTGTGTCCGTCTACCTCTCTCTCTCTCTCTCAACGATGTTTTGTTGCCCCCCTCTCTCTCCCTCTTTCTTCCTCTCTCTCTCTGTACCTCTCACTTTCTCTCTCTCTCTCTCTCTCTCTCTCTCTCTCTCTCTCTTTCTCTCTGTGTGTCTCTGTCTCTTACTTTAACTTTCTCTCTCTGTCTCTCTCAACGATATCTTATTGCCCCCCTCTCTCTTGCTTTCTATCCCTCTCTCTCTCTCTCTCTCCCTTTCCCTCTCCCTCTCTTTCTCTCTCTCTGTCCCCCCTCTCTCCCCAACCCCCTCCCTCTATCTTTCTCTGTCTACCTCCCATCACCTCTCTCTTTCTATATCAATATGTCTGCCACATGCATACACACGTTCATCATGTACACAGACTGTTTCGTTTTCTGACTGTATGTCTGTTTCTATCACTTACATGTGTAGTCGTATGTATTGTCTCTCTGTTCCACCACCCACCCGCCCTCTCTGGGGTTTTTTTCCCCGCACAAAGCTTATATGTTCATTAGAGGGGTGAGGCAGGCTGGCTACGTATCACTAAGGTCCATTATGGTCAATGGTTCCCAGTACATCCTCTGTTTGATGAAGACTTCGTCAAGATTAGAATAGGAGTCTGTGTTACTCACGACGATGGCTCTCAAACAAATGGAAGACGGAGATATGATTTACCCGGGTTAGCTCTTAGCCGTAGACCTAATGGTCTAGATGTTTACCAAGACAGTGACAAAGCTGTTTATTTATTGTAGTGGATTTATTAGGCTTTGTCATTCTCCCATCCCTATTTCCCCCCCCCCCTTTCCCGCGTGATTCTATTTCTAGGTCTAGATCTAGTTACATTCAAATGACCTCCGTTCTTTTCCTCCTCCCCTCCCCCCCACCCCACCCTTCCCTTTGATTAATTTACAGAGGAGTAATTCTGGTAATCCCATTACTATATCACGTGCGAGGCCACAGGTGTATCACTAAGATTATATATACATGGCTGAACAGTAACGTATTGGTTTAGTTTGTAAAAGACAGGTTCAATGAAATGAAAACAGAGGGGAAGAAAGTCACACAAACGCGAGTCTAGTTTGTATAAAAAAAAAAAAAACATTGGACAGCATTAATTTTGTTTTTCATTGTTTTACTCAAAAATCGCAAACATAACATTCGTTTTCCTTTGTTTTACTTGCAAATCACGAACATAAGACACACACACACACACACACACAAAAAACTATTTAAAAAAAAGCCTCCATGAAAAACAAAGTAACAAACAAAACAGTAGGCAACGTGTTTTATAACAACGTTTGCATGTCCTTGTGTCTGAAAAATACTGATTAGTTTGGAATTACAATCCAACCAGCCATGATATGATAAAAGCAGTCTCAGCATCAGCTACTTATATCCTGTTCTTTTCCATCTTGATGAACATGCTTTGGCAGGGTCAGCATTTTCTGATACTCTTGTTGTTGCTATCTAATTCTTTTCACTCACCGAAGAGGTCAAGAGAGACATCAAAGGATAGTTGTAATAGTTAAAAAAGGAAAGGAATAAGGATGCCAGTTAAGGAGTCTGGCCTCAAACCGAGAGCAAAGATACAGCAACTGTGTATTCCAAATAGCCAGCATTACGTCTTGAGCCCCTAAACCAGCGTGACCCGTTCTCACAAAAGGGACATAATTTGCATAACTTTAAACCGAAACATAGCCTCCGAACCCTGGATGAAACATAAATTGTACACGGAATTTGTTCTTTAAGATTGTCATCAGGTATTCAATTATGATAACTTCTACAATGAAACGTTAAAACAATAACCAACCAAACAAAACAGCAGCAGCAACAACAACAACAGAAACAACAAGAACACCACACCCATAATGATTCTTCTCAGCAATGCTTCATTAACAACATTCAAAATAGGCCATTTTCTTACAGCCCCTTAAAGAACTTGAACAGTCCATATATACATACATTCCATATATACATACATTCCATATATCATTTTGAAACTTATGACGTCACCTTCTCAACGCTATGCGAGTTTGAAGTTTGTTGAAGAGGGATATTATCACATTCAGACAACCCTTATGTGCTCCACTCAAATCTGCCAACAATTAGCTGGTAGACTTCCTAAGCTTGAGCAACACCCTATGCACTGGCAAGAAAATGAAATAAAATAAGATAAAATAAAATAAAATGAAAAAAAATTAAATTAAATTGAACAGAATAATAGAAAATAAATTTAAAAAATGAAATAAAATAAGAAAATAAAATAATGAAATAAATAAAATAAAATAAACGCTATTTAAAAAAAAATAACCCAACCAGAATTCACAGAAGCACATTTGTTTTGGTTGATGAGAAATATCTGACAAAGCATTGTCTCAAACTTTCTCCAACATTTCTTAAACAAGGATTGCATATCTTTGT
>CM060306.1:83498011-83508011 GCA_030674185.1 Monoplex corrugatus
GTGAGAGAGGAGTGAGAGAAGAGAGAGAAGAGAGAGAGTTCATTAAGTATACTATAACAGATAAATGTTTTATTGCAGTAGAGATAAAGTAACTCGTTATTCATTCAAAGTGAAAATATTTCACTCAGCAACCAGGACATTCATAATAGCAATTACATATATCTTTTTAGAAACCGCGAAGCCTATTAGTGGGAAAAATCGTCTGCAGTATCAACACACAGGAGGAAGTTAACGATTTGAACATGCTGTGGGAATAGCTCACACACACGCACCACTCATAACAAAACACGCGCAAGAGTGCATGTAAACAGTCACACACAAACAGAGACAGATAGGCACATTAGCAGAGAAATCAATAGCACCGAGATCGTTTTCTCACAGAAACATTTGTAAAAAAAATCTGAAAAGAAAAAAAAAATGTGCTTACCCACTGATCTGTCAGTACATACAAGAGAGAGAGAGAGGAGAGAGAGAGAGAGAGAGAGGAGAGAGAGAGAGAGAGAGAAACAGCCAGACATACAGATTGAGAGGAGAGAAACAAACAGAAAGACAGACATAAAGACAAAAAATAAGGGAGAGAGAGAGAGAGAGAGAGAGAGAGAGAGAGAGAGAGAGGAAAGAGGGAGAGACAGAGAGAGGAAACATGTATATAATATATACTGAGAGAGAGAGAGAAAGAGAGAGAGCGACAGACAGACAGACAAACAGGGAAGGAGGAGAAAGGGAGGGAACGAGAGAGACATACATAAAGACAAAGATAAAGGGGGGAGAGGGAGAGAGAGAGTGTCTGTGAGAGACAGAGATAGAGATATAACACAAATACATATATATATATATATATATACATATGATATTTGTGTTATATACTTGTTATATATGTCATATACATGTATATACACACATATATTTGTAATATACATACATACATACATACATAATATATATATATATATATATATATATATATATATATATATATATATATAATATATATAAGGAGAGAGAGAGAGAGAGAGAGAGAGAGAGAAGAGAGATAGACAGAGACAGAGAGACGTTAGACAGAGACAGAGAAAGAGAGATACAGAGAGTCAGAGATAGTCATAAGTTTTCATCAAAACTGCTTTTGTGGAGACAGCGATGCTCGCAACGTTTTATAAAAGTCTTCATACTCAACACCATACGACGTCTTTGGAAGAACTTATCATGTCAAAACGTTTTCACTGATTGCCCATTTGATGAGTTCACTTCTTTTTGGTAGAATACACAGTCTGTACGCGTTTTTCTTGTTTTTCTTCTTATGGTTTTATAAAAAAAAAAGCGACCTTACCGTATCAGGCAGAGGAAAGCTCAGCATTTACACTGATGGTTCTAATCAAGCAAGTTTAGTTATCGGTCAGGCTTCAACATCTCCTCTAAGTCAAAATGTCAGGGACTACTGAAAGGCAGTAACCAAATTAAGAACTGCAGGAAAATCAGTTGCCGTGGTATAGTGGTTAACGTAACGGACTACCGACCGGAAGGTTGTGGGTTCGAATCCCATCAGTACTTTCAAAAATCATTGTGGGATTTTTCGGCTCCAACCGGCTCTTACCCAGAGTTGGGCGTGCTATGGGCTCATGGGGAAGACTGGAACCACACAGTCGAGTCTCATCCACTTCGCGGATGCGTCACTGAGGGTGTTGTTCAAATCTTCTGACCAACACCGCAGGTGTCTGTATCCCTCAGGCCTGGTTGACGCCAGGATATGTTATGATAGTAAGCGTAGAGTACAACCCTGTCACGCAGTCTCAATCCTAGATGGAACTCCATAGCATCATGATTATATCCACATCGACATCATCATCATCGCATAATAAAAACTGTTCCAGCTTCTGTGGCATAAGTGTGTAGAAAATGCAATGATCCTAAAAAAATAAAAAAAGAACTACAGGAAAGCAGAGAAATTCGTCTTACAGTAATGGACGAGGATAGGTATTGGAGAAAAAAGAAGGATGCAAGACGGAACAAGGCAGAAACAAAGAGTTTCAGTTAGTTCTTAAGATGACGTCTCCGCGCTCGGAACGAATTCCATATGTACTAATGTCACTTGCCTTAAGTCTGTACATAAACCCATGCGCTGGCCAGGTCTTGAGGCCCTACCTAGACTATGTTTACTAGTACATGTAGATATTTTATCTACAATGCAAAAAGAGAAGGAGAGGGGTTCCTAGCTGATCGAAGGTACTATGTTATTTATTGGTGACAAATATGGCGAACGCTCACGCAAGGCAATTTCCTATCTTGATACCTGGTACCCAACACTTCTAATAAGATCGTCTTTTTAAGTATGAATTGATCGTGTGAAAATCGTGTGTGATGAACTCTGCTGGGTGCCCAGCGTCCCTAGTGGAGGCAGAAAAGGTGACAGTTTTTTTTTTTCCTTTTTCGTAGTTATTAGTCGCCTTACTTATCAGCTTGTACGGGGAAATGTCACTGGGAAATAGGGTGGTCAGAATAAAGATAAAAGGGAATAATGGCACATATCCTTTTGTAGATGTGGAGTGTACCTAGTTATTACATTAACATTGTAAAAAGGATGGGGAATATATCAGGTCATATGAAACAAGATTGCAGTGTGTGTGTGTGTGTGTGTGTGTGTGTGTGTGTGTGTGTGTGTGTGTGTGTGTGTGTGTATTTGTGTGTGTGTTGTGTTGGTGTGTGTGTGTGTGTGTGTGTGTGTGTGTGTGTGTGTGTGTGTGTGTGTGTGTGTGTGTGTATGTATGTATATGTGTTGTTGTTGTTGTCGTTTCGTTAGTGTTAATACTAATGCCATTGTTGTGTTATCATTGTTGTTTTTGTTGTTATATTTAGCGTTTGGCAGATATTCACTTTGCATTCGCATACCTTTGTTCTCTCATGCTTTTGTTAAGTTGTTGACTAACTGACATACAAAAGTCGTTTCACTTTTTTTTCATATTTCATTTTTATAACTTCTCTGACTTTGCATGTGTTATATAGTTCATCTGTCTTGATGTGCTTGTACGTGCAGAGTCGAAAGGATTAACTCTTCTGTGACTGCACTTGCCACAGCTGAGCTCTCCCGCTGGCCTAAGGCTGCCACAGTGAAATCACTGAGAACCGGGTGCAAGTGAACTTATCCATCGATTTTAGACAAAGAAACCGGCAAAACGTAGCTGAAGTGTTCAACGGAAGTTCCCTCCACAAGGGCAGCAACTGCCAACTACTAAATCATTAGCATAACAAAAGTAGAGGGAGTTATATACTCTACACCGTCTGTTACTATGATCAAAGAAGCCCGTCCTCAGTGAGAGCTCAGCTGTTACTTCGATCGGAGTAGCCCGTCGTCAAAGAGTTAAATTAACTGTGAGACACATCTGCTGGAACCTTTACCCTTGAGTGATGTACAGTGTCTGGAATTGTTGGAAAGCAATTTGTGTACGTTTTCACCTGAAGGGGATTGAGATACTAACATATCCGCAGACACGATGACCTCAGGACATTTTTTTTGGGAGTGGTGGTGGTATCACCGCACTCACGGAGGTTACCTTTGTGCTCGCTTGTTTTTCCGTCCCATTTTCTATGTCACCTTAATGGCCACAGAAGCTGGCACAGTTTTGTTTTACAATGCGATGATAATTATGTCGATGAGGATGATTATCATGATGCTATGTAGTTTCATCTAGGATTGAGACTGTGTCACAGGGCTGTACTCCACGCTTACTATCCTAGCGTCAACTAGACCCGAGAGATACAGTCAGCTGCGGGGCTGGTCAGAAGATTTAAGCAACACCCTTAATGACGCATCCATGAAGTGGATGAGACTCGACTGTGCGGTCTCAGTCTTCCCAATATATGAGCCCATAGCACGCCCAACTCTGGGTAGGAGCCAGTGAGAGCCGAACAACCCCACAATGTTTTTTGAAGGGACTGATGGGGATTCGAATCCACAACCTTCCAGACGGTAGTCCGTTGCGTTAACCACTACACCACAGCGGCTGGTTGACCCCAGGACATTGATAAAGTTTCTGCCCTCACTCACCAGGCGGAAGGTACTCAAGGAAATCGAACCTCAGACCTTCCAACTGAAAGCTGGCATTTTACCAGGGCGTCGGTCACAAGACACTATTAATACTAGCCAATTTTGAAAAAAGAAAGAAAAAAAGAAAGAGAGAGAGAGAGGGGGGGGGGAGAGTGAGAGGAGAGAGAGAGAGAAAAAAAGAGAAAAGAAAGAAAGAAAGAACGAAGAGCGGTATGACTTAAATGGGTTTTTGCAGAGTTGTATCCTTATCCTTTGCTTTCCTCTGGCACATTCTGTACCCATCCTGTCCCAAGTTAAATAACAACCATCAGTAACGAGGGTGTAAGCAGATTCCAGACATTACCAAACAAGGATACGTTAGGCTCACGTTGTTTTTACGAGTCACAGTCGCGCGACCGTATGGCTTTGTTTTCTTCGACACAAATTTGAAGTCAAAGCACCATTGTTAGTAGTCCGTCTCATCTGCCTCGTTAATTTGCCCAGGAGACGAAAGTTGTTGATCACTGTGGTGTTCACAAGCGTTATTTTGACGAGCGTGACGTGAACTACTGATTTAACCAGCCTAAAATCTGTCTGCCTGTCTGATCAACAGCAACCTCCCTGTTGCGCGTGTTACATTGTCAATTTACTTCGACTTTTGCGCCTTAATGTTTGTCTTGGTTTTTGTTGTTTTGTTTTGTTTTTTTGACTTTTTTTTTTGGGGGGGGGGGGGGGGGGATCGGGTTATTCTTTGTGTTTTTTTATTTTATTTAAGTCGAAGAAAAGCTTCAAAAACTTTAAACACCGGTGTATACAAACAGTTAGCTACTGATGAGGAAACAGAGAGAGACGGAGAGAGAGAGAGATAGAGAGAGAGAGAGAGAGAGAGGAGAGAGAGAGAGAGAGAGAGATGGATAAAGGGTGGGAGTGGAAGAGTGAGAGAAAGAGAAACAGAGAGAGAGAGACAGAAAAAAAGAGAGAGAGAGAGAGGTGGAGGGAGGGAGAGAGATATAGAGATAGCGAGAGAGATAGAGAGAGACAGACAGACAGAGAGACACAGAGACAGAAACAGACAAAAACAAAGACTGGGGGTCAAACAGATAGAGACAAACAGTCAATGGACGTTTTTCTTTAGCTTGACAAACTGTCATGAAGAAAAGACCAAACAAAAATCGAAATTTTTTATCGAATTCCTATCTCACTGGTTCTTGTTTGACATTTTTCTTTAAACCGTCTTGCAGTTAAAATGTGTCTGATTGATTACCAAAAACATCATTGGGTCAGCGAATACAGAATGGTCTGATTTGAAGAAGATGACTTTTCTCATCGAAAGGTTCTTGTTCATTTTTCAACACAAAAAAAAAAAAACGCAAAATAATTCTATACATCCAGGGAGGATATGATTTATTTTTCACTCACCAAAGGTAAATAAGTATTCCTGAGAAGACTGTTATTCACACATTTCTCGTACATATTGTTTTCTCCTACCTGAATTAAGTTATATAATTTAGTCCCTATGGCTTTACAGAATATCTTTTTTAATGAAAGAACTAACAACTTGTTACCATAATAAAAAAAAAAGTCAGTCTGACATAACATCCGGGAAATATGGTCAGAATAGTTGGACTGGATTTTTAACTTTGAAAGTTTCTTGTCCATCTTTTTGTTGTTAGAATCTGACTTAATGACAAAAAACTGTGAATAACTCAGCATATATATTATACAAATCAAGTGTATCAATGTATATGAAATAAGTAACTTCTTTGAAACTCTGGTCACTAACTAAGTCGACATCATTTTTAAACGACTAACCAGTCATTTGCGATGATAATGTATGTTTCTCAGGCTTTTTAGTTAAAATATTATATATCATACGACTATGTAATACTTTTGTGTGGCTGTTGAATTTTGTTGGGCGTTTGGTACGTCCATATAAAAAATGTCTCTATTATCTGTCTATCTTTGTCTATCTATCTGTTCTATCTATCTATCTATCTATCTATCTATCTATCTATCTACTTATCTATCTATCTATCGATCGATCTATCTATCTATCTATCTATCTATCTATCTACTTTATCTATCTATCTATCTATCTATCGATCTATCTTATATCTATCTATTGTATATCTATCTATCTATCTATCTATCTAAAAAATGTCAGGATTAATCGATATATTGCAGCTTGTTCTGCTGTACTGTATTGTATTCTGTTCATGTTGTTAAAGAAGTCAACAGAAAATTGTAAGGAAAAATATAAAAACAAAAAATGGAAGGATACAGTTAATATTAAGATAGAATCAGAACGCGTGTTTGATATAAGAAGACAGGACAGACGCAGATTTTCAGTCAACTGGCCTTTGTCAAGCGTAAACGTAAGACAGCAAGTACGAAATGACTAACAACAAACACAGACACTGGTAAAAAACAAACAAACAAACAAACAAATACAAACAAAACAAAAACAAACAAACAAACTTCCCTGTTGTCTAACGAGGAGGAAGTCACTAACATGAAATCATAAAGTATTTGTGGCAACTGTGAAGAGGGAAGGTAAATCGATGTCTCGTGAGAAGTGAGATGAATTCTACAATGTGAAAGTGGCGATGCCAACTCATTATTGGTTTATCCTGAAGAAGGCACAGGGCCAAAATATAGGAAATCTACAAAAATATTGTATACTGCTGAGTGTAGTTTCTGAGTATAAGCGTGTAAGTATACCACCAAAATACATATATATGTATACAAAAACATATGCATACATACATCCCCACATACACAAATACAAGGAAAAATAAGAATATGATGAAATGAATAGGAACATATGATTGCGAGGTCAGGCCAATGTAAATGGATTGTATCTTGCGAAAGAAAGAAATAGTTGTTAATCCAACAACCATGGGACCGAAGAGAAAACTGGAGTACCCACAGAAAAAAAAAACCACCTCAGTCAGACCGGCTAGACCTGTCTTGTAAAGCAGGCACTGAAATAGGTAAACAACAAAAAAGCATTAAGATATATGTGCATCCGCATAACCAAGACTTCATCGAAGGTCAGTGTGAAAAAACAGTAGAGGCGAGGATGGAATGCTTCGTTTCAGTCGATAAGATATTAAATGTTGGAATCCAACTATTGTTTGTCTGCATTAATCGAGAGCATGCGTGGACACGTACGTATGCGAGCGCCTACTAAAATAATGTTGTATACATCTATTCATCTAAGTGATATAAACATGGCTGTAAAATCCATGTGCAAAATAATTAATACCAAGTACACTCGAAAAAGAAACACACCAAACCACGTACATCCACAGGTGCAAATGCATCACATGAAATAACCATGCGCATGCAAAGAAATGAGACAGGCACAAACGCATGCACATGAAATAATCATTGTACTGTAGTCGTTCGGGATTGACACCGAAACCACTTGCTTGCATGTTCTAAGTTTATTTATGAGATAGGATTCCCTGACTTTTCTGTTAATGACACTGTTATTGTAGAGGAGCCACAGACCTTTCGCACGGACGTCGTCGATCGAATGGTCTGCGTGGTTGAAATGATTGGAGATAGTTTTCTCTTTTTGGTGTCGGATATCTGCCAAGTGTTCTTTGAAAGGTGTATTAACGGTATGTCCAGTTTCACCAATGTAAAGTTGAGAGCATTAAGAGATGCTGACCATGAAGACAATGTTGTGAGTTTGACAGTTAAAATGTTCAGTGATACCACATGAGATTTTGTCCCTCTGTATACCGTGGAACACATGGAGGATATGTCTTTTTTGCGGTTTTTTCGGGGGTTTTGTTGTTGTTGTTTTTTTTTGTTTTTTTTTTGTCTTTTGCACGGGGTTGTTCGAAGAAGTAGAATAGCTGGCGTTCTGAGTCTTGAACGTACCAGCAAATCACAATGGTTCGTGTCCATATTGTAGACAATTAAGAGTGGCTGGTCTAAGATTCCAGCTACATGTGCGGTGGGACTAGACTTAAGAATGTCCCAGTTTGACAAGATGATTTTTTTTGACATAGCGCATCGAAGAGTGGTAAAGGAGATTGAACATTGGTCGATCGTCTGTAGCAGTTTTAGGCTCATGCCTTGAAAGTCATCATCGTCTGAGCAGAGGCGTTACAGTCACAAGAGATGAGAGTGAAAGATATTGTTTTGGGGTTGGAAGTGAGGGATGGTCGTATGACGAAGTTTTTTTTTTCCAGATTGAAATGAAACTTCCATGGGTGAGTTTGGATGAAAAGTCTGAACGCAGTGGATGAATTCCAAGAAATAATACCACTTTAAAAAATAAACAACTTTATTCTCTCTATCCTTCTCTCTCTCTCTCTCTCTCTCTCTCTCTCTCTCTCTCTCTCTCTCTCTCTCTCTCTCTCTCTCTCTCTCCCTTCCCCCGCTCCCCTCATTGCTCAGTTTTTACTGCATCGTGCAGTCTTTGAAAGGTTTCAAGGGTTTTGCCTTCAAAGATGCTGTCTTAAAACCATAGAGAAGGAGATGTTTTGCGTTTATTGATTGAGACAGCGTACAAATTAGTTTCCTGTTAGAAACTACAGGTCTGCAAGGGTCAGTGATATCTTTGCTTCCCTTCAAATGTCTGTCTGTGTTGTGTTCGTGTTGCGGTAATGCAGTCTGTCAGGAAATCATATCAAAGACAGTAATGCTACAAATAAGAGGGCATGCATACCAACACAAAACAATAGACACACACACACACACACGCGCGCGTGCGCACACACACCACACACACACACACACACGCACACAGCACCCACACACCACACACACACACACACACACACACACACACCACACAAGTGTGCGCTAGACATAAATTTGGTCTCTTTTTTCTGATGACGTAGTCAATGCAATTATTTAACTGGTTTCATTTTCAATTATGTCCCTTTCTTTTGTGTATGTGTTTGTTTGTTTGTTTGTTTTTCACAGTGGATTCACGATGTGGCCAGGGTTTGTCATCCTTCCCACTTTGCCATCCGAATGGCAAAGTGAGAAGATGGCTGGGTCCGGATGGTTCATGCAGCGCATAGACAGTCTTCCTTCGATTGGTGGGATGGCAAGCGCGTGGCGTGGGAAGCTCGGAGGCTGGTTGTTTATCTGGCCAGCGGTGGGGTATTGTTGTTCTGGGTCCCATCGGCGTTTCGGGTCTTCCTTGTTAAATACCAGGTGAAATCCAGTCTGCCATCCTTGGATAGCCTCCCTTGCTGCTGCGTATCACCATCCATTGTTTCCTGTAGGTCTGCATTTCAGTTTGTCTACGATGACAGATTTTGGCACATTATCTTTGCCAGGAACACTTACTTTGATGTTTTGGATCTGTAACGTGCGCTGTACCCATGTTAAACACATGGCCTCAGTGTAATCGTCTCATTTGAAACACTAGTACGTAGACTGCCACTTACGATCTGGCAGGGGTAGAATGGCTGTGGCATACCCTGGACGATCCTTGTCTCAAACCCAAGTTTTCTCACATCTTACGTAAGTGTTTTAACCAGAAGGCCACACATCATATCGTAACTGGAAACACACATGTTTGTATTTTTTCTTCTATCTTAGATGAATAGACAAAAATGGATAGATAGACAAACGCATACTAAGATAGATAGATAGATAGATAGATAGATAGAAGATTAGATAGTAGATAGATAGACAGACAGACAGACATACAGCTAGCTAGCTAGATAGATAGATGATACATATACATATATGTATATATAATAGATAGATAGATAGATAGATAGATGGATAGATGGATAGATAGATAGATGGATAGTAGATCGAGTGATAGTATTATACGATAGATAGATATATGTAGATAGATATATAGATAGACAGACATATAGACTGATAGATAGATAAACAGACAGACAGCCACATACATAAATACATAATACACTGAAAAACAAACAAACAAACATTACTAATTGCAACATTACTTCACCGTTCAAAACTAGACATGTAATA
>CM060306.1:83513011-83515511 GCA_030674185.1 Monoplex corrugatus
CCTTCATTTCTTTCTTTCTTTCTTTCTTTCTTTCTTTCCTTTCTTTCTTTCTTTCTCTTTCTTGTCAGTGTTTCTATTTATCTATGTATCTATGTATTTATGTGCCTAACTATCCATCCATCCATCCATCCATCCATCCATCCATCCATCCATTTCATATATCGATCTATTTTCTATCTATCTATCTATCTACCTATGTATCTATCTATACTTTCTATATATCTATCTATCTATATCTATATGTCTGTCTGTCTTGTGTCTGTCTGTCTGTCTGTCTATCTGTCTATGTATGTATGTATGTACATATATGTATGTATGTTAAATATGTATCTATCTATATGTCTGTCTGTCTGTCTGCCTGTCGGTCTGCCTGCCTGTCTGTGTATGTAGATACCGACCTATCTATGTATCTGACTGTCTGTCTGTCTGTTTGTTTGTCTGTCTGTTTGTTTGTCTGTCTGTCTACGTCTTCTCTGTCTGTGTCTGTGTCTTGTCTTTGTCTGTCTGTCTCTGTCTCTCTCTCTGTCTCTCTCTCTGTCTCTCTCTCTCTGTGTCTCTCTGTCTCTGTCTCTGTCTCTGTTCTCTCTGTCTCTCTGTCTCTCTGTCCTCTCTCTCTCTCTCTCTCTCTCTCTCTCTCTCTCTCTCTGTATATATGCATACATGTCCGGTAACCTCTTCTGCTTACTTGGCTGTTTTCTCTTTCCCTTCCTTCTTCTTGCCCTCAAATGACCGACTTTGTTGGTTTTCCTTTAGATATCGACAATCTTGTTGAATTTCCAGTTCTAATCCTAATTAGGCCTGACCATTAAGGGCATAGAAGCCAGCTAACTGTTTATTACACATCGATGGCTTCTGTTATGAAGAAACAGGGTCCTGTCAATATGGCACCATGGCTGGGGAAAACGTGGCTTAGGCTGTGCATCTGATAGTTTTAACATCAACGCGAATAAAATCTTGGTTAAGAGATAATCATGCTTTTTTTTCAATTTTAATAAATAATCTTAGTAGAATACCAGAGTTTTGAAAGTCAGATAACCTATGCCATGAAGGCTACGAGGAAAGATAACGCAAAGTGCGGATGGTCTATGAATGGCTTAAAAAGAAAGAGAAAGAAGGAGAGGGAGAGGAGGAGAGAGAGAGAACCAGAGGAAGAGAGAGAAACAGAGAGAGAGAGAGAGGCAGAGAGAAAGAGAGGAGAGAGAGAAAGACAGACAGAGAGAGAGAGAGACAGAGAGAGAGAGAGAACAGAGAGAGACAGAGAACCAGAGGGAGAGAGAGAAAACAGAGAGAGAGAGAGAGAGAGAGAGGAGGAGAGAGAGGAGAGAGAGAGAGAGAGAGAGAGAGAGAGAGAAGGAGAATGGGGTGTTGAAGTAACAGGGTATATAGTTTTTCGTTTTTGACGCTGGTAGTTATCTCAGATGAACGTTAATTCTCATGTGATATTACCAGCAAATCGATCATATCATGTATACTGACAATGCCGAAATATTGTACTGTACTCTATTGTGGTTTACATTAACGTGTTGTCTTTTGTTTGTTGGATGTTGTTACAGACTGCTGTCCTAGGTTGCTTAGATTTGTTTTCAATAGGGATTCTTCGAGTTTGTACAGTTCTCTATCATTGACTCCATATTCACCAGAAACCATCCGTAAAGCTACATGAAGCTACGGGATGAACTCAAAATGTCAGATTTTAGTCGGGTTTGAACATATAACAACTCAGGTAGCCATCACACTGACTCACTCGCTCACTCACTAACTGAATCACTCGTTCGACATATCATTTATGGAAAAAAAAGAAAGAAAACCAAAACGTAAAACAAAATGAATAAGAAACATGTCGATCAATCGGTATGTCATACACAGGCCTTGCTTATCTAAGACCTCTCTTAAAGTAGTAAGGTATTCAAAGTTTAACATTTCGCCCCGTAGAACAAGTACTGTAATCATGGGATTAAAGACAGATATTTTCGGAAAATATGCCAACAAATCGAACGGTGAACAGAAACATCATTCATAAACGGTGTGAATCAATAAAAAAAAAAAAAAAGTAGAAGAAAAGAAGAAACACCATTTATCCCAAAGGGGACAATAACAGAATGAGATTGATGGGAGCTAGTTTCTTTGTATGTGTGAAAACGGGTTTATGTCTGCATGCTTGATTGTGTTCTCTACGACTTAGATTAATCGAAGGTTGTTTATCTTCCAGTTTATCACGTTTGTGTCGTTCTTTGTGTGCTTTATCTGATTGTTGGTGTGGTTTCTTACGTGTTTTATTTTCTTCTGTGGGAACGACATGGATCTTCGCCAACATCCTGTCTTTTAAAACATAACTATGTAGCACATTACAACTGAAATGTTACGTTTTGCGAAAAATGAAAACAAAGTAAAGTCAAACAAGCAATGCTTTTATTCATGCATCTGTCTTGTGTGTGTGTGTGTGTATGTGTGTGTGTGTGTGTGTGTGTGTGTGTGTGTGTGTGTGTGTGTGTGTGTGTGT
>CM060306.1:83523011-83530511 GCA_030674185.1 Monoplex corrugatus
TGGACAAGCAGAAAACACACATGTCTGATTCCTTTGGGAAGTTCATCTTGGTTGACGTCAGTCTGGTTGAGTTTACATTGGGAAAGTACACTTTTGGTAAGTTTACTATGGTTTGTTCACTTTCACTAGATTCTACTTGGATAACTTCTTAGGGGCTGGCACCTTGGTCGACTTCACTTTGGCTACGAACACCGTCAAGAACTTCCCTTTGGTTAAGTTCTTGGATAACTTCATTTTGGGTAAGTTCACCTTAGATGAATTCAATTTAGGTACATTCATCTTGGAAATGCTTTCTTTGGATAACTCGTCAATAGAGAACACGAGCTGGTTGGTTCCATTGGTACAGCTTAGAATTGAAAAGCTGATGTCTGGAATTCAGTCCCACTGACCTTTTATATGTTAGCATCAGACCAGTGTCATCAGCTTAGTGTTTCCCGAGTCTTTCACCTCCCTTCCATGTTTGAAGACCTTGCCAGCACAAAGGTTTTGTGTAGGCTCAGGCAATCTGTCAGATAATTTACATTACTGACAGATTTAGAAGAAACGCATGTTCGAATTATGCAAATCCCTCTAAACAAACTACAGACTCATACAAACAACTTACTTGAATACTTTCACACTGGTTAAGTTGATCTCAGACGAATGTGTTTTGAATGAATTAACTTTATAATAAGCCTACTTTGGATAAGATCACCTTGGATAACTTGAAACAAATTCATCTTGCATGACTTCAATTTGGGGAGTCCAAAAACAGCATCTCTATTTTTGAAACGTTTACCAGAGTAAATTTACTATAGATCAGTTTACGTCTGGTCATTTTGACATTGAAATACTGTCTCGATTACTCTCGGTGCACAGACCCAATAAATTCCAACATCACATAGCTGAACAACATTTCTTTTTCCTTTTCCTTATCCCGTGCTTTCCTGTAAAAATTAAAAGATATATATATATATGTGTGTGTGTATGTGGTGTGTGTGTGTGTGTGTGTGTGTGTGTGTGTGTGTGTGTGTGTGTGTGTGTGTGTGTGTGTGTGTGTGTGTGTGTGTGTGTGTGTGTGTTGTGTGTGAAACTTTCCTGGTCTCTGAGACTGTTAAACAAATCCAATGTCCTTTAAACATGAGTAGAAAAATCGAAAACAACAACAACAACAGCAACAACAAAATCGCGAATAAACAACCATAACAACATTATATAAAACACTCAGACGCACACGCAACACACACACACACACACACACACACACACACACACACACACACACACACACACACACACACACACACACGCACGCACGCACGCACGCACGTACACACGTACACAGACAACAGACAGACACACAGACAGACACGCACATACACACACACACACACACTATGCCTCTCCCATATGTCTGTCTGTCTGTTCCTGTCTCTATTTCTCTGTCTGTCTGTCTGGCTGGCTGCCTGCCTGCCTGCCTGCCTGCCTGTCTGTCTGTCTGTCTGTCTGTCTGTCTGTCTGTCTCTCTCTCTCTCTCTCTCTCTCTCTCTCTCTCTCTCTCTCTCTCTCTCCCTCCTCTCACAAAACGGACTGCGGGTACTGAAATCTTATTATTTTCTCTTTATCATGATCTTTTGAAGTGCGTGGGTTGGTTAAATGTGGAATGCTGTACTACTAAAGTAATATACGTTTAGCCATCTAAGTTTACCTGACATAAAACGACAAGAAAGATGACGTTATCTATTTACCGAAATGAACACTACGCTAAATCAAAATACAATTCAAAGAGACTCCATAATACTCTTGCCCATAAAGGCTACAAGGTATCGCAAAGATCTGATCAAGAAGCAAGCTGAAAACCTACACTTTGCGATCAAAGGTTTTTGAAAACAGCATCCTTCTATGATCCGCTAGGCAGAAGTGCATTAATAACATAAAGATGAATTTGCTTTAAGGCTTAATTTCTCTATGTGAGGTACGTATAATCAGAGAGAGAGAGAGAGCTAGACAGACAGAGAGAGTAGAGAGAGAGCGCGCGAGAGGGAGACAGGGAGAGTGGGGGGGAACGAATAGAGAGACGGGAGAGAGAGAGAGAGAGAGAGAGAGAGAGAGAGAGAGAGAGAGAGAGAGAGAGAGACATACTAATGTCCTTTCTAAACTTTTGCTTTGTATTAAAAAAAGAGGGCGAGTAGAGAGTGTATAATAATAGTAGGGAAATAGCTCAGCGTTCAGTATCGAGTTTGCTACTTTTAAAGTCTCGTGTACGATGTTGGAGTGGAAAACATTTCTGTTTAGAATAGTGTATAAACAGGGTAATACGCTAAAACCTGCGTTATTTGTCATGACTGTTAAGCTGACAGTCAATGATATTAACGCAGCAGGGTCATGTCACGTAAAACAAAATGTTATAAGCTGAAATATGTTCTTTCACACTTATTTTCTCCAGCGCTCTGATTACCTCTTCTTTTTAAGTAAACGATTTTGTGTGCGTTGATATCTGATCACATATCGTTGCACTGTTCCAGCCAAGCCTTTTGAAAGTCTTTCTTATGGTCGGACTGCACGTGTTAAACTATTACGTGAGACTGAAAGTATCTCTGTGAAATCTCCCATGTATGAAATATGTTTTGTTTTGTCTTCTGTATGTTGTATGTTGTCATATATCTAAAAAAAATCCTCTTATGTAGTACGGATTGAAATATTTTTTTGCTACGTACATTGATTGTTGATGTCGATTCATTGTTAAAAAAATGATAAAAAAGGGGAAAAAAAAAAAATAAAATATCTCTGTGATGCATTTCTTTTTGGTTCAGGCTCTTTTTATGTCCAATGATGTACTCAATGCTGACGTGTATTCTCTTACTTGCAATTACATGAACTATTTTTGCTGGGACGAAAACAACATCCTTTTGATAATGTAGAACATGCTGTAAAACTTGAATTATGGGAGTAAAGTATGGAACGATGTTCATTAAGGCGTATGCTATGGACGGAGATAAAGAGAAAGCTTCTATCTTCTAGATGGTCTTCGTAGGAAACGATTTCATTTTTGCGTTTAACGTGGCCTTTCGACCGTATGTTGCGGCTTTTTTAATGCATATTCATCACACGACATTTATAGTGCTGTAAACAAGAAACAATCAAGTCTTCATTTAGAAGACGGGATTACATTTTTTTTGTAGAGAACTACACTGCATTCTTATTACAAGGTCTCTCAAAAGATGCTAAGATTAAGTAAGTTGCGTCTGTGATGGGTGGTGGTGGATTAACATGTTCTCTTTATAATAGTGCTTGTGTTATTGCTTCTACTAGGAGAGGAATTGTAAGGGATACATTACGTCAGTGCAAACAAGAACACATACTTTACTCCATTCCCGCATGAGTGATCAGTGTTTGAGACAACACACGGGGATATGTATGTAGCTGTGTGGAATATTTCCTCTAAACACCTGTATGTGGTACAGGCAACAGGTTCAGTGTCACTTACAGTCTATGTTTGTATTTGTTGTTGTTCCTGTTGTGTTCTTGGATATATTTTAAAGATTAGTGAATACAATGATATCATGTACGGTGAACATGTAGCAAACACAGATCTATGTAATAGCAGAAATAGCTGGTTGGTACACGTTATATACCCTCCCTTTTGGATAAACAATAGAGTCTAGGGATTATCATACTGGTAACAGGGGTGAATGTCTCCTTCACATGCTTCCTGCAAGGAAAACTAGGGTTCATCATCATCAAGTGCCTTGCCACATGGCGTTGGCGATCAGGGCCTTCCACCTGTTTCTATCCCCTGTTCCCTCAAGCACCTCTTCCACCCTCTTTGTCTTCAGCCACTCTGCAAGTCCGCCCAATATCTTTTCCCTGGGTCTACCTGATGCTTTCTTTCCCTCCAGCTTTCATGTTGTGACCAGGTGATCCAATTCCCCTTTCCTCATATAATGGCCTATAAATGTTGCCTTCTTTTCCTAATCTTCCTTATGAATGATCTTCTTGTGTCTGCCTCTATCAAGACTGTCTCGTTTGTTTTCTTTGCTGTCCATGGAACTCTCAACATTCTTCATAAAAACCATATCTCGCCTGCCTCAATCTTGTTCTGGCTTTGCTTGTTGACAATGCCAGAAAGTCGAATGAAAACTAGGGTCACGGTCCACATAAGATTTAAATGAGGACTTAGACTGTATGTGGACCCAGTTTCTTCTGATTGATAACATGGATGACTGAAATGTATTGCACCGGAGAGAGGAGCGAAAGCTCATGCGATGATACCCGTACCTCACTTCTGTCCTCGAAGTCAGAACGAGAAGAGTAACAGGATGTGGGTGTGTGGTGTATTTCGGTATAGTGGTCAGCCTACGAAGTGGTGTTAAACCCGATTACCCGATTTTCCAAACCCGTTGTGTGTAATTGACAATGAAGACGTTGTTAGTGGCAACTTTCATGAGGGGAATGACTGAGGGCTTAGACTAAATGAGACCACAGAGAGCGAGCGAGCGAGCAAGCGAGAGAAAGAGAAAGAGAGAGAGACAGGGAGAGGTGAGTGACAGAAAGGGAAGGAGGGAGAGAGAGAGAGAAGAGAGAGAACGAGATAGAGAGACAGAGATAGAGAGACAGAGAGAGAGAGAGAAGACGAGAGAGAGAAAGAGAGACAGACAGACAGACAGACAGAAAGAGAGAGAGAAAGAGAAGAGAGATGTAGATGTGTTGAAGGTTATACTGGGATACCAAAGTTGATGTCAGATTTAGCACTGTGCCTAGTCGACCATTCAAATATCCATTTTATATCCTGTTTTACTTTGCTGTGTTTTGCGCTATGCTTACTTTTAAAGATAATTTTAATCCCTATGTTTCTTTCTTTTCTATTCGTTTTCATCTGTTTTTCGATTTTGATACATCTCCCTTTTTTAATGCCGTTATAATTCCTTGTCTCTTTTCTTTCACACAGACTTTCTTCTCTTTCTATATTTTTACCTATTTATTTCTCTTCCTTCCTTCTTTCTGGTTTGTTATGTCTTTGTATTTTTTCTGCTTATTTTTGTCTTTTTTCTTTCTTCTTTTTCTTCCTTTTTATAATATTTTCATGATTTCTGTTATGCCTCCCCAAACGAACCGCTGTTGCTGTTCTTTCACATACTTCATGGCAACCTGTGTTGAACAAAAGACGATAATCCTAGTCAGAACTTGTAATTATGTCCGTGGAAGCCACCCAGGTGTTTAACACACCTCACAGGTTTCTGATATGATGAAACCCGGTTGTGTCGACATGCTGTCGCAGGTGGGAATATGACGGAGATTGAAGCCATCTGACAGTTTCAGATATCAGCTTCATCAAATCATCCTCATTTCTTTACAATGTTTTTCTCTGGCCCTTCTTTTTCTTCAGTTTGTTAAAGGTTTTAATGTATAATGCCAGCTGATATTTTCTGGGGCTTCCAGACAGAGAACCGAAGAAGAATGAAATGTATAAAACTTTTTTTTCCCATGAGTATATGTATTTGTTCATAGGCCAGGTTACATATCTGTCGTTCCTGTTCTACGTATGCAAAAACGACAGAAAATAGGACAGTAGGGAAGAAATGAAATTTAAACAAAGTTGACTAAAACTAAAGGAGGGAGAGAATCAGAATGAGAATAAAATTGTGTTCCAC
Organism: Monoplex corrugatus; assembly: GCA_030674185.1. Classification (NCBI taxonomy): domain Eukaryota; kingdom Metazoa; phylum Mollusca; class Gastropoda; order Littorinimorpha; family Ranellidae; genus Monoplex; species Monoplex corrugatus. The sequence goes on from CM060306.1 coordinate 83,528,642, forward strand.
ATGTCCAAAGCACTATTTGAAGGGGTGTGAACACATAAACATTATAAAAACACAGAACAAGTTACAGAGTCGTTCTTTGATTATACGTAGCTTGAACAGTATGCAAACCAGTACTGGTCATAATGCCATTCAGTAATACAACAGCATGCAGATTGGTATGATATTTATTTATTTCTGGAATCAAAATAAAGCAATCCCCCATCTGTTAAGAGTTTTCTTAACACATTCCGTACCGCGTCACGAGATTTTCGTGACTCAGCTTTCTCTCTCCTTGGACCGTGTCACGAGGATTTCGTGCCCTGAACCGTAGTTTCAGTTTCGAGTATATAAATAGAAAATGACCGCATTGCTGACGTGAATCCTTTTCCGGCAAAGGGATTATACTCTTGTCATTTCCTTTCTGCATTTACACGGCGTTTGAAGCGGCAAAAATGACAACAACAAAACAGGAGTAATTTGAGTGTTTCTGAAGTCTCTCTCCTGACATTACTTGGTCAATAGTACAGTGACCTATTTTCTTGGTAGGAAAAGGTTAATGTCCATTGCCAGATTTCTCACTCTACGTTTATTTTTGAAGCCATGAGTATTAACAGTCTGAAATCATTTGGACTATGGCCGTACTTAATCTAACTTAACTGACCAAGATGTGCGTCAGAAAAAAAAGCACAAAACAAAATCAGATCGAGTATTTAATACATAACTAAAAGACAATACAGGTGCACATCTAAGACGATTGGCTTTTTCAAGCGTAAACGTAAGACAAAAAACAAACAAACAAAAAACCCAACAAAAAACAAAAACAATTAAAAAGAAAAAATATAAAAACAGAAAAAATGGCAAAACTTACCTGCTGTTTACGTTTATGCTTGACAAGGTCCAGTTGGCCGAATAATTGCGCTTGTCTTCTTTTCTTGTATTAAATGCGCGTTCTGATTTTACTTTCGCGTTTTTTTGTTTTTGTTGTTGTTGTTTTTTAGGGGGGGTATCTATCTGCTTGGATCACGGGCGGTCACCATTGTTTTGGATGACGTAGAGAGAAAGAAAAAAGTGGGGAGGGGCGTGGAGAGAGAGAGAGGAAGGAGAGAGAGGGGGGGGGGAGAAGGAGAGAGAGAGAGAAACAGAAAGAGAGAGAGAGAAAGAAAGAGGGAGAGAGTTAGAGAGAGAAAGAGAGAGAGTTAGAGAGAAAGAGAGAGAAAGAGAGGGAGAAAGAGAGAGAGAGAGAGAGAGAGAGAGAGAGAGAGAGAGAGAGAGAGAGAGAGAGAGAGAGAGAGAGAGAAACTGAAACTGAAAATGGTTTATTGCCATTGACATTTTTGTCCTTGTGGCAAGGAGCATAAAACAAAGCCATTAAATTTTACGGCGACATTTTCGCGAAATAAAAATTTATAAATATAGTCATGGCTGACATTATATCCTTTTAATTTTTTTTCCCTAATGATAAAGACAAATTTAAAGGAAAAAAGTTGAACAAAAAGTAGAGAGAGAGACAAAGCGAGAGAGAGAGAGTTAGAGAAAGAGAGATTGTAAGAGAGAGAGAGAGAGAGAGAGAGAGAGAGAGAGTGAGAGAGAGCTAGAGAGAGAATGAGAAAGAGAGAGAGACAGAGAGAGTGAGAGAGAGTTAGAGAGAGAGTGAGAGAGAGTTAGAGAGAGATAGAAAGAGAGAGAAAGAAAGAGAGAGATAGAGAGAGAAAAAGAGAGAAAGAGAGAGAGAGAGAGAGAGAGAGAGAGAGAGAGAGAGAGTAGGGTGTAGAGGTCAAGATAATGATAATTTTCAGAAGTAATTATGACAGATCCATCAGATTATCGGTTAATCGCTTTGCTAGGTATTCGCTGATTTTTATGCATATCAGATTGCACGGCAGTGTTTTAT
>CM060306.1:83535511-83555511 GCA_030674185.1 Monoplex corrugatus
ACACACACACACCACACACACACACACTCACTCACTCGCGCGCGCGTACACACACATACACACACACACACACACACACGCACACACACAACACACACACACACACATATATATATACACACGCACATCCACAATGAAAAACCAATGACATCATTGTTATTCTTTTTCTCAAAGATTAAATTGGACTTGAATGTATGTGGCCAGTAAAAATATAAAATAAAGAGAGTAAAGAGAGAGACAGAAAGAGAGAGAGACAGAGAGATAGAGAGCGAGAGAGAGAGACAGAGAGAGAGGTTTTCTTTCATTTCAAACAGGATTTCTATGGAGCCAATGATGTTTGCCAAAGTTCCCTAAGGTCCTTATACTCCTCATATGACGTCCATATGCAAACATTTCACACCAGCCCTCCTGGGAGATTGCACATGCGTCTCAGTTATCTCAGTAGAATACACAAATAGAACTATCCTCTGTTTGCACACATGTTTTTACTTCTCTTTGAGGTTAAAAATTCTTTGAAAATATAATCTTTTGGAGCATTTAGAGCGAAAATAGTTCAGTGTGTTGTTGTTCTTGATGTGTCAAAAGCAAGGCTGACGAAAACTGTGATGCAAATGAAGCTTCAGGTGCAATGTAGTTATCTCTCTTATTTTTGTTTATATAGGTTTTGTGTTCCTGTGACCTAAATTGTGAAAATCTTCTGCGGATAATGTTTCTGATATCCATGAACTAATCTTCTCGTGGTTCACATTATGGTTAACCATTTAGTTTATTTATTTTTGTTTATACGATAAATTTTCAATAACATAAAAATATTCCATGTCACAATTAATCAAGTGTGTATGTCCATATAAGAACTTAATTGGGTGTCTCAACATTTCGTTCATTGCTTTAGCTTGTGTCAGTGTTTCTTCATGCTGATGTTTACACACTTACACGCACATTTACTTAAGTCCAATTGAGATCACTTGATCATTAATTAACGTATATATCAAGTAAGGCACGCACCATCAGCCCAAGCACAAATGCCTCCCATGACAAAGTCTAAGTGCCTATCAATTCTATCTGCTCTATTGTGGAACTACCAAACAGTGCAATGTTCTCATAAAATAGACTGCAGATATGTAAGGTCCACTGTACCCAAGATAAAGACACACTGACTCCATTTAGTATGTCGTTCAATTTGAATAAAACGGCCTGATCGATTTAGTTCTAGAACCCATTTCCCAAGACACAGACTCATTATTTGAATTATTCTACCCCACACTTCTTCTTCTTCTTCTTCTTCTTCTTCTACTTCTTCTTCTTCTTCTTCTTCTTCTTCTTTCTTCTTCTTCTTCTTCTTCTTCTTCTTCTTCTTCTTCTTCTTCTTCTTCTTCTTCTTCTTCTTCTTCTTTCTTCTTCTTCGCCTCCTCCTCCTCCTCCTCTTCCTTCTTCTTCATCCTCTTCTTCTACTAAGTCATTCAGTGTATTTTAGGTTCCATAAAACTTTGCCACAATTATATCTCTGACGATTCAGTTCACCACAGTTTTGTCTGAAATTGAACTATCAAATCAGTTTTAGAACCATTTTTGTTCGTTCGTTCGTTTGTTTGTTCGACGGGAGTTTAGTAGATGTATTGTAGGTGGGATTCTATTTTTGCACATCTGGAGAACTTATCAGTCCAACTCAACACTAACATTTCTTGGTGCAACATCTCATTCAGCACTTCAGTAGCACAACCCTAACATTTAGTAAAGGACAAAGATATTACATAAAAAACAAATGAGAAACTGATATCATGTTCTCATGAGAAGGAATATTTTAAATAAAACTTTCAAAGGTTTCTGAAAACAAACAAAACAAAACAAACAAACAAAACAAAATTCTAAAACGAAACAAACAAAACCAAAATAAAGCAACTACCACACCATATCAAAAAATTGTTTATCCTTCCTATCCTATTACAGAGTGATACCTTTATGTTTTCCTCCTAGTTGAATTATTGTCATCAGCTCAACTAGACACCACCTCAGCCTGTTAGCCAATGGAAAGATAAAAAAAATCTAGTAAAACATCATGAATGTTTCCTTCAAATTTCGTTTCCGGTTCACGCGTACTCGTAACAAGTCTTATCTCATTGAAACTGCTGCAGCGAAAGGAAGTTAAAACCCAGTCGTCCTAATTCAAAAGTAACGCTACATAAACAAGCATGTCTTTGATGTATCGTTCATAAAATAGCGCTATTCTCCAAAATGTGGATCCACTTCGCATTACAAACGTAAGTAGACGTTTGAAACGACAACAGAGATCTCAAACTGTTAGGCGAGCTAACAACGTTCTACGAAGTTGTTGCACAGTCTGCATATTCTGAAATCGTGCATGCTTGGTTATTGCATGTTTCCATAAACCAACAACTGACATAATGTATACAATGAAAATATGCATTGGATAATCTGCATGTGTCTGCATACAAACCGGGTTTGTTTTTGTTACTTGCAAGTCTGTATACATGTTGACCTTGGAAATCAGAAAAAAAATAACCCACCCTTTACCCACCATGCGGAGATGTCTAGACTAATCGAACGCAGGACTTTCCGACTGGAAGTATGACGTTAATCCACTTGACTACTCTACCCGTCTGAATGAGCATGATGTTGATGGCAGCATTCTCTCGCTGATGTTTATAGTCTTCACAAGAGTGTTGTTTCCTTCTTTTCTCGGATTTTCTCTAGAGATGATTTTTTATAGAGTGTGTGTGTATGTGTGTGTGTGTGTGTGTGTGTGTGTGTGTGTGTGTGTGTGTGTGTGTGTGTGTGTGTGTGTGTGTGTGTGTGTGTGTGTGTGTGTGTGTGTGTGTGTGTGTGTGTAGTTTGACTATAATGCATACACATTCTTCTATATTTGTTTTCCTGAAAAGTTTTGTCCAGTGTAAATTTTTAATCCACCTAGTCTTGATAAAATCACCTCCCATTGATTTACTTTTAATTGCTTTCCTTTTTCCTCCATTTGAAGACACTTGTGTTATTTATCATGCTGTCAGCCTTTTCTTTTGCTTTTAATACCTCTACCCAGAGGACGTTACGGAATATTTAAGGGCATTTGTATCAGTTCAAAATGAGAGGGATTAATTGTGTGTGTGTGTGTGTGTGTGTGTGTGTGTGTGTGTGTGTGTGTGTGTGTGTGTGTGTGTGTGTGTGTGTGTGTGTGTGTTGTGTGTGTGTTTCATGCGGTCTAGCTCCAGGCTCAGAAAAAAAAGAGACAGGGACATTAAATGCCCGCCTTTATGCATTATCTTACTGACAAATAACAGTTAATGTTCCTAAGACGTTATGTTTATGGCTGATGTCTTTTAAAGCCCCATCCTAAACAACCATTCAACTTTTCGAAGAAACGGATATATAGCATGCTTTGTTTTTAGCGTTCCAGTCTCGTTGGATTCGTGTTTATATGTACATTGTTTTTACTTTGACTCAACCGACAGTCGGCGGTCCAAATACCCCATCTTTGGTTGCCAAACATGCTGGGTGTTTTCATGTTTTTATGACTAGACAATGATGCAATTTTCAGGATCTTTAAGAAGCCTATCTGATATTTTGTGTTCATATTAATATCAAATAAATCTTTAGATATAACAGGTCCATTTCTTTTCTACCCAATTAAGACAGATGAAAACATTCTCATAGATTTTATTAAAGATTGAAACCCTTCATTCCCATTTTATTTTATGATAGAGCTCTATTTGTGTTATATATGGTGGAGCCACCTTATGAAATACATATGAAGGAAGATTTAGGCACCAGCAGAACTGCACACATGATGCAGTGGGAGATCAGATATATCTTCACCATTTACCAAAAGGTAGAAGGTATCCAGATATGATCCAACCCAAACATTTTGATCAGAAGTCTGATGTCTTATCTACGTGACCCCTGCACCAATCTGTGACAAGCTATTGTTCAGGGTCTCTCCATGTTTAGAATTTCAGCAGTATTTTCGAGACTTATCAGATTGAGATGAATCAGAACGTAAACATACAACAACAATACAACAACAAAACAACAATAACAACAACACACACACACATTTAAGCAACATAGAAACACATAGAAACACACGCGCCACACACACACACACACACACACACACACACACAGACACAGAAAGAGAGAGAAACTACCAAACAACAAAACTCTAGAACAACAACAAAACCAAAACACAAACAACAGACAAGAAAAGCCAGAGAAAAAGAAATGCCACATCCGGAACCCCTCGAGTTCTATGCCCTTTATAAGTTTGCTTCAGTATCATGACCAGCCCAAAATGTCTGGCTATTTAAGGCAGTAAAAAAAATCAAAGGCGGCAGGAAAGCTGAGAAAATAACATTAATGGCCAGACATCTGTGTTGGAAAAGGAACAGGAGCGGATGGACAAGATCCCAGCAGACTGATAGTTCTTTGTTGTTTTAGTTGGGACGAAAGTGATGAAGGCTCACGCAAGACGATTTCCCGTGATACTTGCTGTCTAGGTACCAAGCGGATAGCACTTCTGACGAAACTCGTTCCCTTCATCAACAACTGATCGTGTGCTGATCGTGCGTGACATTCTATGCTTAGAACCGCCCGTCTGTTTTAGGACCCCACAGCGATGACTGAGCGTTTTTTTTTTTCCCTTTGTCATTATCATCAAACTTTGTCCTATTTGTGGATTGTTATTCTTACGTGCGCTAAAGGTACGGGTTTCCACCGTGGGGATGCTGGCGGCTCTTTCAGTATAAATAGTATCCCCACCTTCTGGAAATTATGTACCAGGAATTTCCTCTTTTTTGTCATTCTCTTTTATTTCTGCGTTGTTCCTTTGTTTTCTGTCATTTCTTCCTATCGTTTTCTGCCTTGCTGGTCCATTCACCTGTATGTGCTTGATAAAGTTTGACATACTTTTTTCTTAAGATTGATACTTGGGCACATGTTTTAATGGAGTTTTGGCTCTAGGGAAATAGGATATGCAGAAGTGAATTTTAGGTAATTAATGACCATTTTTGATATATGCTTTAATGTCCTTAGTTATGTTAAAATTTGTGTTCATGTGTCTTTTTTAATACCCCGTGTGATAACTTGGATGGAGTGGTCAATGCCAGGGTCATCTCTTTAGATCATGTGTGCAAATGCATTGATTTGTGTACTTAATTTTCTTTTTTTTTTTCCTGTTGAAGGATTGTGTACATTTTGAGACAATTTCAGCCCCGGTATAGTTCTGCTCAGCTGGCTAGGCCTCCATCGAAAATAACAATAAAAAAGTATGGGTAGGCTTTCACGTGCATGGACGTTTCTTTATCCCACCATTCAGGCTGTCACACGTTTTCTTCAGAGATGCACATGCTGGATTTTTCATGTTCCCATATACCACTGAATGCTGACGTGGCTCACGGGATCTTCAACGTCAGTATTCTGAATATGCATCCACATGAAATGGGTTCAGATACTGAATAGACGTAGGACTGCAGATGGTGTGATCTGGGTGAGCTGAGACAAACTTCCACTCTTTACCAACCGGGCGATAATCAGGTAGATTTGAACTTAGACCTTTCAATTTGAAGATCTGCATTTTAACTACTCGACTATCGCATCAGTGTATTATTATCTAAATTAAATTATTAGTAGTAGTAATAGTAGTAGTAGTAGTAGTAGTAGTGGAAGTAGTAGTAGTAGTAGTAGATCATTATTATTATTATTATTTTCATTGTTGTTGTTATTATGATTAGCGGTACAGGTGGGGAGAGAGAAAGAGAGAGAGAGAGAGAGAGGAGAGAAGAGAGAGAGAGAGAGAGAGAAGAGAGAGAGAGAGAGAGAGAGAGGGGAGAGAGAGAGAGAGAGAGAGAGAGAGAGAGAGAGTATGGATATTGTTGTAGGGTTATGTGGTGGGGACATATGGAATATGGATAAATTACACTTAAATTTTAGCAACAATTTCCCTGTGGTCTAGAACTGAATTTAACCCAGCTGCTTTAAATGAGTTCGTCGAAATTCAGTCAGCATTTCAGTCTTAAACATAAATCAAAGACTGAAAAAATAATGTGCTGGTACTGGCTACTGAAGGCTACGACCATTTTCGATGTATAACTGTGAAATAAGGAGGATTATATGTGGGACTACTAGAACAATTTTTTCTGAATGTGTTTTTGGTCTAATTAAGCTTTAGCAAAGATTACGACCCTTCTACCCACTCTCCTCCCTTATTCACACTCATACTCACCAGATAATTCAACAAGCGAAATATGTAGGTAATTTCATGTATTGGTGTGGTGCAGTGTGCTAGCACAAACTTCTAACAACTGGAACAATTTCCCTGTGGTCTAGAACTGAATTTAACCCAGCTGCTTTAAATTAGTTTGTCGAAATTCAGTCAGCATTTCAGTCTTAAACATAAATCGAATCCCATCAGTTTTGTCAAAAGTATTACTTTTTATTTTTTATTTTTTGGTCCCAACCGCCTCCTAATCAGAATGTGAGCATGCTGTAGAGCCATTGGAGACACCGGGACCTTAGAATGGAGTTTTAAACAATCCATGGATGCTTTGTTGATGGCATTGCACCATTCTTTTTTTCTGACAGCTCAGACGTCTCCATAATTTGGGCCTGGTTGATACCATATTCTTTGTTGTTGTTGTCGTTGTTGTTTTGTTATTTTATGAAAGGAGGCATAAGGTACAACCCTCTCCCACTATTTCATTCCAGAGAAGAATTCCATGGTACCACTTTTATCATGCCCATCGGGTTTTTATCATCATAGTATTGTTAAGAGTTGTCGTGGACTCTGCAACCTTCATAGCGGCTGAGATATTGGGACAGGAGAACAAAAATAGAAAACAGACAATTCCAACTATTACAGAAAACACACGTAGAGTCATTCTGGCTTTGAAGGCCTTTAAGAGTTGCGTGACTCTGTGATTTTGTCGGCTTCACCATAGATTTGAAGTCGAAAATGGTGGTTAGTGATCTCTCTCGTCTGCCAGGATAATTTGACTGGGAGACAAATTTCGTTTACGGCTGTGGTGCTCACGATGTGCTTTACCAAAAGGCGTGAGGTTGAAGTAGCCTAAAATCCAAACAGCTGCCGAACAATAATAATCAAAGCAATTTTTATGTGCTTATTAGTTTGGGATTGCTCAGTCAAAAGTTACTTGCTGGTATGTGTTTGTTCACAGAAAGGGATAGACTTCACATTCTGAATATCGAGGCAATTCAAATAAACTACTCTCTCTCTCTCTCTCTTCTCTCTCTCCTCTCTCTCTCCTCTCTCTCTCTCTCTCTCTCTCCTCTCTTCTCTCTCTTTCTCTCTCTCTCTGCCTCTCTCTCTGTCTCTCTCACTCTCTCTCTCTCTCTGTGCGCGTGCATGTGTGTGTATGTGTGTGTGCGTGTGTGTGTGTGTGTGCTATTCAACAAAATAAGTCCTCCCTCAAACGTTTCTTCGCAGATCGAAAATTCAAGTGTGGTTGTTGTGTTATACTGTGTGGTAACACATTATGTTGAAATGTACTGTGACGTATTGTGCCAAACTGCATAACATCATATTGCATCATGTTTTATTTTGTGACACACTGTCTCATGTTGGATTGAACTGCATTCCGTTCTGTTGTTTTGTATATTGTTTTCAGTTAGTGGATTTTAGGAGCATATACAACGCTCACTGCCAAATTTTACTTAAATAGAAAAGGGTTAGTTTGTTAAACGGATTCGATCAATGACTGGGTTTATGCTAAAGAAAACAAACAATCACATAAAGTGACAATAACGATGAAAAAAAATTAAATAAATGATTTACAGAAAGAAAGAAAAGAAAGACAAAGAATAGAAGGAATAAACTTTAGGATATTTTGTCTTTCGCTCCTCTTTTCTATCTTTGCCTCTGGCTTGTCTGTCTGTCTCCCTCCCTCTCACTCTCTCTCTCTCTATTTCTTCCCCCTCTCTCTGTCTCTCTCTCCTTTATTCTCTCTCTCTCTTTCTTTATCTATCTCTCTTTCTGTCTTGTCTCTCTGTCTTGTCTGTCTGTCTTGTCTGTCTGTCTGTCTGTCTCTTTCTTTCTCCCCCCCCCCCCCTTTATCTTTTTTTTTTTTTTACTGTTTCTGCCTCTCTTGTATCTGTCTGTCAATGTCTGTGTCTCTGCATTTCCCCTTCCCAGCATCTGCTATCTTGCATCCTGTTTCGTTGAAAGGTTTCCGAATTTCTATGTCGTAATAAAAAAGAGAAAAACTGTTTTAAAAGCATGTCAGAGAAGGTGTTTCCTGTACTTACTGGTTGTGACAGCGTGCAAATTAGTTCCTGTTATTACTACCGATCTGTTAGGGTCAGAATTGTATTTGGTGTTCTTTCTTTTGCCACACTTTAACCTGTATTCCTGTGATGATAATGCAGTCTGTGAGGAAAACGTACAATGCCAGTAATGTTGTCAATAACATAATGTTAACCCCAACACATTGTTTTAATCACAGAAACATGCTAATGTCATATTCAAAATAATGTTATTCAAAAGACATATAATGAAAAGGTGAAGAAAATTATTGTAACTTTCCCATGGAACAAAAAAGGAATCACATGAGTTTCAAAACAGCTTAAAAAGTACACATACAGAATAGTTTTAACTAAAATCTGCATCGTACTGTCAACCATTATTTTCATTCTTTCCAAACAACGTAAGGTACTGGTTTGCAGTCACCATTCTTAGTTATACAAAATAGTGTTGCGAGATGTTTTATTTTTTTTCCGAAAGCAATTCAGACGTTCTGATTGAAACCGAACAAGCTTGAACGCTTTTGATATATTATTCAATGAATTCCCAAATAGTTAGACCAGAAAATAAAAGTTGTGTAAAAATTTTGGAAAGACCCCACATTGACAAATGAAGGTGAAATGTTCATTCCTTTTATGAAAACTTTTTCATGTCTTTACTTTTATCATTGCTATTTATGGGGTCCTGCATCAAAGCAGCATCTTGCTACATATCTGTTAGAGTATATTCATTCTTCATATGAAAAAAAAAAGTATTTCTTGATCATTATTTTTCCCGTGGACATGACGTTATGCAAATGACTTACTAAATCAGTCAGAAGCGACGAGTAAAAAAAGACAGACTCGTATGGAAATTTCGCATAAATAAAGTACTGGGCTGAGGCGATCAATAAATGCATACCAAAGAGTAAAATAGTATGTCTTGGATGAATTCCTTTTACGTAACTACGTTAATCTGCGTAAGCATTATATTTTGTAATTTGAGCTGCCAACTGGACTAAGTATTCAACTAGGTATGGTAAATTTCACTGGAAGTAGGGAGGTTAAAAAGAAGGGGGAACTGGGGAAGAGGAGGAAGAAAAAAAGGAAGACAGGAGAAACCAAAGATGATGATGAGAAGGAACAAAGAAGAAGTACAAAAGAAAAGAGAAAGTACAGAGTAAAGGAAAAAGGTAAATGGACTGATAGTAAACCCGGACAATTCAAAAGTCTTAAGTTCTTTGACCACAACATGAGGCCATGCTTCTCCTTACTGATGATTGACAAAAACTGGCTGAAACAGTCCTATACGTTTGAAAAAAAACAAATATTCATTAAATCCAATCGATAAACAGCCATAAGGTCAGTATTAGAACATAGGGGATACATAGGCATATACGTACATACCACACATCGATATAACTCTATTAACTCTTCTTTTAAATGATAACAACAACAACAGACCAAAAAACAAAGAAAGGAAAAATGGAAATACGAAACCATTATGCATGCATTGGACGGACTGAGGCAAATAACAATTGTATGACCAAAAACAAACAAACAAACAAACAAGCAAACAAACAAAAAAACAAGCAAACAAACAAAAGACATACACTATGGAACTATTATATTAATGCATGGATATGGCACACACAACTGCTGTAATATTTCCGGCTGCCCAAAGCAAATATTTGTATTGCTCTTAGCGCTGCAGCAAGCCATCAGACATTCGATTTCCCTGATTCGGAAAAGAAAGTGAAAGATAAGATTCTCAGGGAAAACAACAGCAACGTTAAAGACGTAGAGGCTGGGCAAATCCATAATAGTATATTTTTCTCGTTGAAAACAAACCAGCGCCCACACTCATCCTGTAGAGACATAATTTCGAGATAATTAGACTAAATTTGCTCTCCTGGGATTTGATTTTCTCTACGGTTATATTTTCTACGTAATTCTGGTAAAGTAAAGAATAAGAAAAGAAACTAAAAAATCACAACAAATCTTAGTAGCATGGTTTGTATATTTCAAGAAATAAAAAATCAAAAAAATCAGCCTTTTGCTCTTAACCAAACAGAAAAAAATGAATTCAGAAAGCATAAAGTAATGGACAAATGACAGCTGGCAACGTCCTTCTGTATCTTATTTGTTCTTGTTGTTCTCGTTGTTCGTGGCGGTGATGAATTTGTGTCCACATTTTTTTTTGGGGGGGGGGCTTAGTTTTTTCATATGTGTGGTTGTTGTTGTTGTTGTTGTTGATGTTGTTGTGTGTGTGTGTTTTAAAGGTAACTTCGATGGATGTTATTAGTTTATGTATGAATTATCCAAAGTCATAGATAGACTCCTAGGTAAGTAGATCAATGTACTTTTTACACATTAGATGAACTGACTTTGCTAAGTCAGCATCAACTAACCCCACTTCAGGTATGTTCATACTGGATAGCTGTAAACTTTTGTAAGTTCGCTTCGTTCATATAGCCGGTTTCAGTAATGTCATCTAGGCTCAATGTTATACAAACATATGTCTCTAAGTCAGAACCACCAAGGCATGTTCCTTGTTTATAAGTATTGCTACTTGATAATCATAGAAATAGGAATACTGCACAGTTCCATTTGGGGCTGAAGCTGGTCAACAACGCTATGCAGATATCCTGGGGTGAACCAGACCTGTGAGAAAGACACCTGTGGTGTTAGTCAAAACAACTGGGTAACACCCTAAATACATGTAATGCATCCATAATTTACGCTCATAGATGAGACTCGGCTTTGTAGTCTGTCTTCCTATGCTGCCCATAACTTGCTTAACTCTAGGTAAGAGCTTCTCATGTATCTATATCTATCTATATCTATATAACGGTTTAGATATAATTACATCTATATCCATATAGGTAGACACAGACAGACAGACAGACAGACAAACAGACAGACAGACAGATAGATAGATAGATAGATAGATAGGTAGATAGGTCGGTAGGTAGGTAGGTAAGTAGATAGATTGATGGATAGATAGATAGATAGATAGATAGATAGATAGATGGACAGATAAATGGAAAAATAGATATATGGATAGAGAGATAGACAGACAGATAGATAGTTAGATAGATAGATAGATAGATAGATAACAGATAGATATAAAGATAGATAGATATAGAGATAGATAGACAGAGAGACAGATACACAGATAGATAGACAGATACACATACAGATAGATAGATAGATAGATAGATAGGTAGATAGATAGATAGATAGATAGATAGATAGATAGATAGATAGATAGATAGATAGATAGATAGATAGATAGATAGATAGATAAACAGACAGAGATATACAGATAGAAAAATACGACGCCAGATACGTGTTTGAACCCACGGTTTGTCAGTCAATTCATTACACCATTTCACTACATTGGCCAGCAGGTAACATTCTTTAGATCTGCAATTCAGCATCTATTTAAAAAAAATCTTCTCCGTGAAAAGACACAAATACGGGCGTTAAAACGTTGCAAAAACGAACGTTGTTCCAAATGCATCGGAGTTCAAAGGACCGTCAAAATGCCCTTTTCTCACGAAAGCTAAATTACTTTCCTAAGCTGCGATCAACAAGCTTAAAAGCTGCGCTTTCCAATCAAATCTTCTTTGAAATCAATGTAACGCCACGCTTGAGAGGCCCGCGCAAAATTTATCCTCACTTTTATTGCCTTCTATATAGATTTAATGCGCGTGAAAGTCATTTTTCCCATTGCCTGAGAGAGAGAGAGAGAGAGAGAGAGAGAGAGAGAGATCGGAGAGAGAGTGTGTGTGTGAGAGAGAGAGAGAGCGGGCGAGCGAGATAGAGAACTCAGAACTCAGAATTTTTTAATGTACATCGGCCTTAGGCCACAATACAATAGTCGGTGGGAGGGGGGGGGGGAGATAGGGTTTTTGTGGATTACACCAATATTGCAATGCGTATGATTGCATCGTCGAACATTGACACTTTCCGCGCTTTCCTCAATTGAATACTTCGTTGGTGTAAGCTTAACAGTCAACAGATCTTTCTTTTGCTGACTAAATATAACATTTAATGAAGTAATACACTAAATAGTACTTGATTATAATTAAGCTTCATCAGTGCATTAAGGCATCAAACAAGTCATAAAGATATTTAATACATATACATATATCGTTCCATTCCTCCATCTACTGGTCAAGCAATTAGTCTCTCTGTATAGCCAACAGCCGGTCAAGTAATACAATCATCACACAATCAACAAATAATTGGTAAATCACCTTGCTTGCGAAACATACTTCACTTTATCCATCTAATCAAACAAGTACTTAGTACATTCAGTGTACCGTGGCAACGGTAATCAATCAATCAATCAACTGCCATTCTATCATTTAATTAGCCATCTGAATCCGATCAGTTAAAATACTGAACCGTTTCTCTACCAGTTAAGTTTGTCGCCTAATACAATTACTCATCTATAAACCAAACTAGTTAGCGAGTCACCGAACAATTTGATCAGTTTCATATAAATCATTTTCCCGATCAGTACTTAGTCAGCAACTAATCAATGGATCAATCATTCAGTCAGTGCATCCATCAATCAATCAATGAATTAATCAAACAATCAGTTAAGCAGTCAATCAATGAATCATCAATTTACCAAATATTTGTAAAACAAGTATCAATAAACAATTCGATTTTTCAAAATTATCTTTACCCCCGCGTTTTTGTGCATAATTTACAGTCTGTACACATTTTATATCGAAATGACTACAAAAATATAATGGAACAAGCGTTAATAGTTTTACCATTTATTATACCTATACAGCATTGTATAATTACTAATGTAATACAGTAATATAGTACTGGTGATGACTTATTTTCGTTAGTTTATTCATTCATGATTTTTTTGCGTCTGTTGATGGCATGAAAAACAAATCTGGACACATTGTATCTATGGTGAGAATTTTCTGCTTTGAGCAGTAGATAAAGTGGCATTCTAGCTGAATCTTTGAGGAATTTTACTCTAATATCTGTATAAGTGGGACAGTCATATATAAGGTGATATTCATTTTCGATATGAGTTTTGCAAAAAGGGCATGCCCTTTTGTGAATACTCTCACTATAACGATGTGAATTGTTATTCAGCGGTAGTACATCAAAGCGAGATAGAAAGAGAGAGTGAGAGAGAAAGGGAGAGAGAGAGAGAGAGAGAGAGAGAGAGAGAGAGAGAGAGAGAGAGAGCGTGTGTGTGTGAGCGTGTGTGTGTGCGTGTGTGTGTGTGTGTGTGCGAGAGAGAGAAAGAGAGAGGAGGGAGAGAGAGAGGGAGAGAGAGAGAGGAGGGAGAAAGACGGAAGAGAGAGAGAGAGGAGAAACAGACAGACAGACATACAGACATACAGAGAGAGAGGAGAGATAGAGATAGAGACAGAGACAGAGACAGAGAGACAGAGAGAAGCGTAAATGTTATTGCTTATTGCTTCATCTTCCTAAAAAAAAAAGAACAATCTGGGGAGCCTACTCAATAATCTTGACCAGGCCATCAAGAGCGGCAGATAACAGAGAGTTTGTGTGTTGCAACAAGATGGAATAGATCAGAGAAAGAAAGAAAAAAGGAAAAAACACACAAAAAAACAGATGTGATGCGGATCACCACCACCAACTGGGAAGATACTGTTCACAACAGAGTCAGCTGGTGACAGCAGTGCACTCAGAACACGATCCCATTTTAACAGCATGGAATATTGGTTTTTCAGTTTCAGTTTCATTTTCAGTTTCGCTTTCACCTTTTCAAGGTGACGTCTCCGCGCACGGAATGAATTCCATATGCACTAACATCACAGGTGCCATGATTGTGATGGAGAAGATCCAGAATGATCACGGCACAAGCCTTAATTAAGCCTGCACATAAACTCATGAGCTAGCCAGCTCATGAGGTCCTACCTAGATAGGTCCATAAGCCTGGGCTCGTAGGGGAGTGGGGTGTCAGAGACCTAAGCTTTTCCCGGGGCCAGCACAACGAGGGCGGCGCCCATCCCCTCTCCCTCGCTTCAAATTCATATTCATATTTCACTTTTTTTTTTTATCCAGGACTTCAGAAAGGCAAGAAGGCTAATTGGTTTTCAAAGGGTGGGACCGTGGAAATCAACCCTCTCCAATGTTTTACACCAAGGCAGCCGGAAAATGCCCTGCTCTTCACGATTTTCAACTGCCTGGGACCTTTAGCGTGCGCAATACGCGGGTCCGACTCGTTTGTCGTCCCCTTCCGAAGGACTAGATGTTCAGTTCGATTTTCCTATCAAACTGAGAAGGAAAGTCAAGGCCTCTATAGGGAGCAAACCCTGGAAACTCGAGTTTAGTTATTGGCAGGCGAACGTGTGAACCATTCTGCCACTCTTCTCCCTCTCTCTCTCTCTTTCTTTCTTTCTCTCTCTCAACAACAACAACAAAAAACAAAACAACAACAACAACAACAAAAACTATGGCCCACCCCACTACTCAACCCGTGATCCCTGAGTTATCAGTTTTGCACTCTAACCAACTGAGCTAACAGGGCTGCTAAAACAAACACCTCATCTCCTAACTTGCGCTCATATACATATTTATTATTTGAAAAAAAAAACTTTTACCCATTTACATTAATCGCTTTTTTGGTTACGTCGTCCACACTTTCCATAGCTGCGCACAGAAAGTTACTCACAACAGAAGAAAGACCTATGAAAGCAAAATCCAAGGCCAGAGAATTCCTGCCAGAGTCACGCCTGCCGAACATGTGCCTCCAGAATTGGTCTTGCATCTCAGATAAAGAACCACACCAGGCGATACAGGACCAGTATACTTGCTCATAATGACTGTTCAGTTCACAGCTGATTGGTGGACATATGGTGATAGGGTAATCATCGGATATATGTGGCTGTTGGTTTTTAGTCTCACCCCCCCCCCCCCAAAAGTGAACCCCATGCGATGTACGGAATACAGAAACTCACGTTTTGCCATACAAGAACTGGTAGAAACGGTCCTTTTGGATACCTCATCAATTTTGATAACACATGCTCGACGTTAACCAGGCCCAAGAGATACAGACATCCGCGGTGCCGGTCTAGAAATTTGAGCAAAACTCTTGGCGGCACATCTAAAAACTGGATGAGACTCGACTGTGTGGCCCAGTCTTTCCACCGAGAACATAGCACGCTTTATTCTGGGTAGGCACTGATCGGGACAGAACATTCCCTCGATAATTATTTGGACTAATGGAGGTTCGAAACTCATGATCTTCCAGTCAGCAGTCCGTTGCACTAACCACATCACCACTTTGACTAGTCGTTTTGACAATCCTTGTGTCTCACTTTTGTTTTCTTCAAGAAGCAAACATGAGGAAGTAAGGAAGAGGAGAATAAGTATTAAACTGTAACAACTGTTGTGCCATAGCCTTAACTCTTTAACGACAGGCTACTTCGATTGAAGTAACAGCTGAGCTGTCACTGAGGACAGACTACTTCGGTCAGAGTAACAGACGGTTTAGGGTAGAAAACTCCCTCTAATTTTGTTATGCTAATGATTTAGTAGTTGGCAGTTGCTTCCCTTGTGGGGGGAACTTCCGTTGAACGCTTCAGCTACGTTTTGTCGGTTTCTTTGTCTAAATTCGATGGATAAGTTCACTTGCACCCGGTTCTCAGTGATTTCATATGGCAGCCCTAGGCCAGCAGGAGAGCTCAGCTGTGGCAAGTGCAGTCACAATAGAGTTAAGTCTTGTCGTGCTACCAATCGCCGCGTGGTGTAGTGGTTAGCACAAGGGACTACAGACTGAAGGATGGGGTTCGAATATCCAAGTCGTTCCAAAAAAAATTGTGGAATTTTTTAGTACCAACAGGCTCCTACCCAGAGCTGAGCGTGCCATGGGCTTATCTGGAAGACAGGGACTAAGAACTCAGTCTCAGAGGGTGTTGTTCAAATCTTCTGAACAAAACCGCAGGTGTTTGTGTATCTTTTGGACCTGGTTAACCCCAGTATGTATCATGAAAGCAAGCCTACAGTGTATTCATATCACGCAGTCTCAATCTTAGATGGAACTCCATGACATCACAATTCACATCCACATCCTTGTCATCGCATTGAACAAAAAAACTGTGACAGATTATGTGGCCATTAATGTGACGTAAAAAAGAAACGTAAGAAAAAAAAGTGAGCACAAAGGAAATTCCCTTAAGTGCAATGATTCATAAAGAACAAAGTTTTTTTTGATGTGGAGTGTAAAAGACCTAGGTCTTCAAACTTCAAACTTTTAGAACACTTTAGTACTCAAGGATAATGGCATCAGATGCCACTGGACCTGTCTTACAGGTTCTGATATATTGTGGGCTCTTATTCTTGATGTGATGTTGTTCAAGTGAAGGTAACGGTAAACTGTGTTATTGCTGAGAATTTTCGCCACAGTATCCACGACCTTGTTCGCTCACTTGGTTCAGAGCGTCATGCTATAACGCTGGAGTCTTGGGGTTTGTGGACTCTTAGTCGGGTCACAGGTAATTGCTGTGTGGCTGCTCTTTCCATAGAACTGTGGCACAAGCTGTCATCTCTCACGGGTTTAAACCAATCCACGCCATAAAAATGGGATTTTCGCTTATGATTTTAATCTCTAATCATTTATTAATCATATACATATATTACTTAATATACATTATACATACATCATACATACATACAAATACATACTCAAATAATACTACATTAACAAACGTACATACATACAAACGTACATACGTACAAATACATACGTACAATACATACATACATACATACATACATACATACATACATACATACATACATAATACATACATATTTACACACATGTCTGTATATGCGTTTACACTTTTTTTTCCAGTCCCGTTCCCCTTCCCATTTTGCAATCTGGCCAGCACATAAAGTTTCACGCAGTGAGTTTGCAAGTTGAGGGATGACATGTGATGTGGAGCCTGTATAAAAAGTGCGAACATGATGTATTCGTTCTGAACAAACTTCAGAGTGTTCACCCCAAGGGGAGTGAGGTGATCGAGACCTCAGGTTCTGTCAAGGTCAAGATCATGAGTGCAGTACTGACCTCTTGATCCCTGGCCTCTTTATCTTCACTGACAGAGAGGGGCTGGGCTCATGCACCTGACTGCACTGTAGCTAGGTGCACACAGACAGTGCATTCAAGGCAGGCCCTGGAACTGAGATTACTGATCCACTGGGCAGCCATTCGTGATGATGCTTCACCTTGTATTTGTTTTGTTTTGTTTGTTTGTTTTTGTTTTGTTTTTGTTTGTTTGTTTGTTGTTGGTTTTGTTGTTGTTGGTGGTGGTTTTTTGTTTTTTTTTTTTTGGTAGTGACTGCTCTAAACATTAGCATGTGCCATTCTGCTGTGTAATGCGCAATAGCACAACCTTTGCAATAATGCAATGTGATGACTTGCAGAGTGGCTGAGGACAAAATGGGTGGGAGACGTACTTGCAGCGACAAGGGATAGATTCGTATGGACGGCCATGATCGCCAACTCCATGCGGCAGGGCACATGATGATGATCATGATGTGAGGACCATTTTCCACACTGGATTGTGTGTGTGTGTGTGTGTGTGTGTGTGTGTGTGTGTGTGTGTGTGTGTGTGTGTGTGTGTGTGTGTGTGTGTGTGTGTGTGTGTGAGTGACAGTTGAGACGCTGTTAGTGGCGATTTGCATGGGTAATGACTGAGGGCTTGGGCCGAGTAAGACGACTGGCTGCAGGCAGGAAAATGAATGCAGATACTGTGTCGATGGTTCTACTTGCATGTATATTTGCTCATGAAGGGGATGTGAGAACGAGGGAAACGACAATGTGACACCACTGACCTTATATAGTCCCTGAAGTACCTGATCAAGAGTGTTTGGGAAATGAGATATATTTGAGAGAGAGAGAGAGACAGACAGACAGACAGACAGAGACACAGACAGACAGACAGACAGAGACTTGGACAGACAGAAATAGAGAGACAGAGACAGACAGACAGAAACAGAGATAGAAACACAGACAGACAGACAGACTGGCAGACAAAGAATGAGAGACATAAAGGGAGACAGAAAGGCAGACAGAAAGCGCTTTTTTTGTTTGTTTTGTTTGTTTTATTTTTCATAAACAATGATTATTTACTGGTTCTGTTTTGAAAAAGAGCGTGAGCACGGAATAGCCTAATAATATATTTCTATAATCATCATTGGTCTTCTTATGTTTCGTCCTTTTCTTCTTCTTCTTCTTCTTCTTCTTCTTCTTCTTCTTCTTCTTCTTCTTCTTCTTCTTCTTCTTCTTCTTCTTCTTCTTCTTCTTCTTCTTCGTCCTCTCCTCCTCCTTCCCCCTCTTCTTCCATTTTCTCTGTTTTCCTCTATGAAACAGATTTAAACACATTTATTTGTTTGTTAATCGAGCTTTGTTATATGAACCATGTGTGACCTTTAATGTTGTTTTCGCCAGCATATTCTGCTTTGTAAAGATGCCTCACCGCACGTAGACAGTTTAAAGACCACTAACCGCGATTTTTACAAATTGCAACAGTTTGTAAGAGGCAGAACTGTGGCAGGGATATAGCCGTGCAGTTAATAACTTAAATCCGAGAAGCCGATGTCGTTATGGCAGTCTCATTTTGCAGGGGCTGTGTGATCAACCAGCAAGTGGGAGTTAAGGTCATGACTTTAGATGGATTTCCATGCTTCAGAATCTGTAATGGCTCTATAGACGTTTTGCACGCGATAACTTTTTCTTTTGTATAACCACTGTTTTCTGTGGACACAAATGGTGTCTGCGTGAGTTAATTGTCTTGTATAACAGTATTTTTTTGTAGGGCCAGGAATAAAGTCTGCACGCTTTAACAGTCTTGTATAACAATTTTTGTGTGTGGGTGGATAAGAATGAAGTCACGTATCTTGTGTTTTCCTGGAAAAAAAATAACATGGATAGACTTTAAGAAAAAGTACTTAATGATGTTAAAGAGTTTAAAAAAATTAGATGGTTTGTCGTTTCATCAGTGCGCTTTTTTTTCTTTTTTTTTTTTGATGGGCTGAAAATTGTTTTTCCATTCCACAATCCACTTGATCTATATCTAAATGAATCCACTGACAATGACCTTCTTTCCAGCAAATGCTGTTAAGCATGTTCCCCGTCAACATTCGAAATACATGTCAAATGAAATATTCAATTTCAAAGGTATAAGTTTTTGTTTTTTTCATTTTTCCCTTCTTTCTTTCATTATTTCTTTCTTTCTTTCTTTCTTTCTTTCTTCTGTCTTCCTGTCTTTCTTTCTTTCTGTCTGTCTTCTCTTTCTTTCTTTTTTTCTTCTTTCCTTCTGTCTTATCTTTCTTTCTTTCTTTCCTTTCTTCGTTTTTTTTTTTCCCCTTTTTTCCTTTCTGTCTTTTACTTCTTTTTTTTCTTTTTTCTTATCTTTTTCTTTCTTTTTTTTTTTTTTTTATTGTACTGTTTCCTCATTTAGTCTGTTGATTTGCTTGTTTGTGTGTCTGAGTCTACATATCTGTACTTTTTTTAATATATTTTTTTCCCCAAAAGCGGCTGACTTGTGGGTATTCCCAAACATGACAGCAACCTTGGTGGCCTCCAGGCTGTGATCCCATTCAGGACCCCCTAATTATGGCTATGGAAGCCAAACAGGTGCTTAATAATGTATCACTTCACTGGTTTCTGATATGAGGTAACTTTTTCCCGTCAGTATGGTGTCCTCGACATGGGAGAGCTGGAAGTTGTTTGATACCTG
>CM060306.1:83560511-83565511 GCA_030674185.1 Monoplex corrugatus
ATGTAGTTCTGAGTAAAATCAGCAACATTGTAATGCGTAGTGAGGCACACACCCTCACTTCGGACAAATCAATATCTCCAATTATCAATTCTAAGTACGTTTAATATACTTCCCACACAACCGTAAGGGCACTGAACTGTGATGTTTTTAACACAATGTTATGTACAATGATAAATGTTTCCCCACTGTTCACTGTTCAAATGAGACTGCCTCATTGACATCATTAGACGTCTTTCCTTTGGTACAAATGAAACATCCTCATATGTAACATAATTCATAGATTACGTTGGCACTTCCCACTGTAAAATAAGCGATTACTTACATCTTTCAATATTATTCAGTTTCTGAGTACAGTGGAATGAACATTTTGAAAACACCATTGTCGATAGATACCACATCGTGTCAATGTCCTTCCTTATTCACAGATAACTGTTCATGACAATTTCTACTGTATCAAAGAGTTGAACCTGTAGAAAGTTGACGCATAGGACAGAATGGGTGCTGGTCTCATCACAATCAGTATACAATTAGTGTATGACGCATAGGACAGATGGGCACTGGTCTCATCACAATCAGTATACAATTAGTGTATGACGCATAGGACAGAATTGGGCGCTGGTCTCATCACAATCAGTATACAATTAGTGTATGACGCATAGGACAGATTGGGCACTGGTCTCATCACAATCAATATACAATTAGTGTATGACGCATAGGACAGATTGGGCGCTGGGTCTCATCACAATCATATACAATTAGTGTATGACGCATAGGACAGAATGGGCACTGGTCTCATCACAATCAATATACAATTAGTGTATAATTCATTTTGTTTACGAAAAAGAAAACAAGAAAATATCTACTGTAAAGCAGTACACTCAGTCTGATAAAAACACATTCGTTTGGTTAGCTTTTGTATTCTACTCGTCTTATCCTCTTCATAAAACGCATAATTATGCTTTCATTATTTTCTGTTCCTTTCTTCATCATCTCCTCTTTTTCTTCCCTGCCCTCATACTCAGAAGACATCCATGGGGCCATGCACTAGTTCTAAGAAAAGCGCTACACATGCACCTCATGCTTGCGAGCCATGCAATCTGATTTTAAGCCCGAGGCAAGCAGGCAGGGACATTTGGCTCTGCACACACGCCATTGTGCCTTTATCTGAAGGACTAATAACAGTTACACATTCTCAAGATGCCAGGTTTCGTGGTTTTTCTCTTTGGTCGTTCCCAGACAAACCTTTCAACTTCCAAAGCTGACACGTACGTAATAGGTTGTAAAACAGGTCTCTGCAGGACTTAGATCCAGTGTTATCAAACCCCTTAAAGAAGAAAAGAGTCAGCATTTTTAACATCAAACACGATGTCCATTCACATCGTACAACCTCTCTTTCATCTCTGGCCTCAGCAACTTGCTATGCCTTAAAGGTTTGGGACTGGAAGGCAATTAACATATTATGGGAATAGGAAATCAGCGAACATATAATTAATGCCCTAGATTCCATATTAGAGATGAATAAAAAAAAAAGTGGCCAAATAGAGGTCCGAAGGAAATTTACAGTGCCTGGCAGATTGATCTGTGTTTGTTCAAATATGATTGAGATGACAAGCACTCAAGAAAACATAAAACATATATTTAATGACCTGGATTCCATATCAGAGATTACAACAAAAAAACAAACAAAAAAAGAATCTCGCAAGGAAATTTACAGTGTCTGGCAGATTAATAGTTCTGTGTTTGTTCAGTCAGGACTGGAATGACGAGCACTCACGCAAGGCGATTTAGCATGATGCTTGCTGCCCGGATACCTGGCACCTGATACCTCTAAAAATGAAACTGTTCCCTTCTGCAACAGTTGATCGCGCGAAGATGGAGCGTGATGCTATGTGCTTAGTATCGAGCGTTTCTATTTGGGACCAGAAAGGTGTCACGTTTGGTTTTCTTTGTCTCGAGTACTATTATTATAAAATGTGGGGCACTATATCCAGGTCAGTTTAAACGGGACTGTTCGCTAATGCGTGGGTATGAGACGTGTTGTGTTTTGTGTGTTTGTTCTTGTACGTGGTGGGTGTGCATGCATGCGTACATTTTGTGTGTTCGTGCGTGTGCATGTGAGTTTGTGTGTATATGTGTCTGTGTATATATATATATATATATATATATATATATATGTGTGTATGTGTGTGTGTGTGTGTGTGTGTGTGTGTGTGTGTGTGTGTGTGTGTGTGTGTTTCTGTGTCTGTGTGTTTGTGTGTGTGTCTCTCTCTCTCTTTCTACCCCCCTCTCTCTCTCTTTCTCTCTCTCTCTGTATGTATGGACAACCCTTTTATTGGCGAAATGGCTTCCGTGGAAAGTGGGGAACTGGGAAAAGATTGTCTGGCTAGCGGTGAGGCATTGTTGCTCTGTATCCCATCCAGCGCCCCCCCCCCCCAGCCCCCTTGGATGTTTTTTGTTAAGTTTGCTGACTGTTATTATGAAATATAGGTCAACGTATTCAAGCCAGTGGGACGAGACTACATGCCAATATATGGATACAAGCAGTGTTGATTTTGTTGGCTTCTGTATTCTTTGTGTGTAGATCCATATTTGCATGTACGCCAAATAGGATGCATAGTGTTAGTTTCAATGCCTTTTAATGGGACTGTATAACTCAGTGAAATGTAGAATCATGGTGAGGATTAATTGTTTTGCTTCCTATGGCCATTGTCCCATGCAGATTCTGCATTTGGGTGTAACTGCATTACTTTCTACGGTGATTTTCCCAGAGACTGCATTATCACCATAAGAACACAATTCAACACTGATTTGTGAAAAAAAATCCATATTTGTTGTATTCCACAGTTCCTGAAAGACTGAATAATTCTTTGAACGAACAGATTCTCACACAAAATGTAGTGTAAATGTAGCCTTCATTACTTTTGCTTCGTCATATCTTCTATTAAAGACTATTATACAAAAATGTACCTTGACACAAGTTAATAAGTTCAAATAGCTGGGAACGGTCATTTCATCAGACGGCAGATGCACATCGGAAATAGCTGGCAGAATCGGACAAGCCAAAACAGCATTCAAGAAGATGACAAGCATTCTTACCAACAAACGTCTAGCATTCTTACCAACAAACGCCTATCAATTAACATCAGAAAGAGAGTCCTTGAATGTTATATAGAACCAATACTGTTGTACGGATGCGAGGCGTGGACAGTCAGCAAGCAAAGCCAGAGCAGGATCGAGGCAGCCGAGATGTGGTTTCTCAGAAGAATGTTGAGAGTTCCATGGACAGCAAAGAAAACAAACGAGACAGTCTTGATGGAGGCAGACACAAGTAGATCACTCATAAGGAAGATTAGGAAAAGACAAGCAACATTTATAGACCATTTTATGAGGTTGGGGGATTTGGAGCACCTGGTCACAACGGGAAAGCTGGAGGGAAGGACAGCACCAGTAGACCCAGGGAGAGAATGCTGGACGTACTTGCAGAGTGGCTGGGGATGAGGAGGGTGGGGGAGATGCGGAGGGCAACGAGATATAGAGATGGTTGGAAGTCCATGGTCACCAACGCCATGGGGCAGGGCACCTGATGATGATGATGATAAAAAATGTAACACAAAGATCGAAGAGAACACACTATTGCAGACAACCCTTGCACTGAAATAACTCTACTCGGTGTCAAAAGGTACTAGACTCTATTACGATGCTGTCATACCAAAAGACGATCTTAAACGTTGACTGAAATGGAACAAAAACAACTTTGTTGTACAATTGTATGGAAACCCGTCTTTTGCAAAAACGCACAAAAGTAGATACACGATGTTTAACATATTTCAAAACTGGACAGTCAACACAATCCTTGCAACCTTTTTATCTTTTTTTTTTTTTAAAGAAATGAATATTTTCAACGATAATCTATGTGATTCGCGTTGAGAACATTAAGACCTAAATACGATTTGGGCATTGTTATGGCGGTGCCATTGTATTGTATATGTCTGACAACGTTTTAAAAACAATGTTGAATGAAAGACACCCTCTAACATTAGTTCAATGAAAGTATTATATAGGGATCGCATTTTGGATTCGACACAGACGCATTTTTGACTTCATAGTACTGTTTCCAATGATATGTTTATAAATGTAAGACATATTAACACTTAACTAAGTATTTTTGCTTTCAAAAAGAGCTTAAAGACACCTATAAAATAGAACAATATAATGCACACAAAAAAATCAAACATAACCAAACTATATTTCAGTCAGATTGGTTGTTTTGTACTGTAATTACTAATTTTTTCATTGTGAATAAATTATGACTCGTCTTTGAACTTTGTTAGTAGTAATAACGATGTAAGCCTTCTTTCGGTATTGTATATGTGCACTTTGTTAGTACTAATAACGATGTAAGGGTCTTTTGGTTTTGTTGTTCTTCACTCTGACAGTCTACATACACGATGTTGTTGAATTTACTGATGCCATAACTGGCCAGTTGCTTTATATTTCGTCTCTTCAAATGCATCTTTATTGTATTTCTTTATTAGTTCTTTTCAAGTCTTGGATTTTCCCTTTAGAATAAATATGTTCATGTTATATTGTAAATGACATTGTGCATTTTAAGGGTGGGGAGTGGGGACCGAAAAGTTGAGAAAAAAAAATCGAGATCGCATCGACATGCTGTTCTAACAGGAACTAATTTGTACGCTGTCACAATCGTGAACTATAAAGGGAAAAAAACCCTTCCCTGACAAGCTTCTAAAACACTTTTTGGAGAGACAAAAATACTCTGGAAATCTTTCTCTGAAACAGGATGCAGCATAAAAGAGAGAGAGAGAGAGAGAGAGAGAGAGAGAGAGAAAGAGAGAGAGAGAAAGAAAGAGATAGAAAGAGAGAGAGAGAGGGGGAGAGGGGGGGAGAGCGAGATACATACATACAGACAGACAGGCAGGCAGACAAAGGCAGACGAAAAGAGAAACAGAGACACAGAATGAGATAGAGAGAGACACATA
>CM060306.1:83583011-83585511 GCA_030674185.1 Monoplex corrugatus
CACCCCTCTGTCCTCAGCACCCTGCAAGTAGGTCAATATTTTCCTGGTCTGCTGGTGTTCTCTTCCCTCCACTTTCCTGTTGTGACCAGTGCGCTCTAATTTCCATTTCCTTGTAAAACGGCTTACAAATGTTGCTTGTCTTTTCCTAATCTCATTATTATGATCTTTGTGTCTGACTTTATCAAGACTGTCTCGTTGTTTTCTTTGCTGTCCATGGAACTCACATCTTCTTAAAACCACATTTCGCTGCCTCATCTTGTCGGTTTGCGCGTTGCTGTCTACGCTCACAACCGTATACATTATCCGTTCTACATAACACTCAGACTCTCTCTGATGTTAATTGATATGCATTTGTTGGTAAGAACGCGTTCATCTTCTGAATGCTGTTTTGGCGTGCCGATTCTTCTGCTATTTGATGTGCATCTGCCGTCAGGTGCGATGACCGTTCCTAGATAATTAAACTTATCAACCTGTCTTAAAGTTGTGCCATCTGCTGTTATTTTGCATGAGGGGATTTCATGGTGTTTGTTTTTTTTACTGATCACCATGACTTCAGTCTTCTTGCTACTTTATCATCATCATCATCATCATCATCATCATATCAGTGCCCTGCCGCATGGCGTTGGCAATCATGGACTTCCATCTGTCTCTATCTGTCGTTGCCCCTAGCATCTCTCCCACCCCCTCGTCCCCAGCCACTCTGCAAGTCAGTCCAGCATTTTCTCCCTGGGTCTACCCGGTGCTCTCTTTTCCTCCAGCTTTCCCGTTGTGACCAGGTGCTCCAAATCACCCTTCCTCATTAAATGGCCTATAAATGTTGCCTGTCTTTTCCTAATCTTCCTTATGAGTGATCTACATGTGTTTGCCTCCATCAAGACTATCTCATTTGTTTTTTTTTGCTGTCCATGGAACTCTCAATATTCTTCTTAGAAACCACATCTCGGCTGCCTCAATCTTGTTCTGCTTTGTTTGTTGACTGTCCACGCCTCACATCCGTACAACAATATTGGTTCTATATAACATTCAAGAACTCTCTTCCTGATGTTAATTGATAGGTAAGAATGCCTGTCATCTTCCCGAATGCTGTTTTGGCTTGGCCGATTCTGCCGGCTATTTCTGATGTGGATTTGTTGGTGTAGATAATGATTACATTTCTGTGTAATATGGAAGAAGATCGAAAACAGACAAACACAGCGAGACGGTCGTGATCGTGGACTGGTTAAAGCAATGGACTACCGAATCGTATATTGTGAGTTCGAATTCCTCCAGTTTTGTCAAAATTATGTTCGAATTTTTCGACCTGGCCAGTTCCTCCCTAGATTTGAGTTATCTATAGGCTCATTGGAAAGATTGGAATCACACTGTCGAATCATATCCAATTCACTGATGCCTTATTCAGAGTGCTGTTGCTAGAATCTCCTGACCAGCATCGCAGGTGTCTGCATCTCTCATGCCTTACTCCAGTCCATTTCTACTCTGATTCTAGCTGCAGAGGATATGTAGCTATAAACCATACTTTAAAAGCAGCGTCACGTAAACTCTTACGTCTATCGAGTGTCTGATGATGATGGATATGTTTGTACGGGTGTGCTTGTGTGTGTATGGATGTGTATGTGTGTGTGTGTGTGGTGTGTGGTGTGTGTGTGTGTGTGTGTGTGTGTGTGTGTGTGTGTGGCGTGTGGTGGTGCGCGCGCGTGTAAGGAGAGACAGAGATAGAGGAGAGGGGAGGGAAGGAGAGAGAGAAGAGACAAGAGAGAAGAGAGACAGAGTGAGAGACAGAGAGAGAGGGATGAGAGGACGGGGGAGAGAGAGAGAAGAGAGAAGAGAGAGAGAGAGAGAGAAAGAGAGAGAGAGAGAGAGAAGAGAGAGAGAGAGAGAGAGAGAGAACTGCGTGTTTTGGAAACAGAAAGAGAGAAAGAGAGGACGAGGAGACAGAAAGATAGAGCGAGAGAGAGACAGAAACAGAGACAGAGAGACAAAGAGACGGCGAGACAGAGAGCGAGACAAAGAGACATGGAAAGAGACAGACAGACAAAGACAGAGACAGAGAGACAGAGACAGAGACAGAGAGACAGAGACGGAGAGAGACAGAAAGAGAGAGAGAGAGAGAGAGAGAGAGAGAGAGACAGAGAGAGAGACAGACAAACAGAGACAGACAGACAGACAGAGATTTACAATATGCATACTTGCTCCGTGTACATGCTCTCCAGTGGCAGAATTCACGTGTTGAAAGCCACTTTTCAAACATTCAATTTCAAGTTGACATCTCAGAGACACGACGCAAACCACAAATATTATTACTGCAACTCGCTTCCATATCGTTGCTAAAAGCATTTCCTCTAGTTCCACATGCAAGAACCAAAAACATTCGGACTGCAGATTTCAAAATAACCCGATATGCACGCAACATGTTAAACAGTTCTCGAAGAGGGAGTACGGTAAACCCAGAAGAGCTGGCAATTTCAAAATAAAAGTTCATTCTTCTTCACCAAAACACGTG
>CM060306.1:83590511-83593011 GCA_030674185.1 Monoplex corrugatus
AGTGATGACAGAAATGAATATGAAAACGAGTCTGGATATAATCTTGTATTAGACACTACTAGCACAACACGTCGTTCAAGATTTTAGAATTTGTTCACAAGGGAGTCATGGGACTCACATAATTCCATAAGCCCCTCATCCAATCCAAATCTACCCTGAATTTGTCTGGACAAAACCCTATGCACTGGTATTCTCTTGAGATGGTTAGGGGTGGAACGGAGGCGTTCGTGTTGGATGCATTCACACTCACGCACGCATGCACGCACGCACGCACACACACATACAATATACATACTCACACACACACACATACACACATACTCAACATAACCACACATACATACACACACACACACATACATACTCACACACACACACACACACACACACACACACACACACACACACACACACACACCACATACATACTCACACACACACACACACACATACAAACAACATACATAAACATACATACATACACACACGCACATGTACACACACACATGCACACACATACATACACATACACATGCATACATACACACACGCAAACGCACATACACACATTCTCTCTCTCTCTCTCTCTCTCTCTGCCCTCCTCCTTTGTGAAACATCTGCCCTCAACCCCCCCCCTCCCCACAGACCTATCATTTCACCTTGTCAGTGAAAGTGTTGCAAACAAACCAGTGTTTGGCCAGACAGCACAAAATTGCAGACACTGCACTGTTGCATCGGCTCCTACAATAATGGATTAAAATGCGTCCTGACTTTTCCGTCCCACGTTCGTAGACAACCACGGTTTCAACTCAGTCATTCCCTGTATCTCTGGGGCCCAAGACACTGTCCAGTCTGAATGATATTGATTTCACTTTCCCTGCTTCCAACACAGCATACTTCCCTTCCAGAAAAGAAAATGAAATGTATGATGAGGAGAACACAGAAAACAGTAACAGTAGCCACGCCGGCAATAATGCGAACATGTACACACTCGCAGCTACGCTATGAACAGTAGCAACAACAACAACAACACAACAACAACAACAACAAACAAAACAAAAATAACACATGCAGCAATAGCAACAACCATAACCAATCTTCTGTTTTCTCCCAACATAATTAAACTTAATGTGTTAAAAAAAAACTTGAAATTTAAGAAGTATAGAATATAAAACCTTGTGTTGCAGGTGTGAACATTTCCACTTGTATTATAAGTTTTCAAAGGAGCGCTTTTGTCTAAATGTACATTTCACTGAGGTTAGTTGTCCGCTTCCAGCCTTCTGACGACTGTAAGTTATGTGTGTGTGCGTGTGTGTGTGTGTGTGTGTGTGTGTGTGTGTGTGTGGTGTGTGTGTGTGTGTGTGTGTGTGTGTGTGGTGTGTGTGTGTGTGTGTGTGGTTTGTGTTTGTGTTGTGTGTGTGCGCGTATGTGCGTGTGTGTGTATGTGTTGTTTATGTATGTGCTCGTTCGTTCTTTAATTTAAGTTTTTTCACTATAAGTGATATTAGACGGTATGTGTATATGTGTATGTGTGTGTATGTGTATATATGTTGTATGTGTATGTGTATGTGTGTATGTGTAAGTGTAGTATGTGTATATATGTGTATGTATGATTATTATGTATGTATGTATGTTTTGTATGTATGTATGTATGTATGTGCATGTGTGTATGCGTATGTATGCTTGTTTGTATGTATGCGTTGTACGTATGTATGTTATGTGTATGTAAATGTGTATGTAAGCATGTGTGTGTGTGAGTGAGTGTGTGTGTGTGTGTGTGTGTGTGTGTGTGTGTGTGTGTGTGTGTGTGTGTGTGTGTGTGTGTGTGTGTGTGTGTGTGTGTGTGTGTTGTGTGTGCGTGCTTGTGTATTTATTTATTTATTCTTCTACTTATTTGCTTGATCGTTTTCCTATTCGTCGATTCATATTTTGATAATATTTATTAATTTATTCATCTTATTATTTACTTATTCATCTTATTATTTATTTATTTGATTATTTATTCATTCATTCATTTATTTATTCATTTTATTTATTATTTTGTTTATTTATTTATTTATCTGCTTGTTTATTTGTTTGTTTGTATGTTTATTTATCTATCTATTCATTTTTTATGTATTTATTCATTTCGTCATGAACATTTCACAGAAAATTAACCAGGTGAAATTCGAGAATCCTGCGTATGTTTTTTGAAAACTAATTTAAAGATACATCCTTTCTTTCTCTTTCTTTCTTCCTTTGTTTTCTTCTTTCTTTTTTTATTTTTTTTCTTAAGAAATTGTTGGTGATTTCTGCACACGTGTGCATATTTCAGACTCAGAATATAATATACCATCATTTTATATGCGAAAGATATATGTGTTCAAATTATATGGAAACTGAGATGTCTTTATATGTTTATAAAAATCATTACTGCATCATATGCGTAGCCATAAAACCACACGACAGTTCATGTAATATGTATTAATTTATGTCAGAAAAAAACAATCAAACATAAATC
>CM060306.1:83625511-83665511 GCA_030674185.1 Monoplex corrugatus
GATGGCGTAGAAAATGGGACAGGAAAAAAACAGGTGAGCACAAAGGTAACCTCCCTGGGTGCGATGATCATAAAAAAGAGAAAAAGATAACAGCCTGTGAAACTTTGTCATCCTTACATGTTTTGTGTATGGAGGTACCAGGACAGCCCCAGTGTGACCCCTGTTCCCTCTGTCTGCCACACACTGCATAAGGTGCTGTTCTTCGTCCATTACGTTCAGCCCCTGATCCGTTGGGCTTGTCTTTTTTGTGGTTTATTTTTTTCAGAGACAGAGGGTGGTTGAGGTTTAATTGTCTTGAACGGCCTCTAATGCCAGTCCCTTATCCACTGCAAGATTGGTTCTCATCTGTCAGTAATACCTAGTAACAATCATGTATGTGAGTGTGTGTGTGTGTGTGTGTGTTTGTGTGGTGTGAGTGTGTGTGTATGTGTGCGTGCGTGCGTGCGTGTGTGTGTGTGTGTGTGTGTGTGTGCGCGTGTGTGTGTGCGCGTGTGTTTTGCTGACAACTCTCTGTGTGTGTGTGTGTGTGTGTGTGGTGTGTGTGTGTGTGTGTGTGTGTGTGTGTGTGTGTGTGTGTGTGTGTGTGTGTGTGTTAAAAAGCATATCACTGATTTTTTTGTGTAAATATGTATACTCGATCTTTGAAAGCCTGTGATATGTTTACTCAGACACAAACTTTCTAAAACTTGTTATTTTGATAACCCATTGCTTGTCTTCGTTTCCCTCTCTCTTTCTTCCCACTACCATCCCCTTTCTTTGTTTCTCCCTATAATATATGTATAGTTGACAATGCATACTCTTCTTTTCAGTATTTTCCAAACGGACAATTTTTGTTTTATTTTTGTTATGTGGGACTCACACTTTCTCGGTAACCCACTGTAATGGAATTTGTCGTCGTTGTTGCTGTTGTCTTTTTATAATAAATAGTACATGGCATTTCGTAGGTATCTCGATACACACGTTCATAATTACCTATAAAACAAATGGTCAAAATCCAAGAAAGAGATCGATGTCAAATTGAATTGTTTTCTCACAAGTATCGTTGGGAACATAATCATATAAAAAAGAACTGTCACGTACAGAAGACTGAATACAATATGACAATTGCACTCGACGACGTAACAAATCGTACAACTTCATCACCTTAGGCATAACGTTTTGGGATGTACCGGGACAGCTCCAGTCTGACCCCTGTCCCCCTCTATCACAAGTTGCATGTGAAACATTACTTTAACCACCCCCACCCCCTGAGCCATGACACATGTCCTTCTCTTGAGCTGATTTATTGGGATGACAGCTTCATTGACTTGGGTGGTCCCAGATGTCGGCCATGTCTGTCCACTGCCAAGTCTGGCATCTGTCTGAGATCACAACCAGACCATCACATTGCTTCTACGTCTGAATGACAGATAAGAAATTATAAACAATTAACAAACAAAGGAAAAAAATCACAAAAACAACAAAAAAAAAAACAAAAAAACAACCAGATCAGGATAAGCATTCGTTCAAATCTTTGTGTTGTCTCTTTCAATTTTTGTTTCTTCTTAAGTTTTCCTGGGCTTATGTGTGTATGTATGTATGTATGTATGTATGTATGTATGTATGTATGTATGTATGTATGTATGTATGATGTATATATGTATATATGTATGTATATATATACATATATATATGTATATACATATATATGCATATATATAATATACATATATATATATATACATATATGTATATATACATGTGTGTGTGTGTGAGTGCGTGTGTGTGTGTGTGTGTGTGTGTGTGTGCGTGTGTCTACTTGAACACCTAGTCAGTCATAGTCTTTAAATGTACCGAATCAGTTTATCAAATCCATGATATCTACACACATAAATAAACAATCGAGACTGAATAGTATGATCACATACTAGGTTCTTCTTCTCTCTCTCTCTCTCTCTCTCTCTCTCTCTCTCTCTCTCTTCTCTCTCGTCTTCCTCTCTCTCTCTGTGTATCTGTATCTGTGTTTCTGTCTGTCTGTCTGTCTCTGTCTGTCTCGCTTTCTCTGTCTTTGTCTCTATTTTCTATGCATGCCTGCCTGCCTGCCTGTCTGTCTCTCCGTCTGCCTATCTCTCTTTCCCCCTCTCTCTCTCTCTCTCTCTCTCTCTCTCTCTCTCTCTCTCTCTCTCTTTCCTCTCTCTCTGTTGTCTTTTTCATAATTGATGATGTGTATTATTCATTCTTTCTCAAACTCGACATTCTATTCCTCTTGCTGTATGTTCAAAATACGAAGAAAGGTGCACAGCTCTTTGTTAGTTTTTGGGTACACCAGGAGAGCTCCAGGCTAACCCGGCCCGCTGTCACAAGTCGCATGCAAAAACCTTTCTTTAACCATCCCCTGAGACATGGGGCATGTCTTTGTCTTTTATTGGAGTTGATTTATTAGAGATGACGATGACACCTTAATTGACTTGGGCAGTTCCTGATGTCCGCTATTGCTGTCCACTGCCTGGCCTGGTTTCTATCAGTTACAATCAGGTTATCACACACTGCTTCTTGGTTTGTAACAGTAGATAGGACATCAGGAACATTTATGAAAAAAATATATGTGGCCGGTAAAAACCATTGTTCATATTTTTATTTGTTTATTTGTTTCTTTTCTCATTCAAAGGTATGTTTGTTTTTCTTCCCAATTTATGCTGGTCTGATACGTACTGCTTGAATATGAACGTCTTGCTTTTAATATCTTTGATAATTTAAAAAAAGTCAGAGTCTCAAAATCTGAGAGCACACAGATATAAACAATCGTGATCGAACAATATTACTGTCCATTACGTTCTTCTCTCTCTCTCTCTCTCTCTCTCTCTCTCTCTCTCTCCTCTCTCTCTCTCTCTCTCTCTCTCTCTCTCTCTCTCTCCTCTCTCTCTTTCTTTCTTTCTCTCTCTCTCTCTCTCTTTGTCTATTTTTTCTTTCTATATTGTATTTTTTGTCATAACTGACAATGTATACTATTTAATGTGTTCCAACGATAATGTTATATACCTTTAGTATGCAGAGTTCCTATTTGATTTTGATGGATTTGTCTTGTTGTTGTTGGTGTTGTTGTTGTCGCTGTTAATATTCTTGTATTATGTTGTTCTTGTTGTTTTTGGACATGGGTAGAGAATCAAAGCTCCTCTGGGGATATTGATATTCATGTTGGTGAACATTCATAAATCTAATGGACACATCACCAACGAAGAGGTGGATACTAGATGAGATCAATCCCTTAGGTATAACCCTGAGATCAATATCAAATATCAGGAATTCACGCAAGAACACAGAGGAACATTAGACAACTACACCCAGTGACATAACAACACGTGCACATTTCTCCACTTTGCGCATAACGAGTCTGGGTGTGCCAAGACCACTCCAGCTGAGCCTCTTACCATCTGTCACAAGTCGCATGCAAAGCCTTTCTTTACCCGTCCCGTGAGACATGGGGCATGTCTTTCACTGGAGTTGATTTATTGGGGGTGATGATGACACCTTCATCGACTTGGGCAGTGCCAAATGTCAGCTATTGCTGTCCACTGCCTGGTCTGGCACATGTTTGTCAGTTTGATAACAGACAATCAAGTTGATTCTGGTCTTGAACAGTAGATAAGAAATTGTGAAAAAAAAGTTAAAAATGCATGGCCTGTGTAAACTATTGTCCAGGGTTTTGAGTTGGTTGGTTGGTTGGTTGGTTGGTTCTTCTTTTGTTTGCTTGTTTTCTTTTTTTTTCCACATTCAATTTTTTTTCTCTCCGATTCATGCTGGACTGATATTGAACATCTTGCTTTTGACATTTTCATAACAAAACAATCAGTGTATCAAAACCTAACATATCTACACACAGATACAAAACAACCAGGACTGAAATTTATACCATCCATTTAGTCTCTCTCTCTCTCTCTCTCTCTCTCTCTCTCTCTCTCTTTTAATTTCTTTTAACAGAATATTATTTAATATGTTCCAAAGACAATATATTATACTCTAAGATACACCATTTCTATTTGATTTTTGATGCATTTCTCACATTGTTGTTTTTACCGTTATTTCTCCACATGAATCAGCAAAAAAGCTCAGTTGGAGATGTTGATATTCACGTTGGTAATTATTCAAAAAGCAAAATGGATACATTACCAAGGAAGAGGTGAATGTCAGATAAGATCAATCCATACCTCCAACCCTGATATCATGATCAAATATCTGGGATTCTCGCAAAGAACACAGAGGAACATTCGACAACTACACCCACTGACATAACAACACATGCACATTTCTCCACTTTGCGCATAACGAGTCTGGGTGTGCCAAGACCACTCCAGCTGACCCTCTTACCCTCTGTCACAAGTCGCACGCAAAGCCTTTCTTTACCCGTCCCCTGAGACATGGGGCATGTCTTTTCACTGGAGTTGATTTATTAGGGGTGATGATGACACCTTCATCGACTTGGGCAGTGCCAAATGTCAGCTATTGCTGTCTCACTGCCTGGTCTGGCACATGTTTGTCAGTTTGATAACCAGACAATCATGTTGATTCTGGTCTTGAACAGTAATAAGAAATTGGGAAAAAATAGTTAAAAATGCGTGGCTGTTAAACTATTTGTTCAGAGTTTGGGTTGCGTGGTTGGTTGGTTGGTTGTTTTTTACTTCTTTTGTTTCTTGATTTGCTTTGTTTTTACATTTGCTTTCTTTCTCCCAGTTCATCTGGCCATGTATTCTCAGTTGATCAGACATATGTTGAATCTGCTTTAAAAGTAGAATTTTCAAATTAAAAAAACGTGCTGAAATTTAGTATCCCCATTCAATTGGTTTCCTTCTCTTTGTAACATATTTCCTGTTTGATTATCTACATCTTCTTTTATTCATAAAAGATAAAAGTGTATCAAATACAAAAGACCAAAGACAGTCTGAAATTTAGTACCATCCATTTAGTCTCCTTCTCTCTCTCTCTCTCTCTCTCTCTCTCCTCTCTCTCTCTCTCTCTCTCTCTCTCTCTCTCTTAATTTCTTTTAACTGACGATGTATATCAGTTAATCTGTTCCAAAGACAATATTTAGTAACACTAGGATACACCATTCCTACTTTGATTTTTGATGCATTTCTCACGTTGTTGTTGTTCTGTTATTTCTCCACAGAATCAGAAAACAAAAACTCAGTTGGGATATTGATATTCACGTTGGTATTATTAAAAAAAAATGATACTTACCAAGGAAGAGGTGGAATGTTAGATAAAATCAATCCCTACGTTCAACCCGAGATATGATCCAAATATTTGGGATTCACGCAAATAACACAGAGGCAACATTGACAATTACACCCAGTGACATAACAGCACGTGCACATTTCTCCACATTGCGCATAACGTGTCTGGGTGTGCCAAGACCACTCCAGCTGACCCTCTTACCCTCTGTCACAAGTTGCAGCAAAGCCTTTCATTAACCGTCCCTGAGACATGGGGCATGTCTTTTCTGAGTTTTGGATTTATTAGGGGTTGATTTTGACACCTTCATCCGATTCTTGGCTATTTGACATTTTGTCACATTTTCTGCAACAACTGCACAAATGGTCTGGCACATGTTGTCAGTTTGATAACCAGACAATCATGTTGATTCTGGTCTTAACAGGATGATAAGAATTGTGCAAAAAAATTGAAAAAGCTGCCTGTATAAACTATTTTATCTGGGTCCCGTCCGGAGATAAATGCGTTTACACATCATTCAAATTCTGGTTTTTCCTGATACAATCATGTTCTGGACTGATAGTAAAACATGATTTCCTGTTTTGATGTTCTATCATCTTGCGGGTTTACGCGTATTTTCATAAAAAAGATTAAAAAAAAATGTATCAAACCCTAACAAACCGACACACAAATAAAAACAACCAGGTCTGAAATTTCGTACCATCCATTTAGTTCCTCTCTCTCTCTCTCTCTCTCTCTCTCTCTCTCTCTCTCTCTCTCTCTCTCTCTCTCTCTCTCTCTCTCTTAATTTCTTTTAACTGACGATGTATATCAGTAAATCTGTTCCAAAGACAATATTTTGTAACACTAGGATACACCATTCCTCTTTGATTTTTGATGCATTTCTCACGTTGTTGTTGTTACTGTTATTTCTCCACACGAATCAGCAAAAAAAACAAAACAAAAAAACACTCAGTTGAGGATATTGATATTCACGTTGGTAATTATTAAAAAAAAATGGATAATTACCAAGGAAGAGGTGAATGTTAGATAAGATCAATCCCTTACGTCCAACCCCGAGATCATGTCCAAATATTTGGGATTCACGCAAATAACACAGAGCAACATTGACAATTACACCCAGTGACATAACAGCACGTGCACATTTCTCCACATTGCGCATAACGTGTCTGGGTGTGCCAAGACCACTCCAGCTGACCCTCTTACCCTCTGTCACAAGTTGCATGCAAAGCCTTTCATTAACCGTCACCTGAGACATGGGGCATGTCTTTCACTGTATTTATTTTTAGGATTATCGCACCCAGGGAGGTTACCTTTGCGCTCACCTTTTTTCTTTTTATTTTCGTCCCATTTTTGTGGCACCTTAATGGCCACAGAAGCTGGCACAGTTGTTTTTTTAACAATCGGATGATGATGATGTCGGTGAGGATGATAATAATGATGCCATAGAGTACCATGTGGATTGAGACTGCGTGACAGAGCTGTACTCTACGCTCACTATCATAATATATCCTGGTGTCAACCAGGCCCGAGAGATACAGACACCTGCGGTGCTGGTCAGAAGATTTGAGCAACACGCTCATTGACGCGTCTGTGAAGTGGGTGAAACTCGACTGTGTGGTCACAGTCTTCCCAATGAGCCATACACGCCCAATTCTGGGTCCGAGCCAGTTATAGCCAAAACTCCCACAATGATTTTTGAAAGGACTGATAGGGATTCGAACCCACAACCTTCCAGTTAGTAGTCCGTTGCGTTATACCACTACACCACGGTGACTGGTCAGGGTCTTTTACTGTAGTTGATTTATTGGGGGTGGTGATGGCACCTTCATCGACTTGGACAGTCCCAGATGTCAGGTATCGCTGTCCATTGCCTGGTCTGGCACATGTTTGCCAGTTTGACAACCAGACAATCATATTGATTCTGGGTCTGCAATGATGGGAATTCCTGGGCAATTTGACAAAAAATGAAGTCTTTTATCTTACTTTTTTTTCTAGGCTGGAATACTTGTTAGAAAGTCCAACATCTTGTCACTGATTTCTATGAATATGTAAAATCAATAAATCAAAACCTGTGATATCTCAAACAGACTCAAACAAATGGGATTGAATATGATGATAATACAGAGTACGTGTACATTTCGTCGTCTTCTCTCTCTCTCTCTCTCTCTCTCTCTCTCTCTCTCTCTCTCTCTCTTCTCTCTAGTATCTCTATCTGTGTCTCTGTCTGTCTGTCTGTCTCTCTCATCTCTCTCATTCTCTCTCTCGTTCTCTCTCTTGACAATTGAAATGGTGACGCATACTTCCTCTGTTGGTTTCCAATGCATTTTCTTGTAGAAAACGTAACTCAAAATGCACACTTTCTCCGTCATGCTTAACATGGGATTTGTATTTTGATTTGCCCCATAAAATACAGGTTTTCTAGGGATATTGATGTTCACGTTTCTAAATATTGAACAAGCAAATTGGAACACCATCATCATAATCAAGTGCCCTGCCACATGTCGCTGGCGATTATGGCCCTCCATATGCAACTATCCCTTGTTGCCACAAGCACATCTTCCACCCTCTCTGTCCTCAGCCACCCTACAAGTCCGTCCAACATTCCCTCCCTGGGTCTACCTGGTGCTCTCTTTCCCTCCAGCTTTCCTGTTGTGCCCAGGTGCTCTAATTCCCCTTTCCTCATAAAATGGCCAATACATATTGCCTGTCTTCTCCTTATCTTCTTTATGAATGAATGATCTTGTGTCTGCCTCCATCAAGACCGTCTCGTTCGTTTTCTTTGCTGTCCGTGGAACTCTCAACATTCTTCTTAGAAACCACATCTCGGCTGCCTCAATCTTGTTCTGTCTTTGCTTGTTGACTGTCCACGCCTCACAAACATATAACATTATCGGTTCTACATAACATTAAAGAACTCTCTTCCTGATCTTAATTGATAGGTTTTGTTGGTAAGAATGCTTTTCATCTTCCTAAATGCTGTTTTGGCTTGGCCAATTCTGCTGGCTACGTCTGATGTGCATCTGCCGTATGGTGAAATGATCGTTCCGAGATATTTAAACTTATCAACTGTCTCAAGGCTGTACCGTTTGCTGTTGTTTCTTTGTAGGTCCCTTTCAATTTCTGCAATGAGCACGGTGTCATCTGCGTATCGAATGTTGTTTATCATTTTCCTCTTACCTTTATTCCAGGGTATTCTTCCAGGTTTCTCATGATGTTTTCGATGTAAAGTGAAAACAGATATGGTGACAAAACACAACCTTGACTGACTCCTCTTTTGATATTTTGGAAAGAGTTTATATGTTTTCTATTCTCATTGCAGTAGTTTGTTCCCAATACATATTTCTAGATTATTCGAAGATCTTTTCCATCAATATTGAGTCTGTCTAGCTGGTTGACAATTCTTCATGTCTTACCCGATCAAGAGCCTTGGTATAATCAACAAAGCATAGATATAAATATTATTCAACTCGACTGACCTCTCTATGATAGTTCTTAGGATGTCTATGGCATAAATAATTCCTTTCCCTTCGACAAATCCACACTGTTCTTCTGCTGTTTCTCTTTTTATTATATTTCTTGTCCTCATCATGATCATTCTTAATAGGATTTTTGTTACATGACTCATCAACTGATTGTGCGATGGTGTTAGTATTCTATAGCCCTTGTTTTCTTTGGGAGTGCAATGAAAATTGATTTTGACATATCTTTGGGGATTTTTCCAGTGTCATAAATTTCATTTAGGAGGACTGTTAGTTTGTTCAATACCAAATTCCTCTAGAGCTTCAATCATCCCTGTAGTAATATTGTCTGGTCCTGGGGCTTTTCCTGGTTTCATCTTTTTCAGTGCTGCTGTAACTTCATCTTCCATTATGTGTGTTCCTTCAATGTTATTTCAGATAATGTGTTCTTCGTTTCTGCCATCTTCAAATGGACATAATATCACGAAAGAGACAAATCTCATGTTCAATCACTTCCTCAGCCCCTTCTCCGAGACCAAGCACAAACACGAAGTGGTCACGCAAAGAAGACAGAGTGGCACGCAACAGTTGCACCCCATGACGTAAGAGCCGATAAAATGTGTTCCACCTCACACATGATATGCCTGGGTGTGCCAGGCCAGCCCCAGTCTGACCCCTTCCCCCTCATGTTGTCACAGGGTGCACAGGAATAGTTGTGTGTGTGAGCGTGTTGTGTGTGTGTGTGTGTGTTGGTGTGTGTGTGTGTGTGTGTGTGTGTGTGTGTGTGATTGTGTGTCGTGTGATGTGTGTGTGTGTGTTGTGTGGGTGTGTGTGTAAGTGTCTCTATGTGTATGCTGTGTACGTGTGTGTGTTGTGTGTGTGTGTGTGTGTGTGTTGTGTGTGTGTGTTTGTGTGTGTGTGTGTGTGTGTGTGTGTGTGTGTGTGTGCGCGTGGTGGTGTGTGTGTGTTTAATTGAACATCTGGTCACTGATAGTCTTTGAATGTACAGAATCAATTTATCAAATCCATGATATCTACACACAGTGTGTGTGTGTGTGTGTGTGTGTGTGTGTGTGTGTGTGTGTGTGTGTGTGGTGTGTGTGTGTGTGTGTGTGTGTGTGTGTGTGTGTGTGTGTGTGTTGTGTGTGTGTCTGTGTCTGTGTTTTGTGTCTGTGTTTGTGTCTGTGTGTGCACGTTATGTTTTTCTCCTGCAGTTCCTGATCCAAGTGTCCTGTCTTTCTCTCGGACTGATTAATTGTTGATGATGAAGGTGATAGTTCCATTGTCTTTTAGCAGTCCCAGATGCCAGCCCACCGTTCACAGCCATGCCTGACATTCATTTGTCAATGACAACTAAGCTATCACATTTCTTCTGGGTATAAGAGAGGCAGACATACATCATGTAGAAGTTAAGCAAAACATATCTGGCCAGCTTGAACTCTGGTTTAGAAGTTTGTTTGCTGTCATTGAGATTGTTCCTTTGGCCCTTGGGCACTTTTATTGCCTGATATGTTCGTGTGGTGAGCGCTTAACTGTTCGTCATTGACTTCCAGGAATATGCAGAATTAATGTATGAAGCATTTTGGAATGTGCAAGTATAAACAAACAGAATGGGATGCAATATTTTGAGAACACTTTTAATTCTATGTCTCTGTCTCTTTGTCTCTCTCCCTCCTTATCTATCTATCCATCTATCTATCTATCTATCTATCTATCTATCTATCTATCTATCTATCTATCTATCTATCTATCTGTCTGTCTGTCTGTCTGTCTGTCTATCTATCTCTCTGTCTGACTATCTATCTATCCATATTTCTATCTATCTCCTGACTCTTTCTGTACTTTTTTTCAAATCTACAAAAAAAATGTTTCTTTCATTTCTTCCTCAACACATCTCGTCTTCTTCTTCATCTTTTTTCATTTTTTTTCTTTCTTTCTTTCTTTTCTTTCTTTCTTTCTTTCTTTCTTTCTTATTCTCTTTCTTTAGGATGCGCATGTTTGTGTTTACCGTTATCTGCGTTATCTGTGTGTTTGACACATAAATAGGCGCAGAGAGCTTCTCTTGGGATATTGAGAGTCATGTTCGTAATTACCGAAAAAGCAAATGCTAAAACATAATGGATGTGGTGCAGTGTTAGTCTACCTCCTCAGTACCATTTGTGAGATTAAAACCCAATACCACGTCATGACGCACAGAAGATAGAGGCTCAGGGAGGAGGAGGAGGAAGAAGAAGAATGCGAAGAAGAAGAAGAATGCGAGAAGAGAGAGGAAGAAGAAGAATGCGAAGAAGAAGAAGAATGCGAAGAAGAAGAAGAAGAATGCGAAGAAGAAGAATGCGAAGAAGATGCGAAGAAGAAGAATGCGAAGAAGAATGCGAAGAAGAATGCGAAGAAGAAGAATGCGAAGAAGAAGAAGAATGCGAAGAAGAAGAAGAAGAAAGCGAAGAAGAAGAAGAAGAAGAAGAATTCGAAGAAGAAGAATGCGAAGAGAAGAATGCGAAGAAGAATGCGAAGAAGAGATGCGAGAAGAAGAATGGAAGAAGAAGAATGCGAAGAAGAAGATGCGAAGAAGAAGAATGCGAAGAAGAAGAATGCGAAGAAGAAGCGAAGAAGAAAAGAAGAAGAAGAATGCGAAGAATGCGAAAGAATGCGAAGAAGAAGAATGCGAAGAAGAAGAAAAGACGAAGAGAAGAAGAGAGAAGAAGAAGA
This sequence comes from Monoplex corrugatus, assembly GCA_030674185.1. Classification (NCBI taxonomy): domain Eukaryota; kingdom Metazoa; phylum Mollusca; class Gastropoda; order Littorinimorpha; family Ranellidae; genus Monoplex; species Monoplex corrugatus. Next base: position 83,636,890 of record CM060306.1, read on the forward strand.
AGAAGAGAAGAAGAAAAGAAGAATGCGAAGAAGAAGAATGCAAAGAAGAAGAAGAAGAATGCAAAGAAGAAGAAGAAGAAGAAGAAGAAGAAGAAGAAGAAGAAGAAGAAAGAAGAAGAAGAAGAAGAAGAAGAAGAAGAAGAAGAAGAAGAAGAAGAAGAAGAAGAAGAAGAAGAGAAAAGAAGAAGAAGAAGAAGAAGAAGAAGAAGAAGAAGAAGAAGAAGAAGAAGAAGAAGAAGAAGAAGAAGAAGAAGAAGAAGAAGAAGAAGAAGAAGAAGAAGAAGAAGAAGAAGAAGAAGAAGAAGAAGAAGAAGAAGAAGAAGAAGAAGAAGAAGAAGAAGAAGAAGAAGGAAAAGAAGAAGAAGAATGCGAAGAAGAAGAATGGAAGAAGAAGAATGCGAAGAAGAAAGAATGCGAAGAAGAAGAAGAATGCGAAGAGAAGAAGAATGCAAGAAGAAGAAGAATGCGAAGAAGAAGAAGAAGGAAGAAGAAGAAGAAGAAGAAGAAGAAGAGAGAGAAGAAGAAGAAGAAGAAGAAGAAGAAGAGAAGAAGAAGAAGAAGAAGAAGAAGAAGAAGAAGAAGAAAGAAGAAGAAGAAGAAGAAGAAGAAGAAGAAGAAGAAGAAGAAGAAGAGAAGAAGAAGAAGAAGAAGGAAGAGAAGAGAAGAAGAAGAAGAGAGAAGAGAAGAGAGGAGGAGGAGAAGAAGGAAGAGAAGAGAGAGAGAAACAAACAACAACAAAACAACAACAAGAAACAGCATTGACAGTCATTATCACGGCCTATAAAACTTTCTCCACATTACACATCACGTGCCTTGGTGTGCCAAGACAGCCCCGGTCTGACCCCTGACCCCCTCTGTCTGTCACACGCCGTCCGGATATGAAACCTTTCCTTATCCATCCTCTTCAGCCTCCGGATCATGGACCTTGGAGTTTATAGTGTAGGAGTTTGGAGAATGTTCAAAAGGAGAACCGTCCCACTCAGACAATTCCTTAAACAGTCCACATAGTATGCCAGTACTTATCCAGCAGTCTCCTTGACCTTGCACAAAAAAAAACAAACTCTGCCCTAGCAAGATCTTGGAACGAGGAACATCAGGGGCAAAAAGGGAGGGAAGGGTTATTAAACACTGAGTTGGCATCATCTGCTTGGTAAGGGCATTGACAGACAACAAACATGCCGGTTGTTTCTTATAATGTAGTCTGGGAATGAACTCGAAAAATGAAATCTTCAGCCCACAGCTACAATCAACAGAGGCATCCACCCTGAGTCATGGAGGTTTGTTTTTTTTCATTCATGCAGAAGTATCCTGAAAGAGAGTACCAGTTGTTATGTTTTGGACAGCCTATGATGTCAACCCATCCATCTGCTTTCAGGTCTGGTATTTTCTTGTCCATATCATCTCAGTTGTGCCTCTGCCACTGAGTCTTGGAAAAAATGAAACAACAAAATTCGCGTCAAGATTTTCTTGTAGCTGTTTGTGCTCTTACAATGATACTCGGTTGATTTTTTTTTTTTTGGCTTGTCTTATGTACAGACTTGACAAGTATCTTTCTGTGTTTACATAGGTTTTGTAACTTTTCTATCATACCGTCTCGTTTGTCATATACACCGACACACACACACGCACGCACACACACACACATACACACACATACACACACACACACACTCACACACGCAAACACACACACAAACACACACACACAAATACACACAAACAAACAAACACACACACAAACACACACACACAAAGTACACACACAAACAAACAACACACACACACCACGTAACACACACGTACACACACACACACACACACACACACACACACACACACACACACACACACACACACACACACACACACACAAAAACGAAAAAAAATCGTTTTGTAATCTTCGTAACCATTATTCCGATATCGATAACAAACTCAAAATTCTCACGCAAGGAAGGCAGAGGTACGTGACAACTCAACATAAAGACGAAACAATTACAGCGTTTAAGTATTTTTTCTTCCAATTTGCACATGATATGTTTAGGAGAGTCAGCTCACCCGCAGTCTGACCCTGTCCCTGCATACCATGAAAGCAGCAAGTAAAATGTCTTAGTCACCCCCCCCCCCCCCCTTTGCCCCTGAGCCATGATGCCTGTCTGTCACTGGGACTGAACTATCAGTGAGGAGTGTGACAGCTTCTCTGTCTTGGTTAGCCACCCCGAAACATCCTCACAATCCTCGCTGATGCCAGCCCAGTCATTCACTCTCAGCCCTGGCATTCATTTGTCAATGACAACCTGAATATTCCACTGCTGTTGGATCAGGAAGGGGACATCAGAAATCACAAAGAATTTGAAGAATCTCTTGGCAGTGTGATAACACTCTTTAACTTCCCATGTTTTCTCTGGACTGAGAAATGTGTAATTTGTGTGCAAAGATTTAACAGACAGCCCTCGTTTCCATGTTGTTGTTGTTTTTTTAATGGAATCCACTCTAGTGCCATAAAGTATGAAACAAACCGCGTGTGTTTTAAGACAAAGCAGATACTTGCTTCTTACATCTTTGTCTCACTGTCTGTGCCCTTCTCTAAATTGTAATTTCAAGCAAAGTCAGACACAGAAACATGACCTTATGTTGTGCTACTGTCTTCAACTGTTAGAAAAGATGGAAAATAATAATCAATCAATCAATTCAATCAGTCAGTAACTCTCTCTCTCTCTTCTCTCTCTCTCTCTCTCTCTCTCTCTCTTCAGTCAATTAATCCAATCAGTCAGTAATCTCTCTCTCTCTCTCTTTCTTTCTCTCTCTCTCTCTCTCTCTCTCTCTCTCTCTCTCTCTCTCTCTCTCTCTCTCTCTCTTCTCTTCTTCTTCTTCGTCTTCTTCTCCCTCTCTTTGCAGTTGCCGTTTTCATTAGCATCGAGTACTGCTTAAAATTGTTGTTTGGCTTTGCTGTTTATGTAAGGCGCACGTCAACATTTTGTTACTGTTTCGCATTTATGTGTTGGTGTTAATGGCATGTTGGTCACTCTCTGTTTAATAACAAAACGCTGCATTCACAGAAGTTTATTTGCGAATATCAAGATCTCACAATGTTACTTATTCAAGGCAGAAGATCAAAACTACCGCAAAAAAGTTAACTGTCTGATGTAAGTATTCTCTCAATCTCACGTTAGACGGAAGAACAAACTAAAATGCCTCGTGTAGTATATAACTAAAAAAAAAAGAAGAAGAAGTACACCAATTACTATACCCAACGACTTAACGGCCCATAAATCCATCACTTACCACCTTACACATAATGTGTCTAGCTGTGCCAGAGCACCCATAGTCTGACTCCCATCCTCAATGCCTGTTAACACCATCCTCACCCCCACCGCATGAGCCCCTGAATCCTGGGGCTTATCTTTCACTGTGTCTGAGTAGTCGGGGAAGGAAAGTGACGTCATCATTGTCCTGCGCACCCCTTGTGCCAGCACAGCCGTCCACTCTCATGTCTGGCACCCGTTAGTAAACTATAACCCCGGTCATCCCACTGCTTCTGGGACGTGTTGTTGTTATTGTTGTTTAAAGCCCAGCCGACTGCGCAGAGCTAGCCTCTGGGACTGACAATGCAGAGTGGAAAGTCATACAAAAATAAAGACTCACTGCTCCAAATTAAGCCCCAGTTCAAATATTCTTTTTTCTTTCTGATTTTCTCTCAGTGGACATGGTTACCCGTCCTGATGTTCAACAGTTTGGTCCGGTTTCTAATACAGTTTAGCCAGTACTTTTGGCGAAGACCTTTAAGTGTGAAAATATAAGAACGTTTGAGTGTTATATAAGAACGGAAAGTAGAGATGGGGTGGATGTTGCTCTGTCTTTAAATCATTTTCAAATAAACATTGTTCATTTCTAACGCTTGTTTTCGTTATCAGTAAGATGGTCACTATACGTGTTATGTCAAAGTTCTACCATGTTTCGTACGTAGTCTCATGGCTTAGGATTGTGAAACACACACACACACACACACACTGCACACGCGCACACACACGCGCGCACATCACACACACACACACACACACACACACACACACACACACACACAAACACTCACACACACACACACACACACACACACACACACACACACACACACACACACACACACACACACACACACACACACACACACACACACACACACACACACACACCTGATGATACTGTACTGAGCAGTGAGTCTAAAGAAGTGTGGAGAATAGCGCTAGACGAGTACAAGAACAGCTTCTTATAACATGTCTAGAAGTGTCAGGCAGCCCCAGTCTGACCACTGACCCAACAAGTCTGTCACAGCTTGACTCATAAAGTTTGGATTTGATTTGATATTCTTTTACTCCAGCACCTTCCACATACGCTATAGCCTACAGGGATAAACACACCATGTACAAAGAGGAAAGGGGCTTATTTGATACTACATTGACACTTCTAAAATAACAGTTACGTTGAGAGGTCAGCATGAATTCCAGTTTCATGTAGCCCACTTCAGGTTCGAACCCACAACTGTTGGCACGTGAAAGAGCTCGTATTTCACTGGGAGTAAGTTAGGAGGAGGGTGGCCGCTTCATTGTCTTGTGCAGCTCCCAATGCCAGAGAAACCATCGACTCTCAGATCTGGCACTCATTTGTCAATGACAACCCTGGCTGTCTCACTGCTTCTAAATCTGGGAAGGAAGACCGGAAACGAACAAAAAAATCGCGACATTTTTTTCTGGTCAAATTCAGCCTCAGATATTCAATTGTTAAGTTTTTCTAAGCTTCCATGCCTTTTATGAAGGTGTCACGGCTTGTTTCCGTTAAACTTTTGCAAGGAATCTATCAAGGAATATCTTACGTCACAAAGACGAAAACAGAGAGTGCCATGGAAGAGAGTAGGGTAGGGGTGGCCTTCCTCTCTTCCTTCTCCCCCTTCCTTTCTTTTTGCATAAGATGACATGTCCTTCCCTCCCTTCCTTGTTGTTACGTCTTCTGTGATTTTCTTGTTTGTTTGTTTGATTACGTCTGTAATATACTTTTTAAACAATCTATTTCTTGCAAATATTGCTATGCTGTCATGTTTTTGTCATTGTTAAATTTGACATGCATTTTCTGTTCATGTGGCCACACTTTGTCTCTTGTGCTTTAGGGAAGCGTATCATCTACTGGCATATAAAACAGTCTGTTATCTTATTACAGTTCAATATGATTACTATTTTTTTTTCTAATTGTACATGTTATCTTTCATCTGGTTTTGAATATGCTTTACTGTGTGTGTACTTACCTGTCTATCTGTTCGTCTTAGCAGTCGTGTGTGGTGTGTGTGTTGTGTGTGTGTGTGTGTGTGTGTGTGTGTGGGGTGTGTGTGTGTGTGTGTTGTGTATGTGTGTCTTTGTGTATGTGTGTGAGTGTATGTATGTGTGTGATATATGTGTGTGTCGGTGAATCATAGTGTGCGAATATATGCATGCGTGTGGATGTAAAAGACTGCAAAGAAAACAAACGACACTGTCTTGATGGAGGCAGACACAAGAAGATCATTCATAAGGAAGATTAGGAAAAGACAGGCAACATTTATAGGTCATTTTATGAGGAAAGGGGAACTGGAGCACCTGGTCACAACAAGAACACTGGAGGGAAATAGAGCACCAGGTAGACCCAGGGAAAAGATATTGGACGGACTTGCAAGGTAGCTGAAGACGGAGAGGTTGGCGGATGTGCTTGCGGCAACAAGGGATAGCAAGGCATATGATGATGATGATGTGGATGTAAAATGCATGTGAGCTTTACTGCGTATAATGTTCCTCCTCCTCTCAGCACCATTATGTCGTCCTTTTATTTACTATACTGTAAACAAAAACACTACGCACGCTCACCCGGAAGAAAGATCTTAGAGACTGAGGATCGTAATGCCCCCCAATTGAAAGTTTTATCTTTCTGATACTGCATTGCAGTTTGTTTGTGTGTTGTGTCTCTCGAGTATGTAATAAAACAGAAGTAAGATTAAGTAAAAGAAAACAGATCCCTATGGGTGGTCTTTTCAATGCGTTTTTGTAGAAATTTAAATGGAGATATTTCAGACCCATGAGGGCACTGCACACTAGATCCAAGCATCATGTGTAAACTAGGACCCATTTCGTTTTGAAAGAGACTGAGAAGCAGGCTTTGAAAAACGCATCACATCACTTTTGGGAGTTTGATGTATTTTGTTTTTGTTTTTGTTTTTGTTTGTTTTTGTTTGTTTGTTTTTTTTTGTTTTTTTGGTGGTGATGTCATTGGTTTTGATGTTTTGTTTGTTTATTGTTTGTTTGTTTATGGTTTTGCTTTGTTCTGTTTTCTTTTACGTTTATGTGTCGTTTCTTTTGTTTACTGCTTTCATTTATTGTTTGTTGTTGCCATACGCTGTGTTGTTTCTTTCTTTTGTTTGCTTTTCTGCCTGTTGTGTTGACTGTGTCTGCCTTTGTTTGCTTATTCGTTCACTTGCTTGTTATTAGTTTGTTGTTTTCCATTTTCTCCTGTAGCTCCAAACAGGTTAGCTTATGGTGTGTATGCACGTTTTCTTTTTCAAAATGTTGTGGCCCCTTTTGCTTTGTATTTTAGAGTGCCTTTCTGATGATGGTTAATGGATTCAACCATTAGGCGTGCCACAAGATTTCTGTGTGTGTGTGTGTGTGGTGTGTGTGTGTGTGTGTGTGTGTGTGTGTGTGTGTGTGTGTGTGTGTGTGTGTGGTGTGGTGTGTTGTGTGTGTGGATGTGCGTGCATGTTTATTTGTGTGTGTGTGTGTGTGTGTGTGTGTGTTCGTGTATGTGTTTGTATGAATATGTGTGTGTGTCTAGTGTGTCTGTGTGTGTGTGGTGTGTGTTTCTGTGTGAATGTATTTGTGTGTGTGTGTGTGTGTGTGTGTGTGTGTGTGTGTGTGTGTGTGTGTGTGTGTGTATGTGTATGTGTGTGGTGTGTGTGTGTATCTATCTATCTATCTATCCATCTATCTATCTATATATATATTAAAATATAATTAATACGATAGTAGATAGATAGATAGATAGATAGATAGATAGATGATATGTATAATGTGTTGGTTTTATGCGTGTGTGATGTTGTGATTGTGTGGTGTGTTGTGTGTGTGTTGGTGGGGTATTATTGTGTGTTGTGTGTGTGTGTTGGTGTGATGATTGTGGTGGTGTGTGGTGTGTGATGTGTGTGTGTGTGTGTGTGTGTGTGTGTATGTATTTGTGTGTGTGTGTGTGTGTGTGTGTGTGTGTGTGGTGTGTGTGTGTGTGTGTGTGTGTGTGTGTGTGTGTATGTGTGTGTGTGTGTGTGTGTGTGTTGTGTGTGTGTGTGTTGTGTGTGTCGTTTGTTCGTTTTGGGTAGACGCCATTGCTGTTACTTTCAGACAGGGTTTGCTTTGTACTGTCAAGAAGAACATGTTCTCTTCGTGAAATGTAATTCATCATTGCTGGGTGCATTCCTGTGTTGTTTCCTCAGCACTGAGAACATGAGAGTGTATTTCAAGTAAAGCATTGAGTAAATTATGATAGTTGTTTTTTTTTTTTCGGATATGCCTAAATGTCGACCAAGTGTCTACGCATTGTACGATTCGAATCAAATAAGGTCATTTGACATTAAAAACAATGAAATGGTAAAGATCTACTTAGACAAAAACACTGCTGATCTACTTAGACAAAAACACTGTTGATCTGCCTCTTTATCAAGACTTTATTAATTCTCATTACACTTTAATGGTATCATATTTGCTTTAACTATGTCTGTAAGTAATAACCAAACTAACATCATACACAAGTCCCTCATTTGTTTTTGAAATATATTAGAATGGCGCAATTAAGGATAACATTTCTATAAACATTGAGTGCGGTTTTTCTTTTTGTTGTTATGTATTATCAGTTCTGGAATCTCTCGCTAACATTTTGCCTCAGAATAGGTACGGATTTATTCTCAGCTAAGATGTTTTGACTTACGCTTCATAGTTTTAGATCATTTAAAATGACAATTATGCATAGATGTAAAACAAAAGATTTGTTTATTGACTGATGCAATCTGTGGGTCTGTCATTTAAATGAAACATCTTTGTCTCAGTGCCACATATTATCTTCAGAAAATATTCGTATTTCTTCTTTTCAGGAGCTTACAACAAATGTTTCTAGTCCTGAAAGTTTCCCCATTGTCCATATCCCAGTCTGACCTCTCATTACGTTCAGATATTGTAAGATCAAATGTTGTTCTCAGTCATGGAAGAAGGCCATTATCTGGCTGTATCCAAGTCTGCTTTCAGAAAGATGAATGCATCCCCGTTGTTAACCTGCAATTTTGTTGCCATTTAGCCGGTGCACTAATAAAAAAGTTGACAAATGAAATGTAAGTGGACGCCACTATATTTGCTGTTTCCTACATCTATATGTTTTGGCTCGAGTCCTAGTGTGTAATAATGAATGGAGAAGGGGATTTGTGGTTGTCTGGTTGGGCGGTTGATGTATGACTCTGGTGATTTATATGGCAGAGTATCTGATATTCGTGTATTGTGTGTTGTTGGGTCAGTGCTAGAGAAATTGTCTTGCTATATTGGACGTCTCACCTATGTTCCTCGATGATGATATTGTTTGATATTTTTGGTCGCCTGTGGAGTTTGAAAGCGAGGCGTTAAGTTGAATCTGCATTGAAGATGGAACAGGGACTAACAGCTGTTGCCTGTAACAATGTGTATATATGTATGTATTTATCTATTTGTGGTGTGTGTGTGTGTGTGTGTGTGTATGTGTGTGTGTGTGTTTTGTGTGTGTGTGTGTGTGTGTGTGTGTGGTGTGTGTGTGTGTGTGTGTGTGTGTGTGTGTTGTGTGTGTGTGTGTGTGTGTGTGTGTGTGTGTGGTGTGTGTGTGTGTGTGTGTGTGTGTGTTTGTGTCTTTGTGTGTGTGCCCTCTGATTGTTTGTCTATTTTTCTCGCTGTTTGTTTTCATCTGTGTTAGACTTTTAGTCCTGAAAACCGTGAATTGAAACAGTCTTTGCAGCATTTCTTTTTACTAATGTTCTACTTTTTTGATATCATTTGGAACAAACATCAAACGACTCATTTAATTAAAACAAGATCCATGACTTTTAGCAGTTAACTCAAATATCCTGTTATAAGAACAATCATCTCACCGTACCACATACCATGGCCAGACGAAAACTTCCTCCTTCTTACAGGAGTCTACACAAATAGTGGCAGTCCTAAGCAGTCCATCCCTGTCCACTCAATCTTGACCTCTCATTATCAGCAGCTGTAGTAAGATCAAGTGTCGTTTCATCCAGGGAGACGACCATTACCAGCTTGTGTCCGAGCCTCCTTCCAGACATATAGATATGTCCACATCATTATTAGAAGTCCAGATGTCACTTATCTGATGCACTTAGAGACAGTCAAAGAGTGAGATGCGAACTGGACGTTTCAACATCAGTTTCCTTCCTTTTTATTTTCTGTCCTGTTCAGAAGTGCTCAAACAGAGAGAGAGAGAGAGAGAGAGAGAGAGAGAGAGAGAAACTGAAACTGAAACTGAAACTGTTTATTGTCATTACCCGAAAAGGTCTTTTGACAAGGGGGATAACAATTTTCCAGTAGTGCGACACATAATCCACTCTTTGTATGTGCGCAAATTCTTCACACATAATCAAAAAAAATATCGAACATCCATTCCTTGAACAGTCGAACATATTCAAATCATATATAATGAACAATCATCCATTTTACCACTACTACATAATGCAAAGAAAACAACAACAAAAAATATCAGAACAGTGTTCCCACATTCAGGCCAATAATTTGTCTAGGTTTAGACAAACCAAAATCTTTTTCACACACCCACACCCACTCACACGCATCCATATACGCTCACACGCGGGCGCGCGCTCGTGCGCACACACACACACATCAAAACTGTAATATGATGAAACATCTGGGCTAGACCACCCAAACCTTACATTTAGTAATAATAATATAATCTTCACATAACTGCCCCAAAATACTCTGTTAACAAGGGACATCACTATGCCTTTTATTTATTTGTTTTTTGGTTTGTTTGTTTTTTTTGTTTTTGTTAACATGTATAGTAGACCCTTAAGTGTCTATATACCCTTTCAATATCCACTTCTAACATATTCTACAAATATACCATTATTTTCATATTATTAGCTACTCTTAAATTATCGGCAAACAAAGCAAAATAAAGCAAATGAAAACAGCTCTTTACAAAACAGAGTCTATAATAAAGCGGCTTCTTTTGGAGTTAACGTGATATAGCCCACATCAGTCAAAAGAGATTAAATTAATCCCAGTATGATATTGTCTAGCACTATTGTCGGGCTTGTAAGTGTTTATGTCTTATTTTTTGTGCTTCCGCAATGTATAGTGCCACTGATTTGATTATGACTTCGTCATCAGATGACAAAATAGATACAACATCTTGTCTTTTGGCCATGTCGGATTCAAAAACTTTGCATTTTCCACGTATTGTGTCAAAAATTTGGCATTGGAATAAAAAGTGTTTTTCATTATCGACATTGTTTCCACATAAGGGGCAAGGATATACTGTGGACGTCCCAGGTTGAAACCAATTTTTATTTGCATTGAAACCAAGTGTTCTTAATCTAAATCTTGCGTAATTAGTTCTTTGCCATTTATCCGTAACAACACTGAGATATTTTTCGGTTTGAAAAACATCTTTAAATGAGAAGAACCAACTATATTTTTCTTTGTTTTCCATATCTGAGTGCCAATTTTGTTTAAACGAACAAATAAGCCTGTCTTTAAATTCATTAATAAACTGACACTCATTTCCTACTCCCTGGGACAACCACACGATTCCAAACCCAAGTTCTGATAAAGCCTTTTTTACCTGATAGGCCCAGTTCTGTTTTCCTATTTCCATTTGAGTAACCATCATTTCATATGCCTGTTTACATAACCGAGATTGTGGAAGCCTTAACAATTTCAACCAGTATTTAATACTCTTCACAAAGGTTCTAATGTATAAAGGATATCTTCCAGTTTCTCCATATAAAACAGTATTAGAAGAGTGAATTGGTACAGCCAAAAAAACGTTTTATAGCATATGTATGCACTTTTTCCATATGTGGATTTACAGTAAGACCCCATACTTCAGCTGCATATGTAAGTAAAGGTTCTATCTGTGTATCAAACATTTTCCAATATAAATTACAATCAATAGAATTGAGCTTCCGTAAGGATTTTAGAATTTCAATAACACCTTTTTTCCCTTTATTACAAGATTCTTCCCATGCATAATTTAAACTTAATTTTGTCGAAAATATTATTCCTAAGTATTTATAAGAATTAAGAACTTTAACCTCGTTAATTCCATAGAACCATTTTTCGTGTTTTGATAAATGTCCACCTTCCTGAAAATCATAATATTAGTTTTATCCATGTTAACTGTTAAAGCTAGTCGATCCGATTCTTCCTTTAAGACATTTAACTGGTTTTGTAAGCCTTTGACTGTACCAGAGAGAAGAACAACATCGTCTGCAAACAGCAATAGGAATATCTCAATAACCCCAGGGATAATTTGAATGCCATGCCTGCCTTTTCTTGACAGTTCCACTGCTAATTCATTAATGAAAAATGAAAACAATTGAGGACTCAATTGACACCCCTGTTTCACTCCTTTAGGGCATTCAAAATAATCTGAATATACACACTTCTCACGCACGCATGCAAACACTGAGTTATAAACTCCTCTTAGGGCCATATATAATTTTCCATTCACACCACTTTTACGTAATATATTCCAAAGATTATTACGATTCACAGAATCGAATGCCTTCCTAAAATCCACAAATGCAACATAAAGTTTCTTATTTAAAAGTAAATGCTTCTGCACAAGGGAGTAAAGTGTGAAAATATGATCAATTGTACTGTATTTTGCTCTAAATCCAGCTTGTTCTTCAACTATTTTCTCTTCTTTTTCTGCCCACTTTGTTAATCTCTTATTCAAAATATATGTATAAACTTTACTCACTATACTTGTTAGAGCGACTCCTCTATAATTATCTGGATTATTCACATCTCCTTTTTTATGAATTGGGATTATTATGGACTTTGCCCATTCTGACGGAAAAATGCCATTATCAAAAAGCTTGTTACATAAATGGACAAGGAAATCAATTACATTAGCATTTGCATGTTTTAACATTTCGCTGATTATTTGATCTGGTCCTGCGCTCTTTCCTGCTTTCAAATGCCTGATACTCGCAGTCACTTCTTCTTTAGTTATAGGCTCATTGAAAAGGGGCTCAAAATTATTTTCTTCCTCTACTATATTACTCTCTTGTGCAGTATTTCCCCGATATCATTGAAAACACTGCAGAAATGATTGTACCATTGTTCAATAGAGATTTCATTGTACACAAAGGCCTTTCTATTAACAGATCTTATTATTGACCAGAATGTCCTGGAGTCATTGATGGAATCTTTGAGTGTTCTTATTTTCTTATCTTCGTATTCCCTTTCTTTCGTTTTCCTTAGTTTAACATACTCTTTTCGTGATATGACATATGCTTCTCTTTTTTCTTTTTTTTCTTTTTCTGTTTTGCATCTCTGGAATCTTTTCAGTAGCCTCTTAACTTCTTGTTTCTTTCTTTCACATTCCTTATCAAACCAATCATTCTGTTTCTTTTGTCCTTGTCTCACTGTTCGTACCATACACGCAGCTGCCCCGCATAAAGCCTTAGTAAACTGCTCCGAACTGTCATTCACATTATAATCTAACAAACCGAAAGCTGTCTGTAGACAATTGTTGAACTCAGAACCATCAAGCTCTTGTACAAATAAACTTGCTAATTCTTCAGACCATACAATTTTTTCTTCCCCTTGTTGTCTTGCACTTTCTACATATGTATGATTATTTCCCCTTTTCCATATTACCTCAACAGGTAGATGCCATGAATCAACACAGTTACCTACCCGTAAATCAAAGCATGAGACCAGATTATATGGAACAAGAAAATAGTCAATCACACTACACCCGTTTGGAGACACAAAAGTGTATTCACCCTCTGTATCTCCATCACAAAAACCATTCAAAATAACCATATCCAACATGAAACATAAGTTCAACAATGTTTTGCCAAAACTATTCAGTTTCATCTTTAGAACAACGTACATCACATTCATTATACATCCTGTCATACTCAATGTCTTCCAAATAAGTAGTCATGTCTTCAGGCGCAAACTGTTCGTGACCTGTTCTAGCATTGAGATCTCCCATAATTATAAAATGTGTTTTTTCTTTTTCAAACTGTTGTAGCATTAATTCTTCCAGCATCAAGATCCCATCTTTAATTAATGTTTCGTTATATCTAGGGCTTCCTTCTGGCGCAACATAGCATGCAATCAAAATCAAATCTTTGTCTAAATCAAATACATTTTTGTTTACTCTGATGGCAATGGTGTTATCATAATCTAACATTATTTCTTTCACACAATTTTCTAAAGTTTTTTTCACCAACAATAAAACTCCACCCGAATTCCTGCCATGGTGTGACAATTTCTTAGCTGGAGCGTAAAACTTCAAATAATCAGTGAACAAACAGCTGAAATCAAACGAAGTATCAAGAAAACATTCAGTAAGACAAACAAAATCAAATTTTGTTACATAATTTATGAAGGAAACGTTCTTCAATTTACTGTACAAATTTTCAACGTTGTAATTCAAAAAGGACCACTGGTTTGGATGGCCATGCCTGTCCTATGGCTTTCTGGAAGTACCGGAACGCAAGCTCCTGTTGCCAAGGTTACCGCCTGCTCCTCTGCCGCGGGCCGTGCTTGTTGACGTCCGTCGCGGTTGGCTGCCCATGCTCACCCTCTCACCCGTCTGTCGGTCTGCCGCAGGACTGCCGCGTGATGCACGTGCGTCCGTGTCTGTAAGACGCCCGGTGTCATGCCCCTGGGAACTCCTGTTGGCGTCACGCTGAAGCTCGGCCCGGTTTGCACGTGAGATGACAGGCGGGGAAGAGGAGGAGGAAGGGGAACCACCACTCGCGACTCTGCCCCCGTTAGAGGTGACAACTCCTCTCGTCATCTCCCCATCTTGAGGGGGGTCCCCACCAGCGACTTCATCCCGCCGATTGGTGAAGGTGGGCGTGTCTCTCACGTCGGAAGAGGAGGTGTGTTTAGGTTGTAAGTCTGAAACTGTGTCACCACTCACAATCTGAGCATAAGATCGCTGTTCTGGTGGTCTTGGTCCAATCACCAATTGTCCCTTTTGGAAGTATGCTCTTTTGCCTTCACTACGTGCTCTTGCAACGATTTGTGCCTGTGTTCTTGTTAGGTCGTTTGCGACCCTGATACCTTTCACATCTAGTTTTCGTCGTATGTCTCTGTTTGTAATAATCAGCATTTTGTCTCTCCACCTGGTGAATTTGACTATCATTTGTTTGGGTTGCCCTTGTCTTGTCTGTCCAGTTCGATGTGCTCGTACGATGTCATCAGTAGTCCAGACTTTAGGGTCGTCAATACTATTGAGAACGTCAATAACTGCGGTAGCACATGAGTCAAACGTTTCCCTAGATTCTTGCTGAGAAATCCCGAAAAAACGTAAATTATCTCTTCGTGAAAAATCTTCTCACCTGTCTGTGTCTGACTTTAATTGGGCAACATCGTGTCTCATATCCCTGATTGTCTCTGTGAGTTGTTGTATTTCCTCTTTCTCATCATTAGATTCCTGGAACAGTTGTTGTATGTCGCCACTCATATCTGTCACTGTCACTGTCTCCGTCAGGTTTGTGTGATCTTTCTCCAGTCTGTTGCACCTGTTGTTGATTTCCTCACATCGTTCTTTCACTTGACGTAGCTCGTCTTTGATCTCTCCAAGATCATTCCTTATCAATTTGGTTTGCTCAGAGAACTGTTGCTGCATCACTTGCATGAGTCTGTCAACCATGTTATCATTTCCGTCCTCTGTGTGTGTGGTACTGTCAGTGATAGGGCCGGGATTTGTCTCTATGTCACCGCAGAGGAGCAGCCTTCTCACGCAAAACACGATGTGCTGCACGCACACGGCCGAGAAAAGCAATGGCACGTGCATGGCTACCTGACATACACCGTCGGTGACACATATCTCCTCTTCTGCCCCCAGTCTTGTTCCTTTTATTTTTTCTTGTTCAGCTTGTCTTGCCATTTTAAATGACAACATTTCATGTGCATTACAAAAGAAACTGTCAATGAGAGAGAGAGAGAGAGAGAGAGAGAGAGAGAAAGAGAGAGAGAGACAGAGAGAGAGAGAGGGGAGGAGAAAGAGAGAGAAAGAGAGAGAAGGGGGGGGGGGAGAGAGAACCACTAGATAAACAAGTAATAGATGCAAAAAAAACAAAACAAAAAACACTAAAAGAAGGGAGTAGATTGTAATTAAAGTTGTGTGAGGGTTACTTTGATGTTATGTTGGTTTATGGCAGCAGGACCAATACATTTTTTGTGTCTTTTAGCAGAAAAATAAAATTCTTATTATTATTTCCGATTGTCTTGACTTTCTGATCTCCGAGGACTTTTCAGAGGTGAATTTTCTTTTTTTGTTTTTTGTTTTTTTGGTCACGTGTGGCTTTTAAGGACAGAAATAAGGTCTGATTGTGCTTATGTTGAAAAACAACACATAATCATTAATTTAATGATGCTTTTGAATGTGTGTGTGTGTGTGTGTGTGTGTGTGTGTGTTTACGTGTGTGTGTGTGCGTGCGTGTGTATGTGTGTGCGTGTGTGTGCGTGTGTGTGCGTGTGTGTGCGTGTGCGTGCGTGTGTGTGTGCGTGCATGCGTGCATGCCTGTGTGTGTGTGTGTTTTGTGTGTGAGAGTGTATGTGTGTGTGTGTGTGTGTGTGTGTGTGTGTGTGTGTGTGTGTTGTGTTGTGTTGTGTTGTGTTGTGTTGTGGTGTGGTGTGGTGTGGTGTGTGTGTGTGTGTGTGTGTGTGTGTGTGTGTGTGTGTGTGTGGAGAGAGAGAGAGGGAGAGAGAGAGGGGGGGAGGAAAGACAGAGACGAGACAGAGACAGACAGACAGACACGAGCAGAGAGACACACACATATAGGGTGACAAGGAGAGACGGAGAAAGAGAGAATGAGAGAGAGGCAGAAACAGAGAAACAGAGACAGAACGAGACAGATAGAGAAAGAAAGATCCAGAGAGAGAGAGAGAGAGAGAGAGAGAGAGAGAGAGAGAGACAGACAAACAGATAGGCAGACAGACAGACAGGCAGAGACAGAGAGTCAAAGACAGACAGACAGACATGACAGACAAACAGACAGAGAGATCCTCCTAGAGAAAACAGGTAGTCTCTCTGACAAACTAGCCATAGACATGTTCTGTCACGTCTTTGCTGTTGTGGTCTTGTCGACAATGATATAATGATCAGGACAAGAAGATCACGCATCACACCTACTTGACTAACAGGGAAGTACACTTGTCTTGAGAAAGACAAACGAGGAAAGCATTCTTTTCCTCTTGCCCAGAGCTAATGTCTGATACTGGCATCAGAGAAGTTGTTTGCATGCAACACTCGCAGCAAACAGCAGTGTGAAAGTAAGCAAAATAGTTATTGCAACCATCAACGTCTTCTATGCAGGGACATATCGTTTCGTAGTCTTTTTTCATGTTAACGTGTTCTATGCAATCTAAAATTGATATCAATGAAGGAGTCATCTATGAATCCAGGTTTTTACATAAATACTTGCAAAAAAAAAAAAAAGAAACACTACTTAACAGCTCAAACTATGTCGGGGTTAAGACTGTGTGACATGGCTGTATCGTAAGTTTCCTTTTCTTACCATAAGCTGGTACGTGTCAGATTCGATGGATGCTCAAAGCACCGGTCACAGAATTTGAGCAACCTCCTGAAGGTGCACTGTCATAATGTCTGACACCGAGTGGTTTCAGACTTCCCCAATGAGTCCATAACACGCTCAAATTTGGCTCAGAACTGATAGGAGTTCAAAATCAAGTCACGAATCCTGTTGAGCTAATCAGTACGCCACCGTCTGTTGTGAACGCAGTAGATTTCATCACTTTGGGTTTTATTTCGCACTATCAGTATGCGATTAGCCTATAGTATTGCGTCAGTCTTTTAGTTGACCATTGTGTCGTTTATTTTTTGTCATGTACTTCTCACTGATCACGTCATCTGATGTTCTTCGTCAGTGTGTTTGTCTGCTTCTTATTCAAAATCTGTTTGCATTTGTAGCTTAGCCTGAGCATAAAAAAATATTCATTAAAATTCCAAAAAAGCCCTTTTTATACACTTATGATAATAAACGTTGTTCGAGAAAATATCAAAGCTAACATTTCGTTTTCTGTGTTTCTATAAGCACTAAAGGAAATAAGAGGGAAGCAGGGAGAATTTTAAATATCAACTAAGTAACATGACTCTTGAGAGTCACGGAGTTATCTCCCAGGTAGAATTTATCAAACCCAACACAGTTCTAAAGAATGTTCTGAGCTTACCACTTTATGCTTTGTGGCTGCGTCTATTCTAGTTGAATGGGTAGCGCAAACTGTGTTGGGTTTGAGAAATTATACATGGGAGATAACTCCGTGATTCTATAAGCACGTTTAAACTAAGTTCCCACATGAAATGAAAGAACATAAAAAAAAGGAGAGAGAGAGAGAGGGAGGGGTAGACAGAAAGACAGAAACAGAAAGAGACAGAGAGAGACAGAGTCGAGGTCTTGATATTTTTTAGCAAGTTTTGTTTCATATTGTTAATACTCAATATTCCAATACCCTTATACATCATTCACTGTGACCGTGATGAAAATGAAGATGTCATTAAACTTAACGTGCAGCGAAGACGAGGAGTGACTGTTACAAGTGTTGAGACAGAATTGAACTGTTGAAAGTAGTTCCCCAGAAAGTGCTTTTCATACACCTTCCTCGACAGTGCTGCTTCCATTCAATTTTTGGTCCATGTGACCTTGAACTTGGCGTGTTGCTTTCCAAATTTATTCAACTGTGACAACTTTACAGTCCACACGCTTCACCAACATTTTGTAAAGACCCACCGATAAAGAACTGAGAAACTCATATCCACATAAATTATTGCTTTCACAGACAGACAGATGGACAGACACACAACTCTCTCTGGTCTCTACGAAATAATCTCTATTTCAAAGTGTGTGTTTTTGCTGCTGTGATGAATACAATTAGTTAGATGCGTGTCAATAACACATAAGGAAGCGTGTGTGGCAAATAAGCGTAACATATATTTTGCATTTAGCAGTTTGCCCTGTAAAGGCTGCTAAGTGTTTCCAATGGAGTTGTCATTCCCAAGTAAATGACACCAAAGGGTCCATGTGTAAACCCTCTCTCTCTGTCTGTGTGTCAGTGTGTGTGTGTGTGTGTGTGTGTGTGTGTGTGTGTGTGTGTGTGTGTGTGTGTGTGTCTGTCTGTCTGTCTCTCTTTCTTCTTTCTGTCTCTTTCTTTTGTATGTCTCTCTCTCTCCCTGTCTCCCCCCCTCTCTCTCTCTCTCTCTCTCTTTCTTTCTCGCTAACTCTTTCTCTAGTTCGCTCTCTCTCTCTCTAGTTCTCTCTCTCTTTCTTTCTCTCTCTCTCTCTCTCTCTCTCTCTCTCTGTGCGTGTGTGTGTGTGTTTGTGTGTGTGTGTGTGTGTGTGTGTGTGTGTGTGTGTGTGTGTGTGTCTTTGTGTGATTAAGCTCTGATCTCAGCTTCAACATGTGGACAGTGCATATGTATAAGGCATGCATTAAATCAAACCTTGACGATAAAGCGCAAAAGGGCATGACAATAAAGCAGAACAATAATGGCTAAAGAGCATCACAAACACCTCGGTTTCCATGTCCAGAAGGCTGAATCAGCATATTTTCCTGAAATAAGGTGACCTCCCCTCTAACAGAGGGAGTATCGGTTTTTTGCTGGCTTGAGTGTTAATTGAACAACAGAGGCACACACCCTCTCTCCCTTGTGAGCTGTTTATGCAAAGTTGCGAGAAGACATAAGCTTAACATCGATATGAGTTATTAGACTAACGTTACTTTGCGTGTTCTGTGAATGCAGACGACGATTCCCCAGAAGGACAGTCTATACTGTTGGGATTGCGTGCGTGCGAACGTCAAAGGCGTTATTAGCACAACAGCAGCAGCAGCAGCAGCAGCATCAACTTCAGAGGAATATAACATGTACCTTTGCCAGCAGAATTGTGTTAACGGAGTTTTGAGTTTGCTACACCAGCGCATTACCACGTTGGAAGCAATGGTTCTCATTCGACCATTGAGTAATGTCTGACACGGTGGGTCCTTTTGAATGCGTGGCTATCTATGAACGCCACGTATAATTGGCAAATTGTTAATGGCCCGTTTTCTCAGAAGAGCAGACTGAGAAGGACATAGAGGTTCACGAAGTGCTCAGAGAGAGAGAGACAGAGAGACAGAGAGACACAGAGAGAGAGAGAGAGAGAGAGGAGAGAGAGGGAGGGAGGGAGAGAGAAAGAGACAGAGAGAGAGAGAGAGATCAGTTCAGTTCATATTGCTTATAGCTCAGCCGACCACTAGAGCCATATAAGAGAGACAGAGACAGAGACAGAGAGAGAGACAGAGAAAACCACTAGATAAACAAGTGAAAGATGACCAAAAATAAAAAAATAAAAAAATAAAAAAAACAACCACCGAACGTTAAGACATGCAAGCTGTCTATCAGATTTTGAAGAAGATATCTAGTACTATCCGACAGCCTGTAGACCATGAAGGCAGAAGATGGCAGACTACTAACAAACGGTGAATACATATTAGATGGGCTGAAAAATTCAGAGGTCCTGAACTGAACCGAGGTACCTACCCCAGCTGAGACTGAAGACCCGCTTTACCTGCTCTCTATCCACACTCAGGATAAAGCTGAAGAAGAGACTAGCAAACCTTTCAAGACGTTGAACCCCTCACTACCCCCCCCCCCTGAGTTTGATAAAATTACAGCAGAAGTGAAAGGATGGAGGGGATTGTGTCGTTACTTGGATGTGCAGACTTTTCGACCAGGTACAGAACGCTGGCATTGTCTTACAGGACTGGAAAAATGAAGAGGTGGTATGCATCACCCAAAATCAAATTCGTCTAAAATGTAACAACTTACTAGAGAGAGATTACCCGCCGTCAATTTTGGGAAATATCTACTGCCAGGTCACCTTTAACTGACTGTGTGACACAGTAGACAATGAGTTTTGTCTTAGCCGACCTGTATGGAGCAGATATTCACCCTGAGACATATAGTGGAGCGTTGTAGAAAAAAAAACCAACAGCCTCCATTCCACATCAGATTCATAGACTTCACCAACAGATTTGAACAGTGTCCATGGGCCATCACTGTGAAAGATCCTGGAGAGCTATGGCCTTCTAGAGAAAACTGTATCAGCCATAGAGCAAATCTACAACAAATTCAAGCATCAGATCGGAACAGAGTATGGTTACAACAGTCCTCAAAGTCCTCACAGAAAAGGGTGTATTCTTTCCCCTCTCCTGTCCGCAATTGCCATTTGGCTGGGTGCTGAACCACGCGATTGTCACGTGCAAAGGTTAACGGTAGATCGGAATGGGAGCCAAAAGGGAGGGTGAAGTGATGATGGATGGTTGGAAGAGGTTGGCCAGTACACTGCTGTGAGAATAAGATTTATGATAAAGTGCAGGCAGACTGTGTGCCTGTTGATAAACGAGAAAACTGGTACTGGCATCAAAGAACTAGAGTGGAAAGGGAGTACTTTACTAAGGACAGCGTTCATTTTTCATTTTTGGCACAAGGTCTGGCAATTCGATAAGAAAAATAATCCCGTTGTACTTAAGACCACCGTTGAGAAGGCACTGGATGCGTTCGACATCAGATGCCTACTCAAAATTCAGGGCATACGGAATGACTCTGTGTCAAATCTAGAAGTTAGCGACAGATCACAACACCTTCTACTGTGTCAAGCACAAGCTACAGACGGCGCATTTGCTGGTTGCAGCATGTCTGGGGGCTCTCAAAAACAAGACCTACCAGTGAAGCCATTAAATAGACACCAACAGGCCTGACAGAGAGAGGGAGAGAGGAGAGAGAGAGAGAGAGAGAGAGAGAGAGAGAGAGAGAGAGAGAGAGAGAGAGAGAGAGAGAGAGAGAGAGAGAGAGAGAGAGAGAGGTCCAGGATGAGCTGGCGACAGATACAGTGGCAAGGGACTTCCGACTGATCAAAGGGTGACGGAACGCCACCAGCCGAATGGTTAAGGCAGCTGGGCCATAGAAACTCATGCCTCATGCTTCATGCCTCATGCATGAATAGAAAAATGAACAGACGAGATCTCTCTTGCGCAGGGCCATGCAACTCCACTCACGCTTCACGCTTCATGGTTCACGCTTCAGGCGTGAGCGGAGAAGTGGGACTGTCAATTTTGTTTCGATGCATGAGGTTGAAGTTCCTGGCTACCATTGGCCATTTCAATTCTCCTCACATGCAGGATGGATGACTAGAAAGAATAATTGATCAAGTTGGTCCGGGCAAGGCCCCTCCTCTGGAATACGCGTGTGCCTGACTACAAGGACAAATAAAAAAACACAGGTTTGGGAAGACTTGACAAAGATTCTGAAAAGAACCCAAAGTTAAGGAGATGATGGGAAGTACGGTGGAATTCTCCTCGCGATTCTGTAAGGAAGAAATGTTCCGACACCATATGTTTCGTCTCTTTCGCCTCCTCATCCTGAGCAAAAGCAAAATCAGGAGGTCTTCTTCGTCGGAAGAATCCTTCTTCGCAAAAAGAAACAAACCGCGAATATTGTCTCTGATCAATTGAGCAAACAGCGCTGTATTCTGGTACCGTCAACACAAAACAGACGCCTGAGCAGTGTGGCTTGAGCTCCTGTGGCTGAGTTCATGAAATGTGAAGCGTGAAGCATGAGGCGTGAGACGTGAGGCATGAGTTTCTATGGCCCAGCAGCCTACCGTACGTGAGTTTAGCACCTTGACTGCTCTGCGTTTTATGCGATAGGGAATTAACAAGGTCTATATATCTAAGTTTATCACATAGTAACAGAGCCAGGCTGATAAAAGACAGATGCAGTGGTCAAGTGGTTAAACGTCAGACTTCCAATCATGAAGTCTGGGTTCAAATCTCTGCGCAAAAGATACCAGCCGAATCTGCGACACAGTTATATCCTATATACATATACATAATCTCTCTCTCTCTCTCTCTCTCTCTCTCTCTCTCTCTCTCTCTCTCTCTCTCTCTCTCTCTCTCTCTCTCTGTCTGTCTGTCTGTCTCTGTCTCTCTCTCACTTTGTGTGTGTATGCGTGTGTGTGTGGTTGTGTGTGTGTGTGTGTGTGTGTGTGTGTGTGTGTGTGTGTGTATGTGTGTGTTTATGTGTGTGTGTGTGTGTGTGGCGTGCGTGCGTGTGTTGTGTGTGTGCGTTTGCGTACGCGCGCGCGCGCGCGTGTGTGTGTGTGTGTGTGTGTGTGTGTGTGTGTGTGTGTGTGTGTGTGTGTGTGGGCGTGCGTGCGTGTGTATGTGTGTGTGCGTTTGCGTACGCGGGCGTGTGTGTGTGTGTGTGTGTGTGTGTGTGTGTGCGCGCGCGCGCGTGTGTGTGTATGTGTGGGCGTGCGTGCGTGTGTATGTGTGCGTTTGCGTACGCGTAGTGTGTGTGTGTGTGTGTGCGTGCACGTGTGTGTGTGTGTATGTGCGTACGTGTGTGCGTGTCTGTGTGTGCGCACACGCGTGCGTGTGTATATATATATATATATATATATATTGTGTGTGTGTGTGTTTGTGTGTGTGTTGTGGGGTGTGCGAGTGTGCGCGCGCGTGTTTGTTCATGCATGTCTCTGTGACCAAAAAAAAAAAAAAAATGTATGAGCACAATTTCATGCATTGTCTCTAAATGGATCTACACGAAATTACTTTACATATATGGGTAGATAAAGAATCACAAATGAAAAAGTGTGAAAAGTTGAGCCACCAACAACCATGTTCTCACGTGTCTGAGTAGCGTCTAGAATCCGTATTGTGTTTCTTAAGGACTATGTGAGAATATCACTTCCTCACGAACCTCTGATTTTATTATTATTTGTTTTCATGTCCAGCATTTTTTTTTTCCATCTGACGCCTCTTCAGGGTTATACATGTAGTGACCTTGATGAAGACAACACTTGGTTTTCTGCAAAATTTATTCATAGAAATTGAAAAATTTAGATTGACCCGATTTCTTTCCTTCTTTCATTCTTTCTCTCTCTCTCTCTCTCTCTCTCTCTCTTCTCTCTCTCTCTCTCTCTCTCTCTCTCTCTCTCTCTCTCTCTCTCTCTCTCTCTCTCTATATATATATATATATATATGTATATATTTCTTCTTTCTTTCTTTTTTTCTTTCTTTCATTTTCTTTTCTTACTTTTCTTTCTTTCTTTCTTTCTTTCTTTCTTTCTTTTTTCTCACTCTTTTTGTTTTGTTTTGTTTCGTACTAAGTTCAAACTGTAAAAAAAATAGCCATGATTTACATTACGTGTGATAAGCAATATTTATAGGTTACTATTACCAAAATCGATTCGTATCGACCTAACGCTAATGGATCACCTGATCTACTGATTTATTGCGGTCAAAAGAAGCCAAAGACCGAAATGTGCTAGGCGGCTTCAAGTAACTTTTTCTTAACCATATTTTATGTGTTTCTGTTTCTCGGTGGAAACAGGTACTTTTTTTCTTTCTATTCTTCATGGTACATATTTTTCCTTTCACCTTTCTCTTTTCTGTTTTTTTTTTTCCTCAAAAGGGGAATTGTCTCATATTGGAGCGAGGTGTGTGTCTGTGTGCATATTTGTGTCTGTGGCCAAAACGTGTTTTTTTTTTTTTTTTTACTTTTCTTCTTTTTTTTTTTATGACTTCAAATAGCATGTTTTGACAAACTGCCAACAGAAAAATCAAAAGTGTTTTCCCTCAACTGTATCAAGCATTACAATCCCCAAATTCCCATTTAAATATATAATACACCCAAGGGAATGTAACATTATCACACTCTCATAACACGTTTACATTGTCATAATCGTAAAACAACCTACCATTTTTCTCACTTCATATCAAGCACTATTCCATCTGATGTTTTTTTCAAGGCCATTTTGACCTTGAAATGTATACAAACTTTGGAGTTTCTGTAATAGTGTTTAAATAAAAGAAAGTTTGTAAGAATTGTATCAGTATTAGAATGATGTTTTTCACTGTTTCTGAATGTACCCTTACCATTTTTAGACCAAGTGAGTATGCTGTCACGAAGTTGCATACGCTATCTTCCACCAAAGGACGAGTGTCTTGTCGCCCAGACAGTGTATGTCGCCAACACCCGAAACAGAAGGCTGGGATGTCAAGGCTCGACCGAGGATTTTGACTGAAACTGATACCGTGACTCTGCCTGGACATATTACTACCTGTAAATTTATATTACTGGGATTCTTTTCTTTTTCAGATCTCAGTTTAAAAAAACAAAACACTTCCTTGACATTTGGCGTGTTTTCTTTTCGAGAAAAAAACTAAAAAAAACTTCGAAAATGCCTTTTTTCAATAACCAGTTAGATATTCAGTTTCTGCAGCAAAACCTGTCAAACCGTACATACATGAATAACAAGTGAGCAATATGTCATGAAAATTGGATCCATATCTATATTGCCGAGTAAAAGCTATCGCTGAAATGTAATTACGTTTTCTGTGCCTTCGGTTTTCTCTCCAAAATGGTGAATCAGAAATGTGCCATTTTTAAGCTCATGTTTCAGGAAGAAAACGTTTGATTTTGAAACTATTTTCCACCATAACGAAGACTATAAAAATCTAAAGTTTGTTTCTGTAACAAACTAAAAATAAATGACCATTAAAACAAACATGGACTCGTTCCGTGATGGATGGTCACCTTTTGTGGTCATTTTGAAAGATAAAGCGACAAGACCAAGAACATCATCATCATCATCATCATCATCATCAGGTGCCCTGCCGCATGGCGTTGGCGACCATGGACTTCCAACCATCTCTATCTCTCGTTGCCCCCAGCATCTCCCCCACCTCTTCATCCCCAGCCACTCTGCCAGTCCGTCCAGCATTCTCTCCCTGGGTCTACCTGGTGCTCTCTTTCCCTCCGGCTTTCCCGTTGTGACCAGGTGCTCCAAATCCCCCTTCCTCATAAAATGACCTATAAATGTTGCTTGTCTTTTCCTAATCTTCCTTGTGAGTGATCTATTTGTGTCTGCCTCCATCAAGACTGTCTCGTTTGTTTTCTTTGCTGTCCATGGAACTCTCAACATTCTTCTGAGAAACCACATCTCGGCTGCCTCGATCCTGCTCTGGCTTTGCTTGCTGACTGTCCACGCCTCGCATCCGTACAACAGTATTGGTTCTATATAACATTCAAGGACTCTCTTTCTGATGTTAATTGATAGGCATTTGTTGGTAAGAATACTTGTCATCTTCTTGAATGCTGTTTTGGCTTGGCCGATTCTGCCAGCTATTTCCGATGTGCTTCTGCCGTCTGATGAAATGACCGTTCCCAGGTATTTGAACTTATTAACCTGTGTCAAGGTTGTGCCATTTGTTTATATTTTGCATTAGGGGATTTCATGTTTTTTACTGATCACCATGACTTCCGTCTTCCTGCTGTTTAGTTCCAACCCCTTACCTTTGCTTTCTGTTTCTAGTATATTCACAAGGTTTTGTAGGTCCCTTTCATTTTCTGCAATTAGCACGGTGTCATCTGCGTACCGAATGTTGTTTATCATTTTCCCTCCAACCTTTAATCCAGGGTCTTCTTCTAGGTTTCTCATGATGTTTTCGCTATATAATGAAAACAGATCTGGTGACAAAACACAACCCTGTCTGACTCCTCTTTTGATGTTTTGAAAAGAGCTTATATTGTTTTCTATTCTCATTGCAGCTGTTTGTTCCCAGTACATATTCCTGATTATTCGTAGATCTTTTCCATCAACATTGAGTCTCTCCAGTTGGTTGATCAATTCATCATGTCGTACCCGATCGAAAGCCTTGGTATAGTCAACAAAGCATAAATACAAATCCTTATTCATCTCAATTGACTTCTCTATGATAGTTCTTATGATGTATATGGCATTAATAGTTCTTTTCCCCTCCACAAATCCACACTGTTCTTCTGCTATTTCTCTTTTGATTCTATTCCTTGTCCTCATCATGATTATTCTTAACAGGATTTTTGTTACATGACTCATCAAATTGATTGTGCGATGGAGTTCGCATTCTATAGCCCCTGTCTTCTTTGGAAAGTGACATATCTTTGGGGATTTTTCCAGTGTCATAAATTTCATTTAGGAGGACTGTTATTTTTTCTATGCCAAATTCCTCCAGGGCTTCAATCATCTCTGTGAGTAATGTTGTCTGGTCCGGGGCTTTTCCTGGTTTCATCTTTTTCAGTGCTGCCTAACTTCATCTTTCATTATGGGTGGTCCTTCAAAGTTCTTTTTTATAATGTGTTCTTCGTTTCTGTCATCCTCATAAAGGTCTTTAATGTACTCTCCCCATCTGTCTAATATTTTGTCTTTTTCATGATAAGCGTGCCATCTTTCGATTTTAAGCAACCAGTTGATATGCATGTATTTTTCCTGTGGACAATTTCTTCAATTCGTCTGTACATACCCTGAGGATCCATTTTGTGTCGTTCATCTATCTCTTTGCATTTTGTGTTCAGCCAAGCTTCCATAGCTTCATTGCACCTATACCTGATTTCTTTGTTTATCTTCCTGTATATCTCCTCGTTTCTCTTTGCTTCCCCTCCTTTCCTCCATCAGGCCCAAAAGTTCATTAGTCATCCAACAGTTTTTTGCTTTTCTATTTGCCTTAGGGATTTCTTCACAAGCTTCATTTATAGATCTTCTCAACTTTGTCCATTGCTCACTGTCACCAACGTCTTCCAGAGCACTGAATTTGTTTTGAACATGTACATTAAATTTTTTGACGTATCATTTCATCTGACTTTAAGAGTCCAAGGTTTAGTTTGATGTTGCTTTTGGTCTGTTTCCTTTTCCTCAATTTCAGCCTAAACCTTCCCACTACGGGTTGTGGTCATTGTTGCAGTCTGCGCCTGGTAGTGTTTTAGCTGACAGTAAAGAATTTCTAAATCTTTTGTTGATCAGGATGTAGTCAATTTGATTTTTGGTATTATCTCCTGGACTCATCCAAGTCCATTTTCTTCTGTTAGGCTGCTCAAACCAGGTGTTTCCTACTATGAACTCATTCATCTGTGCCCATTCTACAAGCTTCCCCCCTCTTTCATTCTGTGCACCAAGGCCATGAGGTCCAACTATATCCTCCACCCTATCCTGTCCCACTTTAGCATGAAAATCTCCCATTATGACTGTAACTTCTTGTGATTTACATTGGACCTTGGCCATCTCTAAAACTTCGTAGAAGTTGTCGATGTCTTCCTGAGTACTTGTGGATGTTGGTGCATACACCTGTATGATGTTGATATCAAAAGGTTTGCCTCCGAATTTGACCAGTAAAACTCTGTCGGACACTGCCCAAGATCCCTTAACTGCTTTTGATTTGTCTTTGTCCATTATGATGCCTATTCCTCTTTCATGTGAATTACCACCAGAGTATATCACTGCATATTCCCCTGATGTTATCATGCCTGCCCCCTTCCATCTCACTTCCCCCAGTCCTAAAATACTAATCTCCATTTTGATGTTGTCCAATTTACCTTTCTGTAGCATTGTTCTTATATTCCATGTTGCCATTTTGAATTTAATTTTGATTTTGGTCGCAGTAGCTGGCTGACGGTCTGGTGTCACCTGCGTCGCATGACAGTCCCTACCGGACGAAGGTGCTCCGCAGGAGCACCTATTGACGTCGTTAACTTTCTTCTTTTTCTTTCTCCTGTCCATGGACAGGAGAAAGACCGAGAACACACGTACAAAAAGAGTTCCTAAAATTTTGGCACGCTTTGGAAGAGTTTGCAGTTTGTTCAAAAGAGATTCATCGCACTCGGGCAATTCCATATGCGCTCCACCCAAATCAGCCAGCAGCTACCTGACAGACTCCCTGTGTGCATCACAAAACCCTATGCGCTGGAAAGGTCTTGAACTGAGGAGGGGAAAAAAGAGAGGGGGGGGGGGGGCACTAAGCTGACACCACCAGAATGACGGAAACGTTACATGTAAGATGGGCAGCAAACAGGCCAGTTTTTAATGTTACGGGCTGGATCCGAACTCAAGATATCAGATCCTGAGTCCACGGCTGTATCAAAGGAACCACGTAGTCCGCAGCACACTTTGGAAATGTGTGAATATCCCTTTCTTCGGAAATTTTCAAAAGCTACTTTCTGTTTGTTAAACTATATCATCATACTCCCGGTCACTCTGTGGACTGTATATATCTGAATGGACTGATAATCCGAATGCTCTTCTGAGCAGCAAAAATTATAAACTAATGATTTTTAATGCCTGGCAGAGCCATTGTACACATATAAACACTTTCAACCGTTGTAGCAAGATTTATTGTCTGATGCTTGTGAACAACACAACCAAATCATGACATGTATAGCTTCACTAGTACCTCCCATCAAACTCGCGAAACCCGAAATATGCATAATAACCTTGGCAAACT
>CM060306.1:83683011-83685511 GCA_030674185.1 Monoplex corrugatus
TTATGCAGAGGAGAAAAGATGAGTTTTGAGAGCGGACTTGAAGGAGGCAAAAGTAGGTTGCTGACGGACTGAGAGAGAAAGTTTGTTCCAGGAGAGTGGACCAGAAACAGAGAAGGCTCGTGGACCATAGGTATTGAGCTTAGTGCGTGGAAAGCGAAAAGTCAGAGGATCGGAGGCAGAGCGGAGGGTACGTGAGGGAACATAGATCTCAAGTAGGCTTGACAGGTAATCGGGGGCTGCGTTATTGAGGCTTTTGTAGCACATGGTGTCTAGTTTGTACTGTATGCGCTTTGATACAGGGAGCCAGTGAAGTTGTGCCAGGAGAGGAGATATGTGGTCAGCTTTTTTCTTTTTGAGTACAAGGCGTACAGCATTGTTTTGAATGCGCTGTAGGATGTGAATGGTGGAGGCAGGAAGACCAGACAGGAGTGAATTGCAATAGTCAATGCGAGACATTATGAAGGAGAGAACGAGTTTTGCAGTTGTTTCGACAGAGAGATACTTCCTGATCAGGCTTATACGATGGAGATGATAGTAGCAAGATCTGGCAGTTTGAGAAACAAAGTTGTTCATGGACAGGGTAGAGTCAATGCAGACACCAAGGTTTTTAGCTGAATCAGAAATTGGGACTGATGTGTTACATAATGGGAGAGAAAGAGGAGGCAGCTGGGAAAGTTTCTGACGGGTGCCAATGAGGATAGCTTCTGTTTTGTCGTCATTAAGCTGAAGTTTGTTGAACGTCATCCAGTTCTTAATGTCCGAGTAACACTCAGTGGTGCGAGTCAACAGGCGCTGTATATTATCAGGTGAGTCACTATCTTGAAGTTGGGTGTCATCAGCATAGAAGTGGTGTTTTATAGAGTGGGAGTTGATGATGGTGGACAGGGGGAGGTATAAAGAGTGAAAAGAACAGGGCCAAGGACAGATCCTTGTGGAACACCACAGGTCAGGTATGCAGGTTGAGAGTAAGTGCCATTGATGAGAACAGTTTGTTTTCTGTTTGATAAATACGAAGTGAAAAAGGAGAGAGCAATGTCAGAGATGCCAAAAGTATGATGAAGTCTAGAAAGGAGAATACCATGGTCAATGGTATCGAAGGCTGCAGACAGATCAAGGAGTGTGAGGAGAGAGACTTTGCCAGTATCAGTTGCAAGGAGGAGATTGTTGCTCTCAGGGAGAGGAAATTGTACATTTCGAAACAAATCATAAAAATCGTCTTTTTTTTTTTATTAGATCATGCTCACGACACTGGAGATCTAATTCGTTCTTTGAATATGTAAGGGCAAAGAACAAAAAAGAAGAGGAAAAAAACTACATACACACAAACCCAAGAACGCGCTCGCACAGAGAGAGAGAGAGAGACACAGAGAGAAAGAGAGAGAGAAAGAGAGAGAGATAGAGAGAGAGAAACAGACAAACAGACAGAGACAGAGACTGAGACAGAGAGAGAAACAGAGAGGGAGACAGAAACAAAGAGGGAGAGAGAGAGAGAGAGAAAGACAGAGAGAGAGAGAGAGGGAGAGGGAGAGAGAGAGAGAGAGAAAGAGAGAGAGAGAGAGAGAGAGAGAGAGAGAGAGAGAGAGGGGGGGGGAGGCAGACAGACTGATTGACACATAATCAAAATTTGTCAATAGGTAAACTAATTGATCAGCCTGGTTGGCTGTTGCTCAGCAGTCTCAACCAAAATTTAATAGCAAAATTCTATACTGGACGAACAATTTTCTTTTTCATAAACCAGAGTTTGTTTCATAGCATTCTACAAAGCAGGGTATGCGCACGGTGCTTTTAAACTGCTGCTGCAGAGTGTGGAGGTATGGACAATGGGAATATTGTTTTCAACATGAGACTGACATAGATGGTGCATGCATTATTTTTACCCTCTCCCTCTCTCTCCCTTCTTTTCCTCCGTCTCACTCTCCTCTCTCTCCCCCTCCCTCTCTCTGTCTGTCTGTCTGTCTGTCTCTCTTTCTCTGTCTGTCTGTCTGTCTCTCTCTCTCTGTCTCTGTCGTCTTTGTCCTCTCTCTCTCTCTCTCTCTCTCTCTCTCTCTCTCTCTCTCTCCCCTCTCTCTCTCTCTCTCTCTCTCTCTCTCTCTCTCTCTCTCTCTCCCCACCCCTATTCATCTCATTTTGGTACTATTTTCTTGTGCTTTTTTCCTTCTTGTTCGAATCTCGTTTTAGAATCCAGACGTGACATGTTGATTGAATTCACACAAACGAATAGCTTTCCTATTTACACGTCTCAGTATGAATCCATTAGAGACAAATCACCAGGTTTGTCAGTCGTGCCAAGAGAAAGATCAGGCTGTTTTATTTCTGTCTGTTATTGCTAGATATGCAGATAACTTAATGATTCGTGGGTGTGAGTGGAGTAGAGTACTTGTGAGAAAGTGTCTAGAATCAAACAGTTTTTCTGTCTTCTGTCTGTCTGTCTGTTTTGTCTGCTTGTCTGTCTCTCTGTCTGTCTACCCGTCAGTTTCTCTTTCTCTTCCTCTGGCTTTCG
>CM060306.1:83700511-83708011 GCA_030674185.1 Monoplex corrugatus
TCTTTCTTTATGCCTCTCTCTGTCTCTGTCTCTCTTTCTTTATGCCTCTCTCTCTCTCTGTCTCTCTTTCTTTATGCCTCACTCTCTCTCTCTGTCTCTCTTTCTTTATGCCTCTCTCTCTCTCTGTCTCTCTTTCTTTATGCCTCTCTCTCTCTCTCTGTCTCTCTTTCTTTATGCCTCTCTCTCTCTCTCTGTCTCTCTTTCTTTATGCCTCTCTCTCTCTGTGTCTCGCTCTGTCTGTCTGTCTGTCTGTCTGTTTGTCTGCCTGTCACTCTCTTTCTTAAATTAATCACTCACACACACACACACACACACATACACACACACACACACACACACACACACACACACACTCTCTCTCTCTCTCTCTCTGCGAGCGCGCGCGCACGCGCGCGTGTGTGTGTGTGTGTGCGTGTGTGTGTGTGTGTGTGTGCGTGTGTGTGTGTGTGTTTGTGTGTGTGCGTGCGTGCTTCTGTGTACGTGCATGTGTTTACCTCTCTCTCTCTCTCTCTTTCTCTCTCACTCTCTCTCTCCCCCCGCACGACCGTGTGTGTGTGTGTGTGTGTGTGTGTGTGTGTGTGTGTGTGTGTGTGTGTGTGTGTGTGTGTGTGTGTGCGTATGTGTGTGTGTGTGTGTGTCTGTCTGTCTGTCTGTGTCTGTGTGTGTATGTCTGTGTGTGTGTGTGTGTGTGTGTGTGATTGTGCATGTGTGTGTGTGTGTGTGTGTGCGTGCGTGTGTGTGTCTGTGTGTATTCTGTATTTGTTTGGGGTTATTTTCCCTACTTAGTGTTAGCCTTTCTTTACATATTTTTATGCATTGCTGTTGATGCTGATCTTGCTGTTATTTATTTCAACATGGTATGGAGGAGAAATAACGCAATACAGACCGAACAAAAAGGAGGTTAGAAAATTAAATTAATAATAATGATAAAAGTACTGAGAAATCATAACTGTACTGCGCCGTTCTACAACCTCATTGGGACTCACTGCGCATTACATATTTTACAAGACAAATAGCATGGCACATACAGAAGTACACAAATCACACACACACACGCACACACACGCAGACACACACACACACACACGCATACACACGAACGCACACACACACACGCGCGCGCACACGCTCACACAAACGCACGTACGCACACAAACATTCACATAGATAGATAGAGAGAGAGAGAGAGAGAGAGAGAGAGAGAGAGAGAGAGAGAGAGAGAGAGAAAGAGAGCTCAGACGTCAGATTTCAGAATTTGTATTCAAGAAAGGCCATAGCCCCTACTCAAGTGGTGCTTGTAAGTATAAAGAAATAACCAGATAGTATATCATATAGGATTAACAATCAACAGCAAAATGAACTGTACATTACGATAAAGCAATTGAGAGAGAGAGAGAGGGAGAGAGAGAGAGAGAGAGAGAGAGAGAGAGAGAGAGAAAAGAGAGAGAGAGAGAGAAAGAGAGAGAGAGAGAGAGAGAGAGAGAGAGAGAGAGAGAGAGAGAGAGAGAGAGAGAGAGAGAGAGAGAGAGAGAGAGAGAGAGAGAGAGAGAGAGAGAGAGAGGGATATACATATTACGAACCCTTTAATAAGAATTAATTTCTGTGACTCAACACCTGTCAATGCTATAAGTTCCTTTTTTTACAAAGTTGCCTCGCTGTTAATGTATCAATAAAGCATTACCATCTCATTGTTTTGTTTCAATGGACCTATCCATTAACGTCAAAAAAACTGCCCTACACGTGCATTGCCAATGGTGCAGGCAGTGGAGGAAATTACACACTTCGAAGACAAATCACAGAAAAACGATTTCTTTATCAAATCATGCATGTGCCAGTGGGTATCATCTTCTAATCCATCCATAACATAGTAAAAAGACAAAGCAATAAAAGAACAGCTGGAAAGAAAGAAAGTAGGAAAGACACGAACGCGAACTTTGTCTCTTTCAGTCTCTCTGTCTCAGTCTCTCTGTCTATCATCAGAAATTTTCCATACACCCGTCCAGACCTATGAAAGCATACCATTCAAGCAGAGATATGTATGACGACATTTCCTCAATAGTTTATGGATGTCTTTTGCTGACACAACATCTCAGATCATTCCAATCCTCTTGCCTTAACACATTCCGTACCGCGTCACGAGATCTTCGTGGCTCAGCTTTCTCTCTCCATGGACCGCGTCACGAGGATTTCGTGCCCTGAACCGTAGTTTCAGTTTCGAGTATATAAATAGAAAATGACTGCATTGCTGACGTTAATCCTTTTCCGGCAAAGGGAGTATACTCTTGTCATTTCCTTTCTTTACACGACGATTGAAGCAGCAAAAAATGGCAACAAAAAAAAAACAGGCGTAATTTGAGTGTTTCTGAAGTCTCTCCTAACATTACTTGGTCAATAGTTAGTACAACGACCTATTTTCTTGGTAGGAAAGGGATTAAATTCGTATAATAACTCATCTGTTTAAGGTTTGTTTCTTATCTTTTTTGTTTTGTTGTTGTTGTACAATCAGCCACATTTTTAGCGCAGTTATTAACAGAAAAAAAGTAAAAAGCTTCATTTTCATCAGTGTCAATCAGAGTGACTGCCAACTCCATTTGTCGTTTCATTTCATTAAAATTAAATGTGTCATGAATACATTTTACATGTGACTCAGCTTTTTTCGTTTGTTTGTTTGTTTTTGTTTTTGTTTCGTATTTTGTGTGTTTTATTTTATGTTTTTTTTAATTTTGTTTGTTTGTTTGTTATTTGCTTGTTGGTTTTTTTTTTATGTGAAGACGACAAATCTTGTCGGACACTGTCCTAAAAGAACTCCATATAATCTATGATGAGGTCCTTGGCCTGTCCCTCACAATCAGTATTGATTTCCTTCTCCCCTCAGATGGTTAAAGAATTCTTCGATCTCCGATGTCAACCTGTGTGCAGATCTGCATATGCTAAAAAAACAAAACAAAACAAAAAAGAAAAGAAACAAAAATTCCGTTCGTGTGCATGCACACACAGAACACCAACTATGCACGTTAACAGTAATGCCGTTCATCCCGGTGTCCGATGATTTATGGAAATACACCACACACACACACACACACACACACACACACACACACACACACACACACACACAAACACACACACACACAAACACACACACACACACACACACACACACACACACACACACACACACACACACACACATCTAAACGCTAAAAGAGAGCTCCTAAATGCCCTAACAAAAGTGCGACTTCTTAAAGCAGCGAGTGTCGAATACGTCAACAATGACAATCTTCAAACTATCAGTCACACTCAAGTCAGCCAGGACGACGTCCATCCAACCATCAGAGGGGCGAGCGTTCTGGCCAGAAACTTAGGGAGGCAAATCCATCAGCTTTTCTGGGAAAAACCGAGGAGGAGATCAAACCGACAACGACATCAACAAAGACCCGGCTTTCAATCTCCGTTTTTCTTCTCTCCTTGGTCATTTTAGATTCAGCCCAGATTCAGTTTCTCTTCGTTCAGTTCTCAGCTATATTGTTTTACTTAATTATTTTCTTGTTCACATACTTCATTTTTATCCTATTTGTACCTTTTAATTCAAAGTTAAATGAAATCTATATAAACTTACCATATTGTTCTAAAGTTATTCAACCGTTCCTCATGAAGACGTGTGTAGTAAGTGATATCAACATTTTTCAGTGGAACGCACGTTCCATTGTTAAAAACATCTCATATTTGAGTAACTATCTCTCTTCTAAAAACGTCCATGTCATGCTCCTACA
Organism: Monoplex corrugatus; assembly: GCA_030674185.1. Lineage (NCBI taxonomy): Eukaryota > Metazoa > Mollusca > Gastropoda > Littorinimorpha > Ranellidae > Monoplex > Monoplex corrugatus. The sequence continues at coordinate 83,704,285 of CM060306.1, forward strand.
ATCGCTGAATACCATCAAAACCAAATTACCTAAAATATCCGGTTTTTATTATCCACCAATATGTGACTCTGTAAATGACGGTGGCCGTATACAAACAGCTATATACATTCGTGAAGGACTGAACTATTGTGAACGATCATCGCCAGTGCCTAAATCTACCGCATTTATTTCATCATGTGCAATCATTATAAAATTTTCCTCATCGTTAGTTGTGAATATGGCCTCTGTATACTTACCAAGAGGCCCAGACTCTGTGAACACTGAATGGTTAAAACACTTTCAAGATCAGGACGACAAGTGGATAATTGGAGGTGATTTTAATGCACATGCCCCATTTTGGGAAAAGTATTGTACAAACATAACAAGCAACAGGTTGATTGAAAATATTGTAGATTCCAATTTATATTTACTTAACAACGGACACGTTACCCGGATCCCCGATATACCAACCCACAGACCCACAGCTATCGACCTTACTTTAATCTCACCATCCCTAGCCCCAAACGCCACATGGCAAACAGAGGATGACTTGTTGGGATCAGATCATATCCCCATACGTCTTACCCTAAACCATACTACAGAAATAGACGCCATACCACAAGATAGTTTACCCAAGTTTAATTATAAAAACGCTGACTGGATCAGTTTTAAGGCAATCCTTGAAAAGACAAGAACAGATCTATCTGAAGCAATGAACATAAACGAAACGTACGAAGTTTTCTGTAACTCACTCTTAAGGGCTGCTAACATTTCAATTCCAAAACTTACAGTGTCAAAAATAGGAAAACATCATGGAAATGTCTGGTGGAATGTGGACTGTCAAAAGGCAGTGAACGAAAAGAAAGAAAAATACAAAATTTATTTAGCAAACAGGTCACCTGAAAATCATACAGCGATGAAAAGTGCCAACATTAAGTGTAACAGAATCATAGAGCAAGCCAAAGAACAACACTGGACATCTTTTTGTAAATGTGAAGTAAATAACCACAAAGACACGATAAAGATTTGGGAAAAACTAAAATTAATGAAAAACGGGATTAAGTTGCCATCAATTCCAGTAAAGCTAGAAAATAACCCTATTCCTAGCTCATTGGAAAAAGCAGAAGCTTTTGCAGACGTGTTTGCTGAGGCCTGTCGTGTAGAAGGACTCCCTGTCTCTGATAGAAATTATAGGGAACGAGATGAAAAGAAAGATATATATAAGGACCCTGCCTCTGACAATACTCACTACATAAATGCATCACTCACACTTCAAGAATTAAAAGATGCCATTCAGTCCCTTCCAAGTAAAAAAACGTCAGTTGGACTAGATGCAATTTCCAATGAGATGCTGAAAAATTTACCAGAAAATTTTATAATCTTGCTACATGACATATTTCAAAAATGCTGGAATAGTGGGATAATGCCTAACAACTGGAAAGAAACAATAGTGGTTCCTGTATTAAAACCAGGTAAATGTAATACCGATTTGAAAAACTACAGGCCAATTGCATTAACATCACATGTATGTAAACTAATGGAGAAAATAATCTTAAAGAGACTGATGCACTATTGTGAAAAGAATAAAATAATACCAGTAAATCAGGCAGGATTTCGAAAAGGCAGGTCACCAGTAGAGATCCTAACAAAGCTAACTACTAATATAAAACAACAATTTGCAAGACGTCAATGTGTTTTAGCTACATTTTTTGATATAACGAAAGCATACGATCAAGTGTGGCACTCCCGATTGTTATTCAAATTTAAAAGTATTGGGCTGACAGGTCACATTTTTGGCTATGTTAAGTGTTTCTTAGAAAACAGAGTATTTCAAACGAGGATTGAAAATGTATATTCCACGAAACGAATTCTTCAAATGGGTATCCCTCAGGGATCCGTTATAGCTCCCCTTCTTTTCATGATATTAATGCATGACTTACCCAGTAAAGTATCTAAGCATGTAGTTTTAGCTCAATATGCTGACGATTTATGCATGTGGATGCAGGTAAATATGAAAAAGAAAACTCCTTTGCGCTGTATCAATTATACACGCAAATGCTACCAATTAGAACTTGATAAAATAGCGCGATACATGGTAGAAAATGGGTTACATCTATCCCTGGAAAAAACAAAAATAGTTTTATTTAATAATGGAGCTAACCCACTAAATATTCCCACTTTCAAACTGGGAGATACTCTTCTTCAGTTTAACGAGTCGATTAAATTCTTAGGAGTTTTCCTTACAGCAAAATTATCTTGGAATCAGCATATTGAATACTTATTAACCAAAGCTCAAAAAAGTTTAAATTTCATAAAAATAGTTCGCAAACAGACATGGGGTCAAGATTCATCAACACTTGTTCATCTTTGTAAATCGCTTGTTAGATCTAAATTAACCTATGCTCAAGAAATCTTCTTCAGTGCACCGAAACACTTACTAAAAAAACTGCAGAGCATAGATTGTAAAGGTTTCAAACTTGCACTGGGTCTTCCAATGCATGCTTCCTGTCTTCGGACATATAATGTAATCAAACTGTTGCCACATGATGAGCAAAGGAAAGTCGCTTCTACTAAATTTTTGTTAAGAAACACTACCGTAGAAAACATCTCAGAAACAGAAATTAAACTGAGATCAGATACCGACTTTCCAAAACGAGCTAAATCAATATCTTCACAGGTCACACTTGCAACATACACATCTGACGTCATGAAAGGCTCAGGAATTGATCTAGACGTAGATCCTGTATCTATACGACCTTCCTTTTCGCCAGTACCCAGTTGGGAACTCCAAAGAGCACGATTTGACGTACACCACACTAATTTAAAAAAAGGAGACAATATAAACTTACTGGCAAGTCAGGTTAAATGTCATATAAACGACGTATATTCTGATCATTTGAAAATTTACACTGATGGGTCAGTAATTGAAAGAAAAGCAGGCTCAGCGTTTTTAATACCTGCTCTCAAAATTGAAAAATCTTTCTACATAGGACTTGATAAATCTGTCTTTACAGCTGAACTCTTTGCAATATTAATGGCTTTAAACTTTCTGATAAGTCTTCCTAGGACAATTTTTCAGATACTTCTTTGCGTTGATTCAAAATCAGTACTTCAGGCTCTTGAATTATCAAAATTACAAACAAGATCAGAAATGATTCTGGAAATAAGTCACTTGATTCATAATTTATCTTTAAGAGGCACTGATATTACTTTCTGCTGGATACCTTCTCATAGTTCTTTTAGTTATAATAATACAGTTGACAGGGCTGCCAAACGGGGAGCTAATAACTCACCAGATTCAAACAATATCCAGCTTTCTCTCTCGTTGCACGAGAATTACACTTTAGTGGACAACTACGTCTGGAAGCAGTTCCAATTAAAACAGAAAAAGTATGATAAATGTCACATGAACTTTGAAGTTAGCAAAATACTTAAGCAGCTTCATGCCAGCAGAACTATACAGTCCCTTATGTACAGATGGAAACTTGATGCATTCAAAACAAAATATACCAATAACATAGTGTGTCTGTGTGGAAAGAAGATAACACATAGTCATATTCTTTCTTGCCTTAGGGTAAAACGACATATTCCAACACTATCTGTGAATACAGTTTCTGACATATTTGCCTCATCATCATTACTGTATGAATTTTTTGTTAGCCTGTCAAAAAGTCCTATAGCGAATTACCTTTAAAATGTTATTTGACTTGTTCATTGTTGTGGTTAGTCAATTATTAGTTTTACTTTT
>CM060306.1:83713011-83715511 GCA_030674185.1 Monoplex corrugatus
CCTAACACTATGCAAGTAGAGTAATGTTTTCGGAACAATCTGCATATTTTATCATCAGTGGGTGTGCATATTGGATTGTTCAGGTTTTTCATAAGACATCGAACACTTGTTTGGAAATTGTACGTGCTTGGAGTTTTGCTGAAGAGGGATTCGTCAACTCGGACAATTGTACATGCCCACTACCCGAATTTTCCGGCAGATTCTCTGAGCATGCGCAAACCTTGTGCAAGATCTTTCATGTGCATGTTTAATGTTCTGCGTGAGTATATATATATACACAAAACCATTCTTAAGGAAGATTAGGATAAGACAGGCAACATTTATAGGCCATTTTATGAGGAAAGGGGAATTGGAGCACCTAGTCACAACAGGAAAGCTGGAGGGAAAGAGAGCACCAGGTAGACCCAGGGAAAAATATTGGATTGACTTGCAGAGTGGCTGAAGACAGAGAGGGTGGAGGATGTGCTTGCAGCAACAAGGGATAGATGCATATGGAGGGCCATGATCGCCAACGCCATGTGGCAAGGCACTTGATGATGATTATGATGATATACACAGAAAGGGGGCTCAGTCGCTAGCGAGTCTGTCACACATATACTGACCTGCACAATGGATTCAGAAATCATCACCCATATCCGTTTGGATATCCAACGCCCTAAATACATGGACATTGAAAAATACATCCTTCACCTCCAAGACTTAGTTCCATGAGTGTCAAACACGCCAACATTAAACAGACGGGTTTGTTTTTTCTTGAACCTAGGTGCCTAAATAAAGACATGGGCTTGTAATGCTTGTTTGACAGACTCGGTAATCAGGTGGTTAATATCGGACTTTTAATCCCAAGGTCCTGGATTCGATCCTGCCTGGATACCTTCACTTGATGACTAAAGGATGGAGATTGTTTTTTTTGTTTTGTTTTGTTTTGTTTTCAAATCTCTCAGGTCAATATGTTTGCAGATCGCAGTGTGTATACACATGCAGAATATCAAATATGCACTTTAAATACTCAGCAAATCATGCCACTTTTCGATGGCTTATAGAAACATGAAAACAGTAAGCATGAATACCTAACGTGGTCGCAGACTGTGCAACAACTTAGTGGGGGTGTAGCCAGCTCGCCTAACAGTAAAATATTGAGTTTTCTGTGCTCCACTAAAAAATCAGATTATCTGCAAGCGGTGTAAATGAGTTTAAAGAACAGTGCTATCCAACAAGTAATTATTGTTAGCAATATGCGACTCAAGTACATGCTTAATTGTATCGGAATCACCAGGGATTCCATGTGTTAAAACACTCGATCTACATTTGTGGCTCAAACCTGAAGACTGTAGATGGAGAATACTAGTGGACATTGAACTTTTAAATCTGTTGCATATTAGTGCAACAATGCTATATGTATGTTACGCTATCTTATCGTTGTTTTTTTCTTTTCATCTAAATCGTGTCCTGTAGTAATTGCCGTTGTGTTATTCAGAAAACTTGTGAGAAATATTTCCTGGCTGTAAATGAGTAGTTATTTAAAAAAAAAAATCCTTACTATCAGTTAATTCTGACTGTGATTTACGATACTGGTCAGGAATAGACCTGTAAAGAGGACACGCGTTGTAAAATATTAACTAGAGCTGTGTTCATATGTTGGCCTTTACTGGGAGCTGCAAACTTTCGAAAATAGAGGAAAGTCCTTGACTGCATATGGAATTCTCTCTCTCTCTCTCTCTCTCTCTCTCTCTCTCTCTCTCTCTCTCTCTCTCTCTCTCTCTCTCTCTCTCTCTCTATCTCTCTAATACATACACAGGCACACATACACACAAACATACATACATACACGTACACAGCACACACACACACACACACACACACACACACACACACACACACACACACACACACACACACACACACACACACACACACACACACGGCACACTCAAATTTCATTTATGGGCACAGTGGCACAGTCAGAATTACCTGCCTTATCTTTAATACCTTGACATGCATATGGTAGTGTGCGGCCATGTGGACCACCTTGAGAGGCATGGTACCACTGATACTTACAGGAACCTGAGAATGACAAGACCTTCTTCCCACTCATAAATTATGTCTTTCGGGGTAACTGGTTCCAAACTATGATTAGATTATGATTAGGCTGACTTTTTTTATGCCTGGCGTTTTTAGCGTATCTCTTAGTGTTATGCATACAGTAGATGCTTTGAATGTAATAATATACAAATAAAAAGAAATAATAAATATAAAGAAAAAAATACCCCCACTTTTACATTTCAGTTTCTAAGTTTGAGTACTAGTACAGGGTATGTGGCATCAACTTGGAAATTTATTTCGACAGAGTTTTGTTTTTGTTTTATTTTAGTTTGTTTTGTTTTGGTTTAGTTTGGTTTTGATGATGGGTGGAGGAGGTGGAAGTAAACGAATTTTGGTGATGTATGACATTTGAATTCACATGATAAATGGGATGTAGGTAATATAATGTGTATGTATG
>CM060306.1:83720511-83723011 GCA_030674185.1 Monoplex corrugatus
ATGTTGTCGCTACCAAGCTTCCCAATTTCCCCAATTATTATTATCCTCCAGTCTATGAATGTGGGAATCACGGGAAGAAGGTATCCACCGCGATTTATATACTCAAAGAGTTACAATACTGCTTACTTACTTCCCCAGTTTTGAAATCAAGCGAAGATTTGCATGCTTGTGCTGCCACTGTCCAATTAAGCAATTCTCTAAACATTAACGTTTTGTCAGTCTACCTACCAACAGGTCCAAATGACCACAACACAGAATGGCTGCGCACTATCCAAGATCAGCAGCGTGGTAAATGGCTAATAGGTGGAGACTTTAATTCCCACTCCCCATTTTGGGAAAAGAACTGTTCTACTGTTACGAGCAATCGTTTGGTAGAAAATATCGTTGATAGTTCGCTTTACCTTCTAAATGATCGTAGTGTCACTAGGATCCCTGATGTTTCCAAACACAGGGCGACAGCCATCGATTTGTCTCTAATCTCACCAGAATTAGCACCATCCTGTACCTGGGAAACTCACAGAGACACTTTGGGAAGCGATCACCTACCTATCATCATAACCATAACTGACAAAAACATCAGGATGAAAGACAGCTCTCCTGAAATTATTCCAAAATATAATTACAAGCGTTCTGACTGGTCCTTATTTCGAACTGCTCTAGCTAATCAAGATTACAGACATTATGAAAGTGAAAATGTAGACATTATGTTTTCTAAATTCCAAGAGTCAATTTTAGCCGCTGCAGACCTATCGATTCCGAAACTCAAATCATCTAGATCAAATAATCGATTGGGTAATGTTTGGTGGACAGAGGCATGTGAGAAAGCAGTTCAATATAAAAGGGAGAAATTCAAAATCTACATCAAAAGCCGGAAACCTGAGGATCATGTCGAAATGAAAAAAGCTAACATCCAATGTAACAAAATCATTGCTGAAGCTAAGAAAGATTATTGGGCATCATTCTGCACAAAAAAATTTCAGATTTCAAAGATTTCCATAAAGTCTGGACGAAAATGAAACAAATGAAGGATGGAACCAACTTACCTAGGTGTCCGATAATGATTGAAACATGTAACACATTTCCTTCAGACATGGACAAAGCAGAAACTTTTGTGGATCTGTTCGCCAAAAACAGTAAAGTTGAAGGTTTATCTCCTGACTGCAAACATCACAGAGAAATGGAAGATTACAACCCAATCTACACTGATCCAGTACCACAGAATGATCTCTGGTTTAATTCTCCAATCACCTTAGAAGAGCTAAAAAACACAGTACTGTCTCTACACAACAAAAAGAGTTCGGTAGGTGTTGATGCAGTTTCGACTGAAATGATTAAACATCTCCCTGAAAACTACCTTATTTTCCTACACAAAATTTTGCAGAAATGCTGGGTTACTGGAACTGTGCCACAAATCTGGCAAAAGTCTATAGTTATACCAATCTTAAAAACAGGAAAATCGAAAACCGATAAAAACAGTTACAGACCTATTGCTTTAACGTCCCACACAAGCAAACTAATGGAAAGATTGGTCTTAAACAGACTTTTACACTACTGTGATAAAAATAACGTTATTCCGGTAAACCAGGCAGGTTTTAGAAAAGGAAGATCCGCAGTTGAGCACCTAGTTAAACTTACAACTCAAATCAAACAACAGTTTGCCCGCAGAAAAAGTGTTTTAGCTACTTTCTTTGATGTGAAAAAAGCTTACGATCAAGTTTGGCATAAACGTTTATTGTTCAAGCTAAAATCTGTTGGTTTATCGGGCAATATGTTCAATTACATTAAATCTTTTTTAGCTAATAGAACAATTCAGGCAAGAGTGGGAGCTAGTTATTCTTCTTCACGATGCCTCGACATGGGGATTCCACAAGGTTCAGTGATAGCACCTATTTTATTTAATATCCTTATACAGGATCTTCCTAAAGCTCTTTCAAATCGTGTTGTTTTAGTACAGTACGCTGATGATATATGCACTTGGATGAATATCACTTTAAAAAAGACAACTCCACAGAGAACGCGAAATTACATCAGGAAGTTGTATCAAATTGATCTTGATAATCTTGGAAACTATATGTTAGAAAATGGGCTGTCGTTGTCAGCAGAAAAAACTAACATGATGCTGTTTGATCCTGGTGGTAACTCAAATAACTTGCCTATTTTCAAATTGCTTGGTGAAGTGTTAAATTACAAACAGGTCGTAAAATTCCTGGGAGTTTACATCACGTCCAAATTAAGCTGGAATGTCCATTTTGATTATATTTTAACAAAAGCGCGAAAAACCTTAAATTTTCTAAAGATAATAAGCAAATTACCCTGGGGAATGGATACAAATGTACTGATTCATCTGTCAACAGCGCTGGTCAGGTCTAAATTATCCTACGCGCAAGAAGTTTTCTTCAATGCACCCAAATATTTACTAAAAAAGATTCAGAGCTTGGACTGCAAAAGTCTTAAAATTGCACTAGGTGTACCAACTCATGCTTCTACTCTGGAAACGTAC
>CM060306.1:83738011-83755511 GCA_030674185.1 Monoplex corrugatus
TGTGTGTGGTGTGTGTGTGTGTCGTGTGTGTTGTGTGTGTATGGTGTGTGTGTGTGTGTGTGTGTGGTGTTGTGTGTGTGTGTGTGTGGTGTGTGTGTGTGCTTTTATGTGGTTGTGTGTGTGTTGTGTGTGGTTGTATGTGTGTGTGTGTGTGTGTGTGGTGTGTGTGTGTGTGTTTGTGTGCTCGTGTGTGTGTTGTGTGTATGTGTGTGTGTGTGTGTGTGTGTTGTGTGTACGTGTTGTGTGTGTGTGTGTAGTGTGTTGTGTGTTGTGTTTGTGTGTATGTGTGTTTGTGTGTAGTGTGTGTGGTGTGTGTGTGTGTGTGTGTGTGTGTGTGTGGTGTGTGCGCGCACGCGCGCGTGTGTGTGTATGTGTGTGTGTTATTTAATTTCTCCTCCATCACTCATGTGACTTAACGTCTTTCTGCAAGGATCACAAGGAGATAATGCCAGTATCAAAAGGAGTTCTTACTCACGAGGCTAAATAGACGAGACATCTGGCGAATGATACAATGTACATCATATTTCTCTCTTACCACCTCTGATTTGACCTCAAATAATGAGGGAAATCCAACACACCGAGGAGAATCAGACACTCTGTCATAAAACCAGACACTCTTGTCATAAATCAACAGGGAAGAGCATTACATCCCAGACCAATACAACATGTTTTTCTCTTCTATCTGTCATCATCACACGGAATGGACACACACCTAGGACATAGGGAGATTGAGAGAGAAAGAGTGGGACGAGAGAGAGAGAGAGAGAGGGGGGGGGGAGATGGCGGATAGAGAGAAAGAGGGGACACAGAGAGAGAGAGAGAGAGACAGAGCGATGAGACAGAGAGGGAGAGAGATGAGAGAGTGCAGCAAGTGGAATGGAGAGGGAGAGGGAGGGGAGGGAGAGAGAGAGAGAGAGGAGAGAGAGGAGGGAGAGAGGTGTGTGCGTGTGTATGTGTGTGTGTCGCTGTGTGTGTGTGTGCTTTGTGTGTGTGTGTGTGTGTGTGTGTGTGTGTGTGTGTGTGTGTGTGTGTGTGTGTGTGTGTGTGTGTGTGTGTGTGTGTGTGTGTGTGTGTGAATGGATTCACGTTGCATCAATTTACTTATTTTTCTAATACGTAAAGAGTGTAACGTTTCTTTTGTTTAAAAAAATCCCTTCAAAATGCCAAACCCATCGTGAGGATACAATTTGTCGTTCCAAAAGCAAAAACAAAAAAATGATGTGATAACTAAAAGACAGTATCCACAGCCAAAAAGAAACAGTAACACATATCTTTGTCTTTCATACGCATGCACACGCATGCAAACACATATTTACACACACAGAAGCACACACACACACACACACAGAACACACACACACAGAACACACACACAGAAGCACACACACACACACGCACCCACACACACACACACACACACGCCCCACACACACACGCACACACACACACACACACGCACGCACACACACACACATACACATGCCACACACACACACACCACACATACATACACAAACATACACACGCGCGCTGTCAAACAACTCTCCCCCCATGTTAATCCTACCCACCGATTTCATCTCATATTGATATTCCAAATCTCTGCAGGCAAGATAGAAGAATACGAAAACGCCTCATTCCGTGGATCAGCTAGGTGAGATGTCTGGGAATACGACAACATTTTCGCCACCAATCACCCAGCAAGAAACAAAAAGCAAGATCATCAGAAAAATCTGTCATAAACCGCCACCAGACCAAATGACTTCTCCAAGCCCATTTCCCCCGTCCCGGTTCATCATCACACAGTAGTTTACAACCCTGAACAAAGAACACTGACAGATATCGCACTGTCTGGTTCCAGTTATTTTCTCTTGTTAGTTCGGAGCTTGTTGTTTGCTCAAGAAGAATTCATTGCGTTTGAACAATACCAATCGTCTGGCAGACTCTGGACAATTCCTAAGCTGCTGGTGAGGTTTTGATGTGGCGAGGGAGAGGGGGCCTGGAAGCACTGTGATACCATGAATGATACACACTAAGATGGATACAAAAAAATAAAGCTGTTTTTTTCGGAATGATGAGAACTTGATGGGAACAAACAGGCAGTTTTTCGAATGATGACAACAATTAGATGGGTAAACAAACAGCTAGTTTCGGAATGATGACAACAATTAGATGTAAACAAACGCTAGTTTTTCGAATGATGGACAACAATTAGATGGGAAACAAACAGGCTAGGTTTTTCAGAATGATGGACAACAATTAGATGGTAACAACAGGCTAGGTTTACGGAATGATGACACGGTAGTTGGTAACAACTGACTGTTCTCAATGATGGCACTTAAGATGGCAACAACAGTAGTTTTTTGAATGATGGACACGGTAAGACAGTAACAAACGATTAGTGTGGTTTTTTTTTCGAATGATGGACACGTTAAGATGGGTGATAAAACAGTTGTTTTTTTTCGAATGATGGCACGTTAGATGGGCAACAAACAGGATAGTTTTCTTTGGAATGATGGAAGGTAAACCATAAAAAGGATAGTTGTTGTTGTTTTTCCGAATGATGGACACGTAAGAGGGTATAAGTTTTTTTTTTAATGATGGATAAACATAACAAACAGGTGGGGCTTGGTTTTTCTCGAATGATGAACAATAAGATCAGTACAAACAGGCTAGTTGTTTGTTTTTCCGATGAACACATTAAGATGGGTAACAAACAGATGCTTTTTTCGGAATGATGGAACATTAAGATGGGTAACAAAGGCTATTTTTTTCGAATGATGGACACGTTAAGATGGGTAACAAAGAGGCTAGGTTTTTCGATGATGGACATGTTAAGATGGATAACAAAGAGGCTAGGTTTTTCGAATGATGAACACTTTAAAATGGGTAACAAACTGGCTAGGTTTTTCGAATGATGAACACGTTAAGATGGGTAACAAACAGACTAGATTGTTGTTGTTTTTTTTAGGAATAGTGGACACACTAAATTGAAACAAAAGTGGCCAGTTTTTTGGAATGATGGACATATTAAGGTGGGTAACAAACATAATAATTTTAATATTACGCGTTGGAATTGTACTCGAGATACCGGTTCTTGAGTGTGCGGCGCTAGCAAAATAACCAACGAATCTGCTGTCAATTCACCTTAGTGTATTAGCCAAGAGACAGCTGGACTTCAGGTGAGGGTGTGTGTGGGCGTTTCTGTCTGAAGGGAGACTTGGACACAGTCTGATAATGACCTTATTCCCTGGCTGAGCCGACACTTGATTTCGTTTCAGCTGCTGCTGATGAAAGGTCAGGATAGAGTGGACTGTGATGGGCCCTTAAGGACTCACGATACTTGTTGTGGACACCAGTAATGTAGAAAAAACGACTACTTCTCAATAATAATATGGCACTATAAGGGGACTTTAAGGGGACTTTTCTGACAACTGGATTGTTTGGTTAGGCCCGTGCATCTATGCTGTTTGGATATCAATGAATGAATCATTCTTTGACATGTATTTTACAATTTTAATGTGGGAGATACAAACAAGCATCTTAAATTGATTAACGTGTTATCGCACACATGCACAAACATTAACATAGTTCTGTCCAAGTTTATTTCCCCAAGACATTTCATTTGTGTCTTTTACCCAAATGCCACAAAAAATACAAAAGAAACAATAAAATTCTGAACACAGACTTAAGAGACTAAACACAACAAGCCCCGAGATACAATGGCAGCAAGAAACTTTGGGAAGAGCTGGACAATAGATGGTCCTTTCCCACTTTGTACTTTTTGACGGCTTTTTGACAGTTTAAGCTTTGCATTGGAAAACTGAGCGAAAACGTCAATGGGACCAGAAGAGACACTAGATAGTTCCTTGCATATTTGACGATTTTGGCCTCTGTGGATTCCACTCTGTTCCTGGTGCATGTTGCATGTCAGTAGATCCCAGAAGAACTTTGGAATCAGCATGGAATGTAGGTACTTTTTTCTATTTGTCAAGGAAGCCATATTGATCTCCTGCTTGAAAGTTTTCTTCCCCAGCTGTTGGTTTCATTTTCCCTTTTAACACTTTTCAGAGGGTCATCGTATCTGCTTCCAAAGCTCTGGTGGGTTCTTTGTCACTGTTGAAACGGCTTGGCTGGTTACAATTTTGATATACAAAATAAAATAAATCATATAGAAACTAGCATTCTCCAATACCCATTAGCACGAAATCAACAGTTGCCTTTCCCAATTTTACTGAATTGATCTGGTGTTTTTACTACGAGAAACACAAACCAAACAAACAAACATACGGAAAAAAATTGAAAAAAAACAAACAATGGGATCTGACGCAAGATGCCTGGAAATGGGAGTATACTTTTTTTCCACTAAAAGAATACTAAGCAAAATCAAAGAGAAAAAGTGGTAAGAAGAAAGAGCATCAAAAGCTCTATAATAAATCATCATAAGCTCACATAAGCCGCACACCTGAGTACCACGTACTCACCACACCCCCTCCCCCCCCCCCCCCCCCGCAAGTCTCGCCCAGCAGGACAAAAAATACCCAACCACACAAAGATCGACAAAAATGGCACCGTCTGGTTCACATTATACTTGTAAGCTTTGTATTAGTTTATCTGCTAAGTGACATCTGACTTTAAGATAAGAATGTGGGTGTTTGTGTCTGTCTGAAGGGAGACTTGGACAGTGTCTGATAATGGCCTTCTTCCTTAGCTGAGACGATACGTGTTATTACTACAGCTGCTGATAATGAGAGGCCAGGATGGAGTGGGCAGCGATGGGCCTTTCAGACTGGGAATCTTTGTTTTGGATCCCAATAAGGAAGAAAGATACACTCGTCTGAAGATGATAGGTGATAACCTGAGGGGGGGGGGGGGGGACTCTCACAAAGTGGCTGAACTGATAGCACCATGAAATCTAGTTATCCCTGATTGAATTATTTCCATTATATCTATTTTACGATTTTTGATTGTGGAGACATAAAAACACCCACAAAAGGATAATGTCAAAGTTAACGCACGTTGCACAGAATCAAAATGTCGTTGCTCCAGTTTACACCTAGAAGAGTTCACATGACGTCTATTTTCCCCAAGTCCATAGGATAGAAATACAAATAAACCAACAAAATGAAAATAAAAGAAAGAGCTGAAAGGCTTACTGGGTTGAGAAATTGAGACACCTGAATATATCAAAACGCGTTTTGTTTCAGCCAACAGTTTAACAAACAGAGTCAAAATCGTCAGATAATTCGTAACAGATCACCGCAAAGTTCCCGATGCTACAATGTGCCTTTCGTCTAAACAAACAAAAAAAAAGTCCAATACTGACACTACATATGCCAACATCTCGTTCATAATTCACACGTAAACCTTTTTGAGGGGCCAGTTCAGTGACACCCGGACTTCGGGATAAAGAAGTGGCGTATTTGTCTGTCTAAAAGGAGACTTGGACAGGGGCTGTTAATGACCATCTTCTCTGGCTGAGACAAACGCCTGACCATACTACAGCTGCTAATAATGAGAGGTCAGGATGTAACAAACGATAGTGGACTTCCTAGAACTGAGAATAGTTTTCGGTACCCTGATAAGGAAGAAAGATGACATTATCTGAAGATGGCATTTGACGTGATAAGGTAATAGTTCAGACCGTTCATATACGTAATATTATTATCTTGTCAAGTTAGTTTAGCGCAATGATGAATTGTGACAACACACACACACACACACACACACACACACACACACACACACACACACACACACACACACACACACACCACACACACACACACTCACACACAACACACCACACACGCACACACACACTCACACACACACACACACACACACTCACACACTCACACACACCACACACACACACACACACACAAACACACATACACACACACACGCACGCACACACACACACACCATCATCATCATCGTCATCATCATCATCATTATCATCATTATAGCAACATCTGTGTCGGTTTTCACTCTGATTGACAAACTTGACCTACTTTCTTTCTTTAAAAATCACAAGTGACACAAAAAAAACCCACTGAAGGTCCTAGAAGATCAGAAAATCAAGATGACTGGAGAAATGACGAAGATTTATCCACTAAGGACAAAAGAGTGCATCGGTCGTGCCATCATAAATCAACAGAACATCAAGTCTACCACTCGAAAAATTACTACAGTCTACTCCCTTCTTCCACATCATTTTACCAAAAGGGCACAAGACAAAAAGAAAGGAAACTAATGTTGAAACGCCCAGTTCTCATCTCATCTTGTAACTATTTCTCAGTGCATCAGATAAGTGACATCTGGACTTCTAATAATGATGTGGACATATCTATCTGTCTGGAAGGAGACTTGGACACAAGCTGGTAATGGTCTCTTCCCTGGAAGAGACGACACTTGATCCTACTACAGCTGCTGATAATGAGAGGTCAGGATGGAGTGGACAGAGATGGACTGCTTAGGACTGCCACTATTTGTTGTTGACTCCTGCAAGAAAGAGAAAGTGTTCGTCTGGTCATGGTATATGGTATAGTAGAGCAATTGTTCTCATCATAGGATGTTTGAGTTAGCTGATAAAGCTGTGGATTTTTTATTCAATTAAACGAGTCGTTTGGTTTTGTTTCAAATACCACAAAAAATCGAACATAAGTAAAATAAATGTTGGAAAACAAATTTTATTTCATTGTTACTGAGGTCTGTAATTCCGACACAGACGAACACAAACATAGACAAAAATAGACAAATAAGCGCACACACACACACACACACACACACACACACACACACACACACACACACACACACACACACACACACACACACACACACACACACACACACACACACACACACACACACTTTTACCCATGAAAGTTGTTTGTCCCTGTTCATTTTCAATGCAGATTCAACTTAACGTCTCTCTATCAAACTCCATAGGCGACCAAAACCATCTAACAACATCACTCATCGAGGAACTAGGTGAGACGTCCAAATATAGCTAGACAATTTCTCTAGCACTGGGCCAACAACATACAATACAAAGGTATCAGATACTCTGCCATAAATCACCAGAGTCATACATCAACCGCCCAACCAGACTACCGCATATCCCCCTTCTCCATCATTATTACACACTAGGACTCGAGCCAAAGCATACAGATGTGGGAAACAACAAATATAGTGGCGTCCACTTCACATTTCATTTGTCAATTTTGTTTCTTAGTGTACCACCTATGTGGCACAAGAACTCCAGGGAACAACGTGGTGCGTTCATCTTTCTGAAGCGAGATTTGGGCACAGCCAGATAATGGCCTTCTTCCTTGATTGAGAACAAACACTTGATCTAACAATAGCTGACGGTAATGAGAGGTTGGAGTGGGATGGACAATGAAGGGAACGTTATGATTAGAAATATTTGAAGTGAATTCTTACAAGGAAGAAACACGAAATTATCCGGAGATAATATGTAGCATCGTAAGGGTATCACACTGGAACAAAGATATTTCGTTTAAATGCCAGACCCACAGATTTTATGTGTCAATAAATAAACCAATGTATTTTTTACAGCTGTTATAGCCGTCTTTTGAAATCATACAAAACTGATGAAGCATAAGTTAAAACGTTTGTAGCGGAGAATAAACCCGTACCTATTTTGAGGCTCGATGTTAGCAAGATATTTCAGAACTAAGACTAAAAGAAAACTACAAAAAAAATCCACATTCAATGTCTATAGATTCGTTACCCTTAATGGCTGCCATCCAAACACATTTCATGAACAAATAAAGAACAGAACTATGTGGATTTTGTTACTTTGGTTATTGCTTACATTTATGGAACCATTTAAATGTAGTGTGTCCTGTTTTAGTAATTAGAAAAGTCTTGACAAAGAGGCAGATAATTTCATTATTTCAATGTAGAATCATGACAAAAAACGGGTCTATTTGATTCGATTCGTAAAATCAATAGACATTCGGTCGACATTTAGGTATGTACGAGAAAACAAACTAAATATTACAATTTACTCAACACGTTATTTGAAATTTATTCTCAATGCAAATGAAACAACATTGGGCTGCTCCCAGCAATAACAAGTTACATGTTCTGAACAAAATATCTTCTTCTTGACCATACAGAGCCTACCCAGTTTGAAAGTAATAGCGATGGCTCCTAGTCAGAAGCAACACAACAGGACACCATTGAGCTATGCATTATATAAACATAACACTTTGTTTTATATATTAACAGAAACCTAAAGTCAGTTTATCTCTTTTCTTAACTGAAATACAGTAAATGATAGACTGCAGCTTTTCTGGATCGCAGGCTGTCACAAAGAAGGATATCGGAGACAAGTGAAAATACAAATGACAACAAAAATCTGCCTCGTGCCCATGCCAACACCACCTGCCTGATTAATATTATGTGACAGCCCTGTGAGCCCCCACGGTCAAGCATTCCATCAATGACGGTTAAAACAGAGTGGGCACAGCACCTGCTTTTTTTCAACTGTCTTCCCTGGGAACGTATTTCTGAGCAAAGCTGAATTATGTTGTGATAGACGCTTCTGTTTCCTGATTGTTGTGTTTGTTTTGTAACTTTTCCCCCAGCATTTATGTATTTAGTTATTTACCATTTTTCTACAAACCACATACTAATGACGTTTTGTGCAGTATGGGTACGCCAATTCAGCAAAGACATAATCCATATAAGCATCGTTTTGATTATAGTTTAATATTCTGATTTGGAGGGCTTATGCGGAGTGGGAGATAGGGAAGGAGAGATGATTGCCCCCTCTTTTTTTCATGTTAGTGTCATGTGTGTATGCATAGATCAGTAGTTCTGTGTGTGGATGTTCAATACTTGTGTAGTGTCGTTTTGCCACAACGGAAATATGATGTGTTGTTTAAAGGAAACGTTTGCTGTGTCGTAATTAAATCAGACTGAAAAATAATTCAAAAGTTGACAATGACGACTCCTTTGATACTAGTATGGTTCTTGGCAAAATGCTTCTCTTCTCAGCATACCATCCAAACTACAAGCACTTAGGCAATTACTGAACATGTAGTGGAAGCCTGAGCGAATCCCTGTGTTGACTAGGAGGTCTCACTTGCAAAACAATTCAATAAAATAAAAGATATATTCCTTGACGATTCTATTTTCGTTAGTTTTGTTATGATCCAAAATTTAGTATGATCAAGAAAGTACCATGTTCACCCCTCTTCAGCTACCGTGTGCTGCAAAGCAATCATAATATAATAAGAACAATAATTTCATCTATAGCGCAAACAGTCCACATCAGAGCTTATGCTCTTTGTACTTTACAAAGACAAAAGAAATGAGTGTGGGGAGGGGAGGGAAGGGTTGGAAGGCTATCATGCCCATACCTAATGCAGTATAGGCTTTGCCAATCGGATACACACATTAATGTGGAATAACCAGTCAATTCATCCACAAAATTGTGAACACTAGTGCAATCGTCACAACTATACACTGCAATATGCACAGAAAAGAAAAGGAGAACAAGCAAACAAATAAAAAAAAAAGATGATGGGTTAAAACACAACTCCAGAGGAAGAAGTTCTTATCTTGCTTCTAACGCGCCAAGATTTATGTGCATTATCCATCCTTTTCCCCATTGTGCAAATAAAAAAAAATACAAGACAGTCCATCAATTCACCCACCCAAACCACGATCACTATCACCGTTCCCAAACATGACACCAACAAAGGAAAATCGGACAAGCATCCCCTTTTCTTCCCACTCCCATGATCTATCCAACTCTGACCCACCCAACAACTGAAATGGCAATATCCACAGGATGTCCATTCCCTTCTGTGCAATTCTGGCCACCACAGAGACACAGACACAGGAGATTAGCCATCCTTATCGTCCACATTGCTGGCCACTTGAATTGATCCCCTGGCCCTCGTTGAAGTTGGTCTGTTATCTATTCTAACAAAGGTGTTGTCGGCGCTTTGTTTGACCGCCTTTGAAATGGCTTCATCTGATGTGCACATAGCCAGTGCCTTTGTATTACTCGGTATGTCTGTGTGCGTTTTTAAGTGATTGTGCTCCGTTTGTTTGTATCCCTGTTTGTTTTATTTTTTTCTTTCTCTGATATATATATAATATATATATATATATATATATATATATATATATATATATACACACTCACACACATACACCACACACACACACACGCACACACACACACACCAAACCACGTAACCACGCACGCACACACACGTACACACACACGCACGCACACACACGCACGCACACACACAGACACACACACACACACACACACACACACACACACACACACACACACACAACCACGCAACCACCCACGCACACACACACGTACACACACACACACGCACGCACAACACACACACACACACACACACACACACACACACACACACACACACACACACACTACATCATATAGATTCAAGCTAAGTTAACTGCACAGTATAATGGATGTAAGCGATGGTACCAGCAAAGACAGAGGTTATGCCAGTCTTGTTATTTGTTCTCTGAAGGGCTACTGGACCGCTACACTAAGGAACCGTTCACAGTGTTTTTCCAGCTCTGTCAGTTGTGTGCCAAATCCTTGGTCTCTACAACTGGTTTTTATATCCGTCCCGGAATGTTTTCAATCGATATATTATATTTTCAGTTTTTTTCTGTCTTCATGTTAGTAATAGGACCAAAACTTCACTAAAGCGCAGAATTTAAACACTTGAGAAGAGTCATCATCATCATGTACCCTATGGCATGGCGTTGGCGATCATGACCCTCCACACGAATCCATCTGTCGCTGCAAGTGCATCTCCCACCCTCTGAGTCCTCAGCTATCCTGCAAGTCCAATATATTCTCACTGAGTCTACCTAGTGTTCTCTTTCCCTCCAGCCTTCCTGTTGTGACCAGGTGCTCTAATTCCCCTTTCCTCATAAAACGCCTTATAATGTTGCTAGTCTTTTCCTAATCTTCTTTATTAATGATTTTCTTGTGTCTACCTCCTTCAAGACCGTCTCGTGTGTTTTCTTTGCTGTCCATGGGACTTTCAATATTATTCTTAGAAACCACAATTCAGTTGCTGCAATTTTGTTTTGTTTTGAGAAGAGTATTGACTTTAAACTGAAAAAAATGGGCCAAAACTCAGATCATTGTCTAACAGACAATTGCTGTGGGCTACTAACATTCACCCCTTCCATCGCCTGTCCTCGTACTATGATTTCGACTTAAAGAACCTGGGTTTGATGTTGTGTTATTAGCCGGGACAGAACGATAAAGGACGGTTGCCAGCTGAAACAACGCTGAAGCCAGGATACAATATAAGTCGTTCATTCTGAAAGACCAAAGCATCCCTATGGAAACACAAGCCCACTTGATATTTCAGTCTTTGAACCCACATTGGCTTACCCATATCACACCTGCCCTTGACACAAACCCCTTCAGAAAAACAAAATCACAACCTATGAGATCAGATGTTTCAGAAGTGCAAACAGTAAGTTCAAAAGACACACGAGTGGAAACAAGGACATCTGAGAGATGGTTGGAACAACAGGTATCATCCATTACATCAAACAACAACTTAATTTGCATCAAACAACAACGGATCTAGTGCTTTGGTATCATCCATTACATCAAACAACAACTGAATTGCATCAAACAACAACGGATCTAGTGTTTTGGTATCATCCATTACATCAAACAACAATTGAATTGCATCAAACAACAACGGATCTAGTGTTTTGGTATCATCCATTACATCAAACAACAATTGAATTGCATCAAACAACAACGGATCTAGTGTTTTGGTATCATCCATTACATCAAACAACAACTGAATTGCATCAAACAACAACGGATCTAGTGTTTTGTCCACCTGGCTTGACCCTTGGACTCCATCACCCGATCCACCGACTGCAAAAAACTTAACCCCTGGACTACCTCACCCTATCCACCAGCTTTCAGCAGGGAGCTGGTGGATAGGGTGAGTGAGTCCAAGGGTTACGTTTTCGCTTTGCTGGCACAGTTGGCAATGAACGATGGTGATAGACATGGTGCGGGAGTCAAAGCGTTGAATACAAATCAAGCAGCCGTCCCTTCGAGCCTACAGCAATAGATGCTCTGCTTCAGAGCTAGGGGAAGACCACGGCGGTGCTGGATAGATGGAGCAGCAGACACACTCCACATACATGTACACAACATGTCCATAATTATGCCAGATTGTCCGTGTTAGTACATAACGTCAATATCATCTATATGTAACGCCATTAAGTACGAGCAAGCGATAAAAAAAGCGGGTAACTGTATTTTCAAAAGAGAGAAATATGCTGAAACAATGAGTTTATAATCAAACTATGATGTGGCGTTCCCTTGGCGTGATTTATTCTCATTCTGACCCTATCCTGTTTCTGATTTAAAGCCATACCATTTTCACACCCACACAAGCAATCTCTTCCCCAGATGATATCTCTGTTCATGCACAGTGTCTATAATTTAGTAGAATCGTAGATTTCTACGATGATCTTTTGACCACAAAAGCGTAAAATGTGTCTAAATCAGCACGTGGATGTCCTGACAGGGTGGACTAAAACTGGTCTGGACCCTGGAGAATTGTGAAGATGCCATCATATTGACTGCATACAGTCCATCACGATATTTCATACTACATGTATTTATTGCCCAGGCGGCAACGAAAAGCATTCAGAGCTGATCCTGTGTTAGATTAATGTGCACATCCTACGAACTTTTACTCATCATGTTTGCATGTAATATTCCTTGTAGGCCTACTATGTATGTAAAAGAAAAATCATATACAACTGAGTTGGGCGAAATAGATTCACATAATCTTAAACTTTATATTGCCATTTTTCGTCTATATCATGTAGATGTACGTAGACTGTGGCGTTATTGTTTGCTGTTTGAATGTATGAGAATGTGTCTGTTGTTGTTGTTGATTTGTTATAACTGTGTTTAAAATCCATATTAACTACAAGCTGTGTTTTGTTGATATGCCCTCTTTTTTAATGGAAGGTGTAGAGAAGGTATAATCACCAATTACGCATGCTGAAATATAAAGCTACCACATAACTATTAAAAACCACAATAGGTACAATAAAATGAGGATATAACTTAAATCACAAAACTAGACATTACCGTTCATTGAATTACACAACAGTAAACAGCATAAAATGGGTTATTGTTTTAGTAAGCAATATATCAAACCAGCACCGAACACTGTGCTTTTAAAACATTCAGTCATTCCTTTAGATGTGATATAGGGGAAATAAAAATAGCATTATACGGTATGAAATTTTGAAATACGGAATTACTTGGGGAGAGGAGATGGGGAATTAATATGACGAGAGGTAATACGCGTGCTTTCAGCTTTATTCAGTTTGAAAACTTAGTACGTTTTGACAGTACCAATGGGTAGAAGGGATTAATTCAATTTCCCTACACTGCACTGCTAAGCTCTATGTTGACTTTCACTACACCACATTACACAAAACAACACAAAACAGCAGAGGTCTAGTTCTGATACTACCTCTAATAATTTTCTTTCACAATAGCCAGACATCGGTAACTAAAATAACAAGTACTATTCCCGAGACAGATATCATCACACACCATAACAGATGATTCGATACACTTCGCCAACATTGTTCACCAATACTCTCTTTCAGAAGAAAAGTACATTGATGGGAAGAACTAGGCCATAGCTTCTGATCGGGTGTCCCTAAGGTGTAAGATTGCCAAACAGTATCCAGTTTGTTCTTGTGTGTTTTTAGAAGCACCATAATCTCTTGAATGATATACTTAATGGCTCAAGGAATATTTTATATGATGCAGACGTATGTATGTGTCATATAAATGAGTATAGGTCACACATACACAGAGACACACACAGAAACACATACACACACATAAACACATACATACACAGAAACACACACACACACACAGAAACACACACACTCAAACATACGCACACACGAACAACACCTGCTCACACTTTTCTCTTCTCTTGTTATAATTTTCTATCCTGTGTCCGTAAATCCTTAGATAGTTTTGATGAAAAATACAACAGAGTCTATGAGACTGTCTCACGCACATGCACACATAGAGGCACACACGCAAACACACACAACCAAACACATACGCACACATACACAAACACCACACACACACACACACACACACACACACACACACACACACAACACACACACACACATGTATACTTGTACATATACACGTACACTCGTAAACATATACCCAAAACAATTCTACACTATGCGAACGCGAATCTACGCTCCATTCCATTCTACTCCATGATACAGCAAAACACATAACATCACCGTACATAACCATACAACATAACACAGCACGACAAAGCACAACACAGCATGACACAACACAATGTAACACAGCAGTGCAACAGAACAACACAACAGTGCATAATACATCACCTCAACAACACAACACTACACAATACAACACAACGTACACAGCATATCTGAGGGCACGTCACAACATAATATAATACCACATCAACGTTAACATACTATAAAACACAAGACAGTATAACAGAGCTCGACACAGCACAACAGAACACAACACAAATCAGCACAATCACGACCTACGTGACACCTTCCACTCTCATTCAGAAAGAAAAACAAAAAACAAAAACAAAATCAAAAACCCTGAGAAATAGACGATCACGCCAGGACAACACAAAACAACGCAAGGCAAGACACGAAGAGCTGAACACAATGCAACAATCAACACATCAACGACACATCAAGAACACAACAAAGGGCAACGCATAACAACTCATCACAACATTTCAAAGCACCTTATAGCACAACACAGCAACAATGCAAAAGAAAAAGTATTACAACAACAACACATCAAAAACACAACGCATCACATCACAGCACATCACATCACAGCACAGCACAACACAACAACACAACAGCTCGATACAGCACAACACAACACAACACAACACGAACAAAACACATCATCAACACTATCAAAATCTAGAGGTGACCTCACCTAACCCTTCTTCCAAAATGGCCACACAACTTATCAACTAATACACAATAACACTGATGAACAGACGATCATGTCCCATACCAGATTCGATCTTTTTTTTTTTACCATAAAGTGAATTATTCAAAAAACAATCTCTGCGCAAAGTGACATCAACGGCGACAGCCACAGGCAGTAACCAGCATTCCAGTGTCCCTTAGAAACCAGGGCTGCCTGCATTATCTGAATTGTTGTTCTTGTGCGTTCGACAGATACCATTGTCTCTTGATTGATACATCCGGATGTCTGGATCTCAAGGGAAGTTTTATCTGATGCAGACATAGATTGCTGTTACGTTATATAGTACGTATACACTCCCAGTGTTTTTGTCTGTCTGTATGCCACTTATCTTCTTTGTCCCTATCTTTCTCTATATTTGTCTTTGTCTGTCTCTCCGTCCATCTCTCTCTCTCTCTCTCTTTCTCCTTCTCTCTCTCTCCTCTCTCTCTATCTGCCTGTCTCTCTATCTATCTAGCTATCTACCTGTCTGTCTATCTATCTATCTACCTATCTATATATCTGTTTATCTATCCATCTATCTATCTATCTATCTTTCTTTCTCTCCGTCTATCTATCTACCTATATATCTGTCTGTCTGTCTGTGTATGCATCAATCTATCTATCTATCTATCTATCTATCTATCTATCTATCTATCTATCTATCTATCTATCTATCTATCTATATCTCTATCTATCTATCTATCTGTCTCTCTTTCTATGTTTATTATACTTTTTAATTCAACATATTTTATCTTTTTCTTTGTTTTTTCTTCTCTAGCTATCACATGGAAACACAGACACAGACAACAGACACACGACACACACACACACACACACACACACACACACACACACACACACACACACACAACACACACACACACACAATACACAATACACACTCAATACAACACAACACAACAGGACACGAAATGACACAGCACAGCACTACAAAGCAAGGCACAGAACGGCACAACATAGCAACACAATACAACACAATGCAGCGCAGCACAGCGCAACACACCACAGCACAACACAACACAGCATGGCACGACACAGTACAACGCAACTAAACACAACACAGCACAACACAACTAAACACAACACATACCACAACACAATCAAAACCCAGGTGTAAACATCACCTAACCCTTTTTCAACAAAGCCATTCAGCTGATCAAAAATAACACAATAATTACGATAAGCAGACGATCATGCCCCACCATAAAGTGAATTACTGAAAAACAATCAGCGCGCAAAGTGACGTCATCGGTGCCAACCACTGACCATAAGCGTTGATTCCATGTCCTTTGGAGACTTTGGAGATTGCCATCATTATCTGAAATATTCTCGTGGTTCGAAAGATCCCCTTGTTCCCTTGAATGACGCATCAAGATTTCAGGATCTCAAGAGATCTTCTATCAGATGCAGAAATGGTTTCGTGTTACGTATACAATATCTGCTCCGTATTTCTCTTTATCTATATCTGTTTTTGTCTGTCTGTCTTTCTGTCTGTCTGTCTTTCTGTCTGTCTGTCTGTCTGTCTGTCTCTCTCTCTCTCCTCTCTCTCTCTCTCTCTCTCATTATATATATATATATATAAATAAACATATATATATATATAATTGAAACAGCATGTGCACAGAAAAGGCAACAGATCGATGTAAAATTTTCCCAAATTTTCGGCGGTACACCCGCCTTCCTCAAGGGGACTTTAGTCACTGAGTACGATATGCTACACAAACACATCAGACTATTTTACGCAGGCTACATTATGTAGTCTTGACACGATATTGTTATGACGTCAATTGACAGAGTTCAGGCCGAGAGGAAATATGGTTTTCATTTTGTTCATCCAAAAAGACTCCCTCCTCAGTCTGGTGTCCAGGTTCTCAGAGTGCACCTTCTCCACTGCGATACATTTTAAATTTTGAAGTGAATGGCCAGTTTGGTTGAAGTGTTTGATGACCTGAATGCCTGTATTTTTTTGGATGTTTGACCTGTGTCGGTAGAATCTGTTTTTGAGATAATTTTTCGTTTGTCCTATGTATTGATTTTAGGGCAGATATCACAGTGGAGGAGATACACTACGTTGGTAGATGTACATGTCAGTTTGTGCCTTATTTGGAAAGTTTCATTCGTGTTGGAACTGCTGAAAGTTACACCTTCAATCAAGTGTTGTTCACAAATGATGCACTGTTTAGCTGAACACTTGAAAGAGCCGGCATATTGTCTCCCTCTGTCTCTGTTCCGACCTGTCTGTCTGCCTCACACACACACACACACACCACACACACACACACACACACACACACACACACACACCACACACACACACAACACACACACACACACACACACAAA
>CM060306.1:83760511-83763011 GCA_030674185.1 Monoplex corrugatus
TTACTTGACAGTTGCTCATTTTTGGGTTTTTTTGGCCTCACCTCTGCTTTGGCTGTTTTTTCTTTTTTCTGTGTACTGTCTGGCACTGTGTATTCAGGTTGTCACGCCATCGTGTCATTGTGGATACTGCTATTGTATTCACGTGCCACTGTGTCCATGTGCCATTTTGTCCACGTGCCATTAAGTCCATCAATACACCAGACGGACATGGTAGGTCACACTGGATCATGGTGACCGGTATTGTACTATGCATGTATTATGTTTGAATGTGTGCATCTATACGTGTACATAAATATTATGTGTATACGTGTATGTATATTTGAATGTGTGTGTGTGTGTGTGTGTGTGTGTGTGTGTGTGCGTGTGTGTGTGTGTGTGTGTGTGTGTGTGTGTGTGTGTGTGTGTGTGTGTGCGTGCGTGCGTGTGTATATATCAATATGTCTACGTGTGTGCATTTTGAGAGAGGGAGCGAGGAACAGAGAGACAGAAACAGAGAGACTGTATACCCACATTTGTCTCACGTATTCAACATGAAATTTATATTTCACGTCAGGTGTAATGCTCATTGGGCCAGCATAATCTACTATACACTTTTGGGGCCATCATTGTCTGATTTGGGCCATTATTCCCCGTTTGGAATGTTATCTCGTTGAAAGTCATCATGGTTACACAATGGTGCACGGACACAATGATGGTACGTGGACACAACAACATGTGGACACGTTGGTATATACTCATTTTTGGATAGAGTCTTTGGAAGACTATTGACCTGATGGTATGGATTTTCGTTTTTGTTACAACGGCGAGAATATTATTTTGAATTGCAATTAGTCAGTGTAGACGCTTGAAGCTAAAAATTGTTGTGATTAACGTAGCACGTTACCTCGTGTTATGTGGTTACCATATGTTCAGTATGACCCCAACTGTCCAGGTTAGGCACAAAAAAGTTTTCGTGACAGTAAAGCAGAAGGGTACTACTTGTCATTAGCAGCCATTGACGGTCCACATAATATTATGCCAACCCAGGTCTGAAACTGCTCTCACTCAAGCCACCATCTTATGACCAACACCGGTGTTCCTCTGTCACAGCTGATGGAGGTAGTAGCAGAGGACTATTTTCCCTTTGGGGATATTTCATATTGCTAAGAGACAGACAGCCACTCAAGTTTCCCACCCTCAAACCATTCCTTTTTCCGGCCCAGACTGCAGAGAACAGGAAATGCGTTTGTCTTGTCCTCTGTGTATGTCCCTATCTCTGCGAAGGAAGCGACCGTCCACTTGGGGATAAAAGAAGGAGATGGAGAAACCATGCTGGTAGCTTCCCTGTGTGTTTCTTTGCTGTCTCCTCTTGGGAAAGTAACTGTAGCGTCCTCCCATGCTATGCAAGACATCATTTATAAAGCTGTGATGTAGAATACCTTCATACCCTTCTGTTTGCTCAGTTTTATAGTATGCGTTGTGTCATAAAAATCGTTTCAGTTTTTGGAAATGAACCTAAGATCAAGTGTAACTGAAATCAATCCAAACATTGCTGAGACATGATTAGCTGACACAGAATGCATATTCCCACAGGCACTCAGACAGTATGGTGTCTTGCGAATTTACCCAAAGTTTTGGTATGTTAATTTAAAGGAATTTGAAAGACGTACGTGGGTGAGCATGTTGGGATGGTTTGTTGTATTGTTTTGAGGAGGGTTTCTGCAGTGTGCTTGTGTGGAGCGTCAGGACGATCCATTCGGAGAGGTAGATCTACATGCTTCATACATTTGCACAGGACAGTGTTTGTCTGTGTGTGGAAAACATGGACAAGTGGAGAGATACTCTGCTCCTGAATGAGGATCACCATGTTGTGAAGATGCATGTGTCATGTCTGTGCATTGGTTCTTCAGAGGGAATGAAAAGCCATAGAATGAGACATGTTTTGCAGCCTTCTTGGGGTGTATGTCCTGCCCTGGTGGATTGATAATGAGAAGGAGGGGGTCCAAGGTGAAAGAATTCACAGCACCAATGGTAATTTCAATGGATTACTTAAGGAGTTTACAGTGAGTAGGGTTGCTGTTTTGGAGACTTTTTCGATATAGGTGATGTGTATCTCATCAAAAAGGGTGAAAAGGTGGAGAATAGTGTTTTGTAGGACGGCGTGGAGTCTATGTACCGCATAGATACTCAGTACCCAACCGCCAAAACTACACCGATGATGAAGACATGCTTTATTATAATAAGATCAAATGTTCTATCGGATTTCATTTTTTGATCAGCATCGAAAAATCTTTCAGCTGTGGGTATTTTCCATACTGCTTCCGGGTAGAAACCAACATTAAAATTTCCTCTCCCACTGTCCAACCCACACTGCAAATCATTGACGAAACATGTTTGTCGTGACTCTTTAAATGGTACAAATACAGAATACTTCTTTGAGCACTTTGTATTTGATGTGTACACTGACAAAAAAACTCAGATGGGAAGTCCTCGTTGATCATCTTAGTAAATCTTTCAATAA
>CM060306.1:83768011-83770511 GCA_030674185.1 Monoplex corrugatus
CAGAGAAAGACAGAGAAACAGACAGACAGGTAGACAGAAAGACAGACAGATAAACAGGCAGACAGGTACAGAGGCATGAAAGGACGGAGACAGTGAGAGAAGATCCCAAGCAACAAGGAAGTACATTGAACTCAAAGTGAAACAAAGAAGGGTTTATGTGTATCAGGTGAACACAAGACATTGTGAATTAGTCCTCATGTTCAGATGTACTTTCTCAGCTGATATGGCTTCTGGATTATCTCCTGTGGCTTATCACTAGATTTGTTTATAGGTGTGTTTTAGTCTCTGTGCCTGCCTGTCTGCCTGCCTGCCTGTCTGTCCGCCTGCCTGTCTGTCTGCCTGCCTGTCTGCCTGCCTGCCTGCCTGCCTGCCTGCCTGCCTGCCTGTCTGTCTGCCTGCCTGCCTGCCTGATTGCCTGTCTCTGTGCCTGTGTGTCTCTGTGTGTGTGTGTCTGTCTGTCTGTCTCTGTCTCTGTGTCTGTCTCTGTCTCTGTGTCTGTCTCTGTCTCTCTCTCTCTCTCTGCCTGCCTGTCTCTGTCTCTGCCTGTCTGCCTGCCTGTCTGTCTGTCTGTCTCTCTCCCTTTCTTTCTTTCTTCTTCTTTTTCTTTCTGTCTTTCTTTTGTCTCCCTCTCTTTTGTTCTCTCTCAAATCGATTTGCAATATGTTTGTCTCTCTAACTCTCAATTGTCTGTTTCTCTGTATACTTTCTGTTTGTTTCCTCAAACTTTTCTGGCTTTTCTTGTACCCTTGTGAATTATCCTTTCCCGTTCCGTTATTCGCAACATCTCTCTTTATATTACTAATCACCGTTTTTGTGGGCATGGACCATGAACGCTAAACTTGCATTTGATGAACACTTCAGACCGTTGTGGCATATGTGAAACCAGGTATTATAACACTGAAAGAACCATAGGGTCAGTAGTACAAGGATATAATCGCTCTTTGGAAACCAAATGCTATTATTCGTACTTTAGAGAAATCATTCCCTGATCTATTTTAAACACGACATTACAAACTGCGATTAAATGCCTCTTAAAGTGATCACATGGGTTTGTCTTTCCCTCTGAGGCAGAAGAGTGGCAGAATAGTTCAGATGTACCAATAACTAAACTCGAGGTTCCAGGATTCGCTCCCCGTACAGGCTTCGACTTTTCGCCTCAGTTTGACCGGAAAATCGAACTGAATGTCTAGTCCTTCGGAAGGGGACGAAAAACGTGTGCCTTCTGGCTGGGCACGCTGAAGATCCCACGGCAGTTGAAAATCATGAAAAACAGGCCTTTGCCCGACTGCCTTGGTATAAAACATTGGAGATATAGGCTGATTTCCCAGGTCCAACCACTTGAAGAGCAATTAGCCTTCTTGTTTTTCTGATGTTTTGGTTAAAAAAAAAGTGAATATGAATATGAATTCGAAGCGAAGGAGAGAGGATGGGCGCCGCCCTCGTGGTGCTGGCTCCGGAAAAGTTGATGTCTCTGACAATTCACTCCCCTACGACCCTAAGGTTATGGAACTATCTACTAGATAAGACCTCGGGACCTGGCCAGCTCATGGGTTTATGTGCAGGCTTAAGGCTTGCACCGTGATCATTCTGGATTTCCTTCATCACATGGCACCTGTGACGTTAGTGGATATGGAATTCATTCCGAAAGCGGAGACGCCATCTAAAGAAAATGAACCTGAAACCGACTGTCTGAGGACGAAAATGTGCTTCCAACAGAAGAAACGTACCAGTTCGTTTATTATCAGTTTTGTGCAGTCTAATTGATATTCGATTAATCAGCCCCTGAAACGTTTTTTTTCTTCTTCTTATAAATCAACACGTTAATGAGAGTGCCCATGTCCTTTCAGCACATATGTCACAGATAATATTATTGTAATAAATTTCCTCTGGGCATAATCCACGTTACTAAGGCAGAGAGAGAGAGGGGAAGGGGGGGAACCTCTAACTCTGCCAGCCTGCCACGTCCTAGCTCTTAGCCTACCCCTCCTTCCACACACACACACGCACACACATTTCCGACCCAGACAACAGAAAACAGGAAATGTGTTTGTCTTGTCTCCCGTGCACGTCTATGCAAAGGAAGCCTTCGTCTTCGCCAGAAATAGCAAGATGGTCATGTCATGCCAAATATTTTCCCTTCTCTCCCTCTGTCTGTCTCTCTGTGTCTGTGTCTGTATGTCTGTTTGTCTGTCTGTTTGTCTGTCTGTCTCTCTTTCTTCACCCTTCTTCTCTCTCTCTCTCTCTCTCTCTCTCTCTCTCTCTCTCTCTCTCTCTCACTCTCTCTCTCTCTTGCCCTAAATACAGTAAGATACGACCAAATGTTTGCAAAAATGTCCCATTGCAATACGAAAATGAATATTTAGTTAAAGTCATGTCATGCAAAGATGTTTGCTTAACCAGACAAGTAGTATGGTTTATTCATAAATGTTTTGAAATAAGAACACAACCAGTATGATGTCCATTATAGACTAACTTGGTTATGACCTACATCTTCAGCTCA
>CM060306.1:83773011-83788011 GCA_030674185.1 Monoplex corrugatus
CTGCAGTGGCACTTTATTTCCCAATATAAATAGTTACTTGTTAAAATCGTTTTCTTAAAACTTGCCATTGTAAAACACTATATGCCAAAAGAAAGAAATAAGAAATACCGAAATATATCAGTAATATATCAATCGTATAAGACATAACGAAATCAAAGAGTGACAACACTTATTACCATTAGAGCGAGATAGAAAGAAGGCCATAGACAAGAAAATAGAGTGAAGGACAGAGAGACAGCGACACAAGGAAACCGAAACATGGAGATGCAAGCATTGGTAGACTGACAGACAGACAGAGAGGCAAATAGATTGAGTGCATGTGAATGTTTAAGCTACTGTGACGGAAAACGACCTATTCAAGATCACGTATTTGCAAGTACGCATTTATTCAAGAACTTCTTAAAAACAATGAATTAAAAATAACTGCAGTTAGTTCGTGTATCCCACAACTAACATTATCATGATACAGACACACAGACATATGGACCTCATGGGTTTGTGCGAATCATCCCACAACACCCCTATAAAACGTATTGAAAAATAAGGAACCTGTCAGTAGAAGTTACATTCTTCTGTCCAGCCAGCTTCAAGACTAGCCCAGTGGAGAAACTGCTTTAAGTCAGCCAAACAATTTCACCGATGACATACCTTATACCTATGACACAGACGGTGGAGGGTTGCAGCTCGAAACTGGATTCCCTCTGGGGACCATTTCATTTTGCAAAAGGAAAGGAGAGCCGCTCAAGTTTGGTTACCCTGTTTCCTGCTCAGACTGAAGAGAATGAAAGCGTCTTTATCTTCTGTCCTGCAGATGATACTGCAGACAGAAGCACTGTCATTCTATGCAGAAAATGATTCGGTCGAGTGAAACATTCACTTCCTTTTTACAATAAAATGACAGATAAGAAGATATTGTAATATCAATGGAAAAAAATTCAATCAATTGACAATGAAATCAAATATCTAGTATAATCTGCAAACTATTACACACATTTAAAAAGAATCCTGGCTTGTAGAATGCAGTATTTGCATATAAACAATAAACATAATGTGCACCATGTATAGTTTTGGATATAAATGAATGAGAAATTCTACTAGTATCCAACTTTGACTCACTATACACAAACTTTACTATGAATCAATGATACCGAATTTCACCTGCCCTATCAAATTTGTATGTTAAAGATAGCTGTCATTACCATATTGTTACGTAATGCATTCGCAAGATATGTAACATGATTTGACATCTCTCTCTCTCTCTCTCTCTCTCTCTCTCTCTCTCTCTCTATATATATATATATATATATATATATATATATATATATATATATATATATATATATATGTGTGTGTGTGTGTGTGTATACGTATATACACACACACACACACACACACACACACACACACACAACACACACACACACACACACGCACATATATATATATATATATACACTTATATATATATATATATATATACATATAGTGTGTGTGTGTGTATGTGTGTGTGCGTGCGTGCGCGCGTGTGTGTGTGTGTGTGTGTGTGTGCGCGCGCGTGTGTGTGTGAAGGACATATCAGGATTTTTCATTTTATGCCTGAGTCGGTATTCACAATGTTCATACAGATACAGGAAACAAATGGTTCCTTTGAGAGGGAGACAAACAACGTCTCAGAACAGCATTCCAGCAGTAGCATAGTTCATATTTCTCTGGGGTAGAGATCCGATCAAATGTGTTCCTTTTCACCAAAGCCTGCACGAGAATAGAAATTAATTTGTCTTGTATCCGGTGGCTGCTGGTGACGTGGAAACTCTGATCCACTCATGCGAAAAACACTTTCGGAAATAGTAGTTTGAGTGTGTGTGTGTGTGTGTGTGTGTGTGTGTGTGTGTGTGTGTGTGTTGTGTGTGTGTGTGTGCGTGTGTGTGTGTGTGTGCGTGTGTGTGTGTGTGTGTGTGTGTGTGTGTCTATGTGTGTCTGTGTGTGTGTGTGTCTGTGTGTCTGTGCGTATGTGTGTGACTCTCTCTCTCTCTCTCTCTCTCTCTCTCTCTCTCTCTCTCTCTCAAAAAAAAAAAGAGAGAAAAAGAAAGAGAAATCGTCAAATTTGTTATGTCTTTTATGTCCTTGGAAAATATAATCACGCTCACCAACGAACTATTCTATTTTTGTTATTTCTATTTTTAAGTAATCTCATGATAATTGCGAAAAAGCATACACAGACGGAAAACATTTCATAACACCTGACGAGAAGAGAAAAAAAAAACCAAGAGTCGAATTTCATCATCTTCGTCTGCTACGTATTTTTCCTATTTTCTACTTTCTCGGTCTTTGCCTCTGCGTGTCTCCCCTCCTGCCTCCCCTCTCTCTCTCTGTGTCTCTCTGTGTGTCTCTCTCTCTGTCTGTCTGTCTCTCTCTCTTTCTCTCTCTCTCTCTTTCTCTCTCTCTTATCCCCTCTCTCCCTTTCTCTTTTACACCTCCTTCTATCTGTTCCTCTAGGTATTTCATGTACACACACACACACACACACACACAGAGAGAGAGAGAGAGAGAGAGACAGACAGACAGACAGACAGACAGACAGACAGACAGACAGAAAGAGGCAGAGAAAGACGCACACACACACACACCACACACACACACACACACACACACGCACGCACACACACATACACACACACACACACACACACACACACACACACACACACACACACACGCGCGCGCGTGCCCAAGCAGACACGTCCATTATTTTTCCTCGTCAGTTATGTTTTTAACTTAACGAAGGGTGTTTTCATCCATTTTCTGTTGACCTTGACATGTGTGGATGAAAGATATCCAAAATCTATAACTTACAGCATTATGCTATGAGCAACAGTTTTTTCTTGTGAATGTTTTTCCATTTCAATTTTTTTTTTATCTTGTTTCTGTTTATTTCATAAAAACAAGGAGAAGAAAGACGAGAAGGACTGACGAACAAGGAATTTGAACAGGAGAACTGAAGAACGAACACACACAGAGCCCGACCGACAGAAAGAGACAGACAGAGACAGAGAGACATACAGACAGACAGAGACAGAGAGACAGACAGGCAGACAGATTAACAGGTGGAGACAGAGATGGAGACAGAGACACAGAGAGAGGCGAAGAACGAGACAGACAGAGAGACCGATGGACATACATATACAATGTACACAGAGAAACAGACAGAGAGAGGGTCCAAACCAGGGGTAGAGATGGAGAGGCAGCAACAGACAGAGGAAAGACACACAGAGACAGACGGAGATGAATTAACCATTGGTGTACCATCGCATCCTCCTTCATATCACTATGCACATATTCATGTCATAATATTATTTGGTGATGAACGTATCCGGTTCATGCTACTTCAATCATACGCGCCCGGTTCATGCTGATTCAGGCTAGTTATCGAAGAGTTCGGTGATTCACCACTCGATAGTGGTGACATGGAGGCTCTCGATCACATGGTCAGGCTGGACCTGTGTTTAATGAGCGCGTTTAACTGGTTGTGATCTGTGCAAAAGGATCTGGTGACTTTCTGGAAAGAAAGTGGTAATCATCCCTTTATATCTGTGGCTAAGAAAACTGTCTCCCCTTCAATATACGACTTGATGATCTAATGGTGCCTCTGTTTTCACTGTAGCTATTCTCTCATTTACTGGAATCCCACAATGAACATGGAATTCTTAAGGAACCGTTCTTCTGGTTCCTTTGACTTGTTTATCAGCTTTATGTAGTCTGTTCTCTCATTTACTGGAATCCCACAATGAACATGGGACTCTTAAGGAACTGTTCTTCTGGTTCCTTTGACTTGTTCATCAGCTTTATGTAGTTGCAGAAGTTCGTCATCTTCTTGCACGTACAGAACAGAGAAGGTATCTGAGAGTAAAGCCGCGTGACTACATGTGTTATTTCGTGTTTTTTTACCACAGAGTCGAGGAAACATCGAAGAGTGACTTGTCCCAGCGCAATAATGTATGCAGTGGTTGCCCTTAGCCACACTGGCAATTGTTTTTAGAACGTCAGCTCTCCTGTTGGTAACAGTGCTGTTGGCTGGCCAGCCAGTGTATACATACATCCATGCCTCTGTGAGTAATGCTCTTCTATCATGCCGAATTAAGAGCCTGACGTGCACATACTGTGGTTGTAGGACATAAACAAAATAGTGATTTGCCAGCATTTCATGTCTTTTTTGTACGTTGATCAATCATCCATTAAATTCCCTAATGTCCATGATATCATCAGAAAATGCAACTGTTCATAGTGATAGAAAAGGACCTATGTCATTGCCAGTTACTGGCAAATCTATTCGATAAAACTTTAACCAAGAACTGAAAGTGATTTGGTTTAATCAGCCAGTTACATGTACAAACATTATCTGGGTTATCACAACACTTATGTTATAACGTAACAGTCGATGAATAGATTCCCTGTGGGCATATTCCATGGTACTATGATTGCAGATCCGCTCAAGTTTACAACGTTAACCCTTACCCGCTATTACCTCCAGTGCATACACTACTATCCACCCACTCACACATTTTCCAATCTGGATAGTAACAGAAAACTGGAACTGTGTTTGTCTTGTCTCTTAAGCGCATGCCTGCAGACGAAGCCTTGGTCGTTTCAGATGTAGCAAGCCATGCTAATCCTCTCTCTCTCTCTCTCTCTCTCTCTCTCTCTCTCTCTCTCTCTCTCTCTCTCTCTCTCTCTCTCTCTCTCTTTCTTGTTCACTTGCTCACACGTTCTCTATTTTTTTTATTATGATTTACTTTACTAAAGCAGATATTGCAGTCCCCTGTATCAGTGCATCATAACCCACATACAAGAGAAAGACACAGTATTATTCTGCTGTTTAGTGGACTCAATTTTGTGTGTATACAGAAATAATAAGCAATGCAATGTTTTGTATGTATGATGGTAATCGATGATGAAAGCTGTTTTCGTTTGTTTGTTTGTTTATTTATTGGTTTCCTTCTTCAGGGTTAACGTTCTATTACCGACGTTACGCCCAATAGGGTAACCAGACATAACTGATACAGACTTTACTATTGTGTCTCCAGTTTCTAACGTACATACACTGAATAAGAGGCAACTGAAATAGTTTTAAGTTTATTTGGAAAAAAAAGAGAGATGGAAAGAGAACACAGAGAGAGAGAGAGGGAGAGAGATACAGAGAGAGAGACAGAGAGAGAGCAAGCAGAGGGAGGGAGTGAGAGAGACAGAGACAGACAGACAGATAGACACACAGAGTGAGACAGAAGCAGAAAATAGAGAGACAGAGGCAGACCAATAAGCAACAAATGGGTGAACAGACAAAAACCTCTTAAAGATTCAGGATACTATAACCTCGGAATAGCCTGTTCAAAATGAGCATTGGCACGTATATTATAAAACAGGAACCTCTAACCCATGTTTGAAGAAATAAGATCCAAAAGATCGCTGGTATCTGTATGCTGAATCAGGACACAGACACACAGACACATGGGCAGAACGAATCGATATGAATCAGTCATCTTTCAATCTTGGAAAGGAAATTGAAAGATGCGTTACCTGTCAAAAGTGGTTATGTGCTGTCCAGTCAGCTTCGAGACTAACCCAGTAGAGAAACCTCTCTCTGTCAGACACGCAATTTCAACAATGACAACGTTGTACCCACGACACAGACGGTAAAGAGTGGCAGCTCAGAACTAGATTTTCTCAGGGGAACATTTTCTATTGCAAAAGGAAGGAGACCTACTCAAGTCTGGTTATTTTGTTTCCAGCTCAGATCGGAGAGAATGGAAAACTTGTTTATCTTGTCTCTTGTAGATGCGTCAATGTGTAGCGAAGAATCACCGTTTTGTGAATAAAACGAGATGGCGAAGCTATGCCTCTCTCTCTCTCTCTTCTCTCTCTCTCTCTCTCTCTCTCTCTCTCTCTCTCTCTCTCTCTCTCTCTCTCTCTCTCCTTTCTCTCTCTCTCGGTTGTCACTATATTTTTCTCCCTTCCATTCCTGCCTCTCTCTCTCTCACTCTCTATTTTTTTTTCCCTGTGTCTGTTTCCCTATCTCTCTATTTCAAACACACACACAAACGCGCACGTACGCACGCACGCACACACATACACACACGCACACACACACACACACACACAAACGTACACACACACACACACACACATACATTATTGTTCCTTATCTTCTTTGTCACCTACATTTTAACTGAACTCCTTTCTTATATTTTTGGGAAAGGAAATTGAAAGATGCAGTAGCTGTCAAAAGTGGTTATGTGCTGTCCAGCCAACTTTGAGGCTAACCCAGTAGAGAAACCTCTCTCTGTCAGACACGCAATTTCAACAATGACAACGTTGTTCCCCCAACACAGACAGTAAAGAGTGGCAGTTCAGAACTAGATTTTCTCAGGGGAACATTTTCTATTGCAAAAGGAAGGGAACCTACTCAAGTCTGGTTATTTTGTTTCCTGCTCAGATTGGACAGAATGGAAAACTTGTTTATCTTGTCTCTTGTAGGTGCGTCACTGTAGAGCAAAGCATCAGCGATTTGTGAATAAAACGAGGTGAAGCTCACTCTCTCTCTCTTGTTTGTTTGTCTCTCTCTCTCTGTCTCTCTCTGTCTCTCTCTCTCTCTTGTTTGTCTGTCTGTCTGGTGGCTTCCCTTTTCTCTCTCTCTCTCTCTCTCTCTCTCTCTCTCTCTCTCTCTCTCTCTCTCTTTCCTCGCTTTATTTTCTCCCTTCCCTCCCTGCCCATGCCTCTCTCTTTCTCTGTCACAAACACACGCACACACGTACGCAGACACACACACACACACACACACACACACACACACACACAACACACACACACACACACACACACACACACACACACACACACACACTTTCGCGCGCCGCGCTCGCTCGCACATGTGTCTTCTTTTTCGCCACATAGCTTTTAAACTGAACTCCATCAAAGATGTTTTCATCATGTTTTTGTTTACCCTAGGAATGTGTGGATAAACGGTGCGAAAGTCCATAACTTACAGCTTTACGCTGTGAGCAACATCTTGTCTTTGTAATTTTCTCTTCATTTTTTATTGATTTCATAAAAGAAAAATATATTCAGAAAAGAAGAAGAAGCATGAGGAGGAGGAGGACGCTGAACAGAACAAGGAACAAAAGAAGAAGACGAAAAGAATAAAAGGCTTAGTAGCAGCAACTTTACAGCAACAAGGGAAAGAGAAAATGAGCGAGAGAGAGTGAGAGAGAGAGAGAGAGAGAAGGAGAGAGAGAGAGAGAGAGAGAGAGAGAGAGAGAGAGAGAGAACTGCAGAAGCAGACAAACAGACAAACAGAGACAAGACCACAGATGAAAAGACAGAGACATGAAGACAATGACACAGACAGACCGAGATGAATTACGTCACTGATTTACCGCAGTCTTCTTTTTCTTCAAATCTTTATCTACATGAATAGTCATACTTTTTTTTTAGTTCATGACAATTATCATACACTTTGGTGATTGATACACTTGTAGTCAGCCATACCTTGTGTCCTTCCACTTGATAGTGCAGATATCATCGCAGTGTGTCTTCAATTCTTGACCACAAGGGCAGTAGGGAGATGAAGGCATCAGTTTCAACATACGTTAAAAGTATGCGCTAAAGTGGTTGTGATCTGTGCAAAACCTCCTCAGGCACATTTGCCATTGTTTGGACTGAACGTGGTACTCATATGTAGGCACAAGGACTGTGCCACCTTCTGCACATGGCATTATTAAAAAGAAAGTTGATGATACTTCTCTTCCCACTGTAGTTGACGTTGTGGTCTGCTTGGTCTTCTTAGACTTGTATTGCTTTATTTTATTATATATTTGTTTGTTTTGAGCAGGGAGGAGTCGTCTGTCTGTCCTCCCACTTCCTGGAATCCCATAGTAAGCATGGGTCCCATAAAGGACTATTCTTCTGTTTTTTCCGCCTTGCTAGAAAGCTTTGGTCGGGGCTCAGGAGTTTGATATTCCTCTGGGCCTACATAACAAACAGAGTGGCATCTGAAAGTAAGATTATGATCACATACATTAGTTCGTATTGCAAACCATAGAGGGTAGAAAGCCTGACATTAACTCGTGCTGCAAACCATAGAGGGTAGAAAGCCTGACATTAGCTCATGTTGTAAACCATAGAGGGTAGAAAGCCTGACATTAGCTCGTGTTGTAAACCATAGAGGGTAGAAAGCCTGACATTAACTTGTGTTGTAAACCATAGAGGGTAGAAAGCCTGACATTAGCTCGTGTTGTAAACCATAGAGGGTAGAAAGCCTGACATTAACTTGTGTTGTAAACCATAGAGGGTAGAAAGCCTGACATTAGCTCGTGTTGTAAACCATAGAGGGTAGAAAGTCTGACATTAACTCGTGTTGTAAACCATACAGGTTAGAAAGTCTGACATTAACTCGTGTTGTAAACCATAGAGGATAGAAAGCCTGACATTAGCTCGTGTTGAAAACCATACAGGTTAGAAAGTCTGACATTAACTCGTGTTGTAAACCATAGAGGGTAGAAAGCCTGACATTAAGTCGTGTTGTAAACCATACAGGTTAGAAAGTCTGACATTAACTCGTGTTGTAAACCATAGAGGGTAGAAAGCCTGACATTAACTCGTGTTGTAAACCATACAGGTTAGAAAGCCTGACATTAACTTGTGTTGTAAACCATAGAGGGTAGAAAGCCTGACATTAACTCGTGTTGTAAACCATAGAGGGTAGAAAGCCTGACATTAACACGTGTTGTAAACCATAGAGGGTAGAAAGCCTGACATTAACTTGTGTTGTAAACCATAGAGGGTAGAAAGCCTGACATTAACTCGTGTTGTAAACCATAGAGGTTAGAAAGCCTGACATTAACTCGTGTTGTAAACCATAGAGGGTAGAAAGCCTGACATTAGCTCGTGTTGTAAACCATAGAGGGTAGAAAGCCTGACATTAGCTCGTGTTGTAAACCATAGAGGGTAGAAAGCCTGACATTAACTCGTGTTGTAAACCATAGAGGTTAGAAAGCCTGACATTAGCTCGTGTTGTAAACCATAGAGGGTAGAAAGCCTGACATTAACTCGTGTTGTAAACCATAGAGGGTAGAAAGCCTGACATTAACACGTGTTGTAAACCATAGAGGGTAGAAAGCCTGACATTAACTTGTGTTGTAAACCATACAGGTTAGAAAGCCTGACATTAACTCGTGTTGTAAACCATAGAGGGTAGAAAGCCTGGCATTAACTTGTGTTGTAAACCATAGAGGGTA
The DNA here is from genome assembly GCA_030674185.1 of Monoplex corrugatus. Lineage (NCBI taxonomy): Eukaryota > Metazoa > Mollusca > Gastropoda > Littorinimorpha > Ranellidae > Monoplex > Monoplex corrugatus. The sequence goes on from CM060306.1 coordinate 83,782,299, forward strand.
GAAAGCCTGACATTAACTTGTGTTGTAAACCATAGAGGGTAGAAAGCCTGACATTAACTTGTGTTGTAAACCATAGAGGGTAGAAAGCCTGACATTAACTCGTGTTGTAAACCATACAGGTTAGAAAGCCTGACATTAGCTTGTGTTGTAAACCGTACAGGTTAAAAGCCTGACATTAACTTGTGTTGTAAACCATACAGGTTAGAAAGCCTGACATTAACTTGTGTTGTAAACCATAGAGGGTAGAAAGCCTGACATTAACTCGTGTTGTAAACCATAGAGGGTAGAAAGCCTGACATTAACTTGTGTTGTAAACCATAGAGGGTAGAAAGCCTGACATTAACTTGTGTTGTAAACCATACAGGTTAGAAAGCCTGGCATTAACTTGTGTTGTAAACCATAGAGGGTAGAAAGCCTGCATTGTTTTAGCTGTCCTCAGTGGCTGATGCACTGTCTGCGATAACAACAGTGGCAGTTGTGGTTCAAGTCAAAATGAAGTTTAAAAATGTTGTTTCTGTTCTTGGTAACGTTGTTGGATGATTGGTCAGGGTGTACATACACTTATGTCTCAAGTGTGTAATGCTCTTCTATCATTCCCAACGTAAGAGCCTGTTAATGTGCATTGATTGTGGGTGTAGGATATAAACAAAGCAGTAACCTATTCACATTGTTGTGTCTTTTGTGTGTATTTATCAATTTCCGTTTAATTTCCTAAGTGCCATGATCAGGGAAAAATGTATCTGTTTATAACAGAAGAAAACCACGTCTTCTCGTTGCCAACCATTGCAAATCTAATTGATAACAGATAAATCCAGGCCTGAAAGTGCTTTCTTTAAGCAGCTGATAAGAGAAAACTATGCGTGTTTCCAAAACACACATGTCTAAGGCAACAGTAGAGGAGTATGTTATCTGTAGCCATATTCCATGTTGCTGAGGATTATAGAACCATCCTAGTTTGCCATTAACCATCACCCACCAACAGCTCCACCGATGATACACCTCTCTCCACCCACTCACATTTTTTTCTTCAATCCAGACAGCAGAAAACAGGAACTGTGTTTGTGTTGTCTTTTGTACACACGTCTGCTGAAGGAGGCTTGCTCTTCTCAGACAGAGCAAGCCATGCTTACAATCTCTCTCTCTCCCTCTCTCTGTCTCTGTCCCTGTCTCTCTGTCTGTCTCTCTGTCTCTGTCCTGTCTCTGTCTCTCTCTCTCTCTCTCTCTCTCTCTCTCTCTCTCTCTCCCTCAAGTCTTTATTTTCATGATTCAATGTACATAAACATATACTACACCCTGCTTTACCAATACATCTTTGCCTACATAAACCAGAAAAACACACACAGAAATAGAACGTGTATTCAACATACCAAAAAAGACATGCTAACATTTTCAGCTAAATGACCTTTGTCAAACATACACAACAGACAAACAAAAACAAATGCACAATACTTAGCACAAAAAACAGTACTAATAAATGTACTTTCTATTTTGATTGTGTGTGTCTTTCTGGTTCGTATTTGCTTGAATGCTGGCAATTGCTTTGATAAAGATTTTAACCCATACAAATCAGAAGCACACATTATTACTCTGCCGTTGAGAGAGTGATTTGAAATTTTTATTGTGCCATCAAGCCTTGAAAATATGGGACAACAGCTGCATTATTTGTTGTGCAATTCAACACCCGATAGCAAGCAAAACAAGTTTTCGTTTTGTCTGTTTGTTTGTTCTTTCAGGGTTAAAGTCACATTAACAAAGTTACGTCCAGTAGGAGAGTGGGACACAACTGACACAAGTGGTACAGACTTCAGTATTACAGGCTCCAGTACGTAACATACAACTACTACATGTAAACAGCAGGCAGATAAACTATTTTTAATCTGTTTGGGGAAAGGGGTACAGAGAAGAGAGACAAACAGACAGCAGAGAGAAATAGAGAGAAGAGGAACGGAAAACACAGACAAACAAATGCAGAGACAGACAGATAGACAGAGATAATAAGACAGAGACAGAACAGAGACAGACAACTCACAGACAGAGTTACAGACAAACACACAGACAGACAGAAGGCTCTTAAAGGTTTGCACTTCTTTAACAAGGAACTGAATGTTCATGATATACATTTGCACGCATCTTATAACTCAAAAACCTCTTATCCACGTTTGAAAAAAAAATGCAAAAGATCGCCAGAAAATTTATGCTGAATCAGAACACATGCATACGGACATTTGGGCAGCATGACTTTCTTCCTATGTTGGAAAGGAAACCGAAAGATGCGTTACCTGTCAAAACTAGTTAAGTGCTGTTCAGACAGCTTAGGGACTATCCAGTGGAGAAATTGCTGTCTGTCAGGAACGCAATTTCAACAATGACAACTTTAGAGAGTGGCAGCTGAGAACTAGATTTTCTCAGGAGGAACATTTTCTATTGCAAAGGAAAGGAGACCTACTCAAGTCTGCTTATCTTGTTTCCTGCTCAGACTGAAGAGAATGGAAAACTTGTTTATCTTGTACCTTGTAGGTGTCTCACTGTAGAGCAATGCATTTGCATTTCGTGAGGTTAAGGAGATATGTTTAGAGGGATGTGTGTGTGTGTGCGTGTGTGTGTGTGTGTGTGTGTGTGTGTGCGTGTGTGTGTGTGTGTGTGTGTGTGTGTGTGCTGTTGTTGTTGTGTGTGTGTGTGTGTGTGTATGTGAATGTGAGTGCATGTGTGTGTGAATATGTGTACATTGTGTGTGTGTGTGTGTGTGTGTGTGTGTGTGTGTGTGTGTGTGTGTGTAATGGGCAGAGACAGAAACAGATACAGAGACAGAGAGACAGAGACAGAGACAGAGAGACTGAGAGGCAGAGGGAGAGAGAGACAGAGACAGAGAAACAAAGAGAGACATATTCTTCTTACCATTATTCTACTTCTCCTCCTCCACCCTGTCTTCTTCCTTCTTTTTCTTCGTTTGTTTTCTGTTGTTGTTGGTGGTGGTGTTATTGTTCATCATCACCATCACCATCATCATCACCATCATCATCACCACCACCACCATCATCTCATCATCATCATCATCATCATCCTCTTCTTCTTCTCTTCTTCTTCTTCTTCTTCTTTCTTCTTTTCTTCTTCTTCTTCGCATTCTTCTTCTTCGCATTCTTCTTCTTCGCATTCTTCTTCTTCGCATTCTTCTTCTTCGCATTCTTCTTCTTCGCATTCTTCTTCTTCGCATTCTTCTTCTTCGCATTCTTCTTCTTCGCATTCTTCTTCTTCGCATTCTTCTTCTTCTTCTTCGCATTCTTCTTCGCATTCTTCTTCTTCTTCGCATTCTTCTTCTTCGCATTCTTCTTCTTCGCATTCTTCTTCTTCTTCTTCTTTGCATTCTTCTTCTTCTTCTTCGCATTCTTCTTCTTCTTCTTCTTTGCATTCTTCTTCTTCTTCTTCGCATTCTTCTTCTTCTTCTTCGCATTCTTCTTCTTCTTCTTCGCATTCTTCTTTGCATTCTTCTTCTTCTTCTTCTTCGCATTCTTCTTCTTCGCATTCTTCTTCTTCTTCTTCTTCTTCTTCGCATTCTTCTTCTTCTTCTGCTATTTCTTTGAAGTTGTGTTGACAGTGCATTCTTCCTCTTGATTTGTTGCATCTTCATTTCTCTCTGACAAACTGTTTTGGCCATCTGATTTCGGGTTTGGTAGTGGTTGCACACTGGCTCTGTGCAGAGAGATATGCCTGTATTTCTTCCAATAAATCGTTGAATGAATAGATAAACAGATAAATAAACACATAAATAGATATATAAATGTACAAATAAATAAATAATAAATAAACAAATAATAAACAAATAAACAAATGAATGAATAAATAAACAAATAGATAAATAAATGGCGAAAATAAAGAAACCAATTTTTTTGGTCAAAGACATTTTAATAATACTGAAAATTGTAATTTTGAAAAATTTCATACACGTTTTGTGTAAGTGTGATCAGCAACAATAAACATTGTAGGAACTTCCTGTCTGAAGTTCAATGAAACTGTAAATGCCTACCTAGAGAAAGACCTGAAGCAGTTAATTACTCCAATCTTCATGAAGATTACGAAGAGAATAAGCCCATGTTCAGTTAAAAAAAAAACCCACACGCTATTGGCTGACTTGCGGAACAGACTGCAGACTTAGGTGACAAAGTGTCAGGGAGCTGAAAAAACAAACTTCTTCTAAAATCTTGAACATAGCACAGAGAGAGAGAGAGAGAGAGAGAGAGAGAGAGGAGAGAGAGAGAGAGGGAGAGAGAGAGAGAGAGAGAGAGAGAGAGAGAGAGAGAGAGAGAGAGAGCAAGATTATCACCTTGGTGGGCGCATATAAACTGCCTCTTGCAGATGTGATATGACGCAAGCTTACATGATTACAACACCTGCCATGGCACACTGACACTATCCCTCATCCATCCTGTGGAAGAAAATAATATACATCGCTGAAGACGACAGAGGCAGAGCTGAGTGGTAAGTATCAGCACACAATATTCTTGTGGTTCCATGTATGCTGCATATAGCTAATACATTGTTGATAGTGATAACACTTTACGCATATAATTAAACGGATCCTTTATCAAAAATGCCACAATATATTGCGTGTGATTTTCATCTGAATGCTTCAATGCAATTCATTCTGCTTAGCAAGTATCATCTTTCTGTGCATCTTAAAAATAATGATCACAGTCAGCTTGAAATAAAAGGACCACGGAGCCAAGTTCACTTTGTCTGAGTTGCTTATCGCTGCACCCAAAGACATAGCTGGAACACCGTGTCTACATTTTAGTCCTATCAGTCCCTCCATCAACCACACCATGGGATGAAAGGATTTAGAAGAATTTCTTGGGGGGGGGGGGGGGGGCAGGGTAGAAGGAGAACAAAGAAGAAGAGGAGGGACAGCTGAAGAAGACAAAATAAGATAACACAAAGAAGAGAGAAGAAGAAGAAGAAGAAGAAGAAGAAGAAGAAGAAGAAGAAGAAGAAGAAGAAGAAGAAGAAGAAGAAGAAGAAGAAGAAGAAGAAGAAGAAGAAGAAGAAGAAGAAGAAGAAGAGAAGAAGAAGAAGAAGAGAGAAGAAGAAGAAGAAGAAGAAGAAGAAGAGAAGAAGAAGAAGAGAGAAGAAGAAGAAGAAGAAGAATGAAGAAGAAGAAGAAAGTAAAGAAGAGAAGAAAAACACTGTCGATGTATTATGCAGTTTTTTTTCTTTATTCAGTATGATCCATGTTAGTACGTTAGACTTTCTCATCATTCAAGATATTTCTAATCTCCTCTTCTTCTCTCTTTTTTAGTTGTCCTTTTTTCTGTTTAATCTTTCTCTCTCTTCATTCATCCTCCTCTTCTTCTCTACTATTTTAGTCTTCTTCTCCTTCTTCCGTTCCTCTTCTCTCTCTCTCTCTCTTCTCTCTCTCTCTCTCTCTCTCTCCTCTTGTTTGTTTGTCTCTCTCTCTCTCTTTTCACTCATTTTTTTATATTTTTGGTTGAAGCTTCATCAAACTTTTTCTTTTCGTTCTGCTTGCTGTTGTGTCCAAAGAAGAAGGTAATGGGGCATTAGTTTATAACAGGATGCTAAATGCTACCACCCCTCTTGGGAGGGGGGGGGAGGGGTTCTAAACTTAACATTTTCTTCACGTAAAATGAACAAGCAGAAAATGAAGAATAAAAAACACGGTAACATGAAGAGAAGAAAACCAAGTAAAGAAAAATATGATAAG
>CM060306.1:83790511-83795511 GCA_030674185.1 Monoplex corrugatus
TTTTCTTTCAACTTTTTTATCATTTCAATTCCTTAATCTCAAGTGAATCGAGAAACATTCGCATATGCACACAACACGTCTAGGAAAAACGAATTAAATGCCAACATTTACATGGTCTGTTTATATCTGCCTGTCTGTTTCTTTCTCTATATTTAGTTGTCTGTCTGTCTCTGTCCCTGTCTGCCTGCCTGCCTGCCTGCCTCTCTCTCTCTCTCTCTCTCTCTCTCTCTCTCTCTCTCACACACACAACACAGACACCCAGACACACAGACACCCAGACACCACACACACACACACACACACACACACACACACACACACACACACACACACACACACACACACACACACACACACACACATCACACACACCCGCGCGCGCATCACTCTTGTTCAATCTTTCATATCAAATGAACTTCACAACGTTTCCATGTAATGGGTTGTGTGGAAAAGCACAGCTTTTAGAATAATGTCCACTCACACAGTACCCTGCATTTCTGTCGACAGAAATGGGACACCTTATCCATACACACGTCCTCTATCACACATCAACAAAATTAAGACTGTTTTTCTCAATGCCATTCATATATAATAACATTTCCCACCCGTTGCAATGCCATGGTTTTCATACATAATACACAGGTACATATGTGACCTCCCACCACGAAATCAGTCCTAGCATTTTGGGCATTTTGAATATACATATCACTGGAAAGTGTACATTCTGCTGATTATTTTGGTACTTGAATAAAGCTTGTACTCAAAAGAATGTAGAAGTTATGTATGTTTAAAGTCATTAAGTTGTATGACGGCCATTTTGAGAAAATGGCCTCTAAAGTTTTTCTGTGCTCTCCTACACATTTTCCTTAAATTTCTTTATTTGGTGGCTTTGACCCAGTTTGTTTCTAATTTTTGCTGTCATTATCTGGAAGGTGCACCAAAGAGCTTTCCATCAGTACATTACATGTGCGGGTACTGTACAGGTTACGGTTCATAATAAAGACAAAAATAGTACTTTTGGTAGGAAAATTCCGTTCTTTCTGCTGCGATCAGTGCACTAAAATACCGATTTAAATGGATTAATAACATGTTTTCAAGAAAAAAAATTTGTGGGGGATAGATTATAGTCTACAGAATTCAATTTTGAGAAAAAGTCAAAACACCCCAGATAGACCCTTAGTATCTTTTCAGCTCCTAGTGCTGTTCGACTTGGACTTAAGACTGATTTCGTGGTGGAAAGTCACATATGTTAGTAATTTCGACATTTGTACCCATCCACCATTTTACATCCATTTTTTTCCGCTCTCTCATGTTTTGGTCAGCCAGTCAAAGATTATCAGTGCATTATATTTATTCCAAGACAAACATTCAAACGAACAAACAAACAGTAAGCAACACGTTTATATAAAAACAACGAAAGAAAGAAAAACAGCAACTCAATAAGCAGGCTGTACTGATTACTGCATTGTAATTACTCAAACACAGCCATAAAGACATGTTTGTCTATAAATCATGTCGTTTCAAGTATACCTTACCCAAATTATACGTCAGTCTTATTTTTTAGAAGCTTAGTATCACAAACAGCAAAACGATACCCGTTTTGGAGTAGCGCTATGACCTTAATTAATCAAATTCACAGGTGCCTGAATCACAAAGATATTGTTATACTATAACAATCAACCATAATTATACATTCGTAATTAAACGAGAAAGTGTCAAGAAAGAAAGAAAGAAAGAAAGGAAGGAAAGAAGGAATGAAGGAAGAAAGAAAGGAAGAAAGAAAGAAAGAAAGGAAGGAGGGAAGGAAGGAAGAGAGAGAGAGAGAGAGAAAAGAGAGAAAGAAAGGAAGGAAGAAAGAAAGAAAAATAGAAAAAAAGAAGAAAGAAGAAAAGGAAGAAAGAAATAAAAAAAAAGAAAGAAAAAAGACAGACAGAAAGAAATGAAGTGACAATATTTACGACAAAACATTGCTTTGCCTGATCTTCTACACAGGCTAAACAATATATCGCTATGTGGTGTGCTAGTGATTGCCTTCAAAAAGGAACAGCTCACTTGAGATGATGTTCATCTCTTCTCTGATTATTGCCCATCAATTCGAGGATCTCAAAGTCTTTGAGATATTTTTTTCCTTGTTTGAGGCTTTCCTGGCAATTTCAATGGAACACTTGAGCGCTAATGCGGCATACGAATGAATATGCATTCTCTATCAAAGTAGTCTGTTTACGTTGTTCAGTTTTTCATTTAAGATGTAAGCTGGAGGAGGGAGACGGGGAAACGATTCATCTGTCTGTCTGTCTGTCTGTCTGTCTGTCTACATGTCTATCTATTTATCAGTCTATCACTCTGTCTCTTTCAGTCTGCTTGACTGTCTGCCAGTCGCTCTCTCTCTCTCTCTCTCTGTCTCTCTCTCTGTGTCTCCCTCTCTCTCTCTGATATATATATATATATATATATATACATACATATATATATATACATGTACATATATGTATATATATATATATATGTGTGTGTGTGTGTGTGTGTGTGTGTGTGTGTGTGTGTACATACACATATATGTATATATGTATATATATATATATATAATTATTATTATTATCATTATAATTGTTATTATTTCAGAAAAGTATTCAAGGTTTGGGGAAAAATACTGTATAGTGGATCAGGTCTATTTAGCGCGTATACCATTGTACAAAAATGTCCAATAATGATAGAACAAAATATGCATATTAATTTTGTAGATTTTAAGCAAGCCTTTGACTCCTCTCAATACGACAAGCGTTTAAACTGTATTAATAATGAAGGAGGCAGAACTATTTCTTGATTCGTTAAAAGCATTGCTTGAGGTATTACGTCCATGTATTGGGACAAATTGGCAATAATCTGAACAGTCTGATCGCCCAATAGGAGTGAAGCAAGGCGTTGTCTTAAGCGCCCTACATTGTTTTAAGAGTTTGAGAATCACTGAATTGATGCGCTGTAAGAAAAGGGCTGACATGGTAAACCATTCCTTCCAGGGATAATATAACTTCTTATTCTACTTTTTTTGCAGGCGACGTTGCTCTATTGTCAATGACACCATGCAGGATGCAAGAACAGTTAAATGTCTTGTAGACATGCTGCAACAACGTGAGGCGGATAGCTAATATTGAAAACAAACAAGATGAAGCATCAAACAAAAGCGAAAAGAAACAAATAAAACAAAACAAGGTAAATGAATAAACAAGAAACAAAAACCATCCTTTCCCCTCCAAACAAAGAGAAATTACAAGATGTCTCTACAGATTCCTTGTTACTGATGATGTTCCTTGTTGTGTTCGATTTTTGCGGAAGACCTCGTTCTTTCTTGCATTTCTCTACACGTCTCATCTTGTTGTTGCTCTTGTTGTTCTTCTTCCTATTGTTGTTGTTACTGTTGCTGCTGCTTTTTGCGTTATTGTTGCAGATAACGTAATTTATATATTTTATCTCAAGGACCAAAGGAGATAAGTCAGGGAAGCATTAGACACGATTTTGTATTTTTTTATGTGCATGTTTGTTTGCTACAACTTAATCGGGTGTTCGTATTTCTGTGCCCGCGAGTGTCAACACCTTTCGATCTTTTACTTTCCCTGGGGCTTTCTGTCCATGCACGAGAGGTACTCAATCACGAACAAGAGGGAGAGGGGAGATTTTAAAAAAAAGAAAAAAAAAAGAAGAAGAGCCCTAAATGTGTGTCATGTAAATTATATGGATGCTAGGAATGAAATTACCACGGAGCCTGTGAACACCCTCAAGGTTTAGATTAAGAGTCTACGTGCATAAACTATTAACGTGAAGGATATGCAGGCATTACCGAGAGGAGAGGAGAAGATAGGGTGGGGGTGGAGGGCATTGAAGTTAGATTCCTACCAGGACACGGGGCTTCGGGTGTAATTCCTTAATTGGGAAAAGAGTTTTGTCTTTCTCCTTCACTGGAGTTCCCCACCCCCACCCCACCCCCACCCCCACCCCAGGTTCTGGGCTATAGTCTTTCCGATGAAACGATAAACCCAGGCCTGTTGTGTATCTATGCACAGAGCACACGTACAAGAAAATTGAACGACAAACGATACGGTACAAGCTGACGCCCTTACACATCCTCCTCATTTTCTTTCTTTGTTTCTTTTTTTTTTTCTTCCTTTTTTTCATTCTTTTAAAATTTGTTTGGAAGCCAAGACCCTTGTTCCTCTACTGTCACTCACTCACTCTTTACTTGTTTTTTTTTTTCACTCTGTTTTTTTTCTTATCTTTAGTTATTGCTAATGTTATGTATGTATGTATATAATATATATATATATATATATATATATATATATATATATATAATATCTGACATTTATTGATTGATTGCTTGATTGATTGATTGATAGCTTGATAGATTGATAGCTAGCTAGCTAAAAAGAGAGAGAGATACACACACACATATGAACACACACATACACAGAATCACACACACACACACACACAGAAACACACACACAGAACACACACACACACACACACACACACACATACACACACACACACACACACACACACACACACATTTGTGTAGGTTATACAGACACCAAAAGTACATCTTTATATAGGGCATTGCGCAGCTGTTTTCAAATTTAGCAGGAAAGTACATTTTCGATCTCAGATGTCTGCAAGCAATTGTAAAGTTAAGTAAAAAGAAATCGAGATTGTATCAACACAGGCAAACTAAATGACAAGTGGATAAATCGATAGTCACAGGGCAAACAGATATATGAAAGGATAGCATAAATACAGACAGACAGATAGATGGATATACAGACAGAAAGAAAGATAGGTAGGCAGACAGACAGATACATAGATAGACAGATATAGAAAGATAGATAGACAAATAAACAGAAAGATAGAAAGATAGATACAGACAGACAGATGGACGGACGGACGGAGAGATAGATAGACAGGCAGACAGACAGACAGATAGATAGATAGATAGATAGATAGAT
>CM060306.1:83800511-83803011 GCA_030674185.1 Monoplex corrugatus
CCTCATTCTACCACTCTTTAAGTCAACACAAGTGACAAGAAATGGAGGCTGTTTGCACAAACTCAAATCTAGTTAAACCAAGCGTAGTCCGCTTAAATCGGGTGATTAAACGTGAAGTCGTCTCGTTCAATGTTTATTCAAAGGACTTACTGTATGTACTGTTTTCATAAGATCCACAGAACAAAGACTGGTAGAACAACACAACGTCATAGACAGGTCCTGTGGCGATGAGCCAGGGAAGGGAAACAAAGACACTGGCAGACATAAACTTTAGGAAACAAAGGGATGAATGATCACCAGGAGCGGTCTAACTGGGTTCTACCACAACGCTTTCTTAAAACACTCAGATCGTATGTTTGAATTAAAAAGCTATAGAAGCAACCTTGCCGGGGGTCTCTTATTCTTCGTCTTTTGTTCTATTTTTTATTTCTTTTATTTCATATTGTTTCACTTCATTTATTTTCCTATTCTGTCCATCATTTCACAAACCAGGCTGCAGCTGCTTCGATCGTTACTTTCAAAATATTAAACAGCACAGGAAAATAGAACAAACGTCATGTCAAAAATCATGAAACACTTTTTGTTAACATTAGCCAATAAAGTTAAAAATATCGTCTCTGTGTTCTTACTCTCTCATCTTTCTTTGTCTTGTGTTGCTCATATAATTGCATCTTTTTTTTTTCAGTGTAAAAAAGACAACAGAAGATATGAGAGAAGAGACGAATAGGTTGGAGTTGGAGCTCGTTCAAGGGGGGGGGGGGGGGGGGGTTCATCCACTAGGACAAGTTAATACGCGCTCCACTCAAATTCGTCAGCAGATATCAAAGAGAGAGAGAGAGAGAGAGAGAGAGAGAAGAGAAGAGACAGACAGACAGACAGAGAGAGAGACAGAGACAGAGAGACAGAGAGACAGAGAGAAGAGAAACAGAAGACAGAGACAGAGACAGAGAAGAGACAGAGAGAGACAGAGACAGAGAGAGGAGAGAGACGAGAAGACGAGTAGGAGAGAGAGAGAGAGACAGACAGAGACAGACAGACAGACAGACAGACAGAGAGAGAGAGAGAGACAGAGAGAGAGAGAGAGCGAAAGACATAAAGACAGGAAGATTAAGACGAAGACAAAGAAGAAAAAAAAAAAAAACCACGAACAAGAAAACAAAGAAGAAAAGAAATCCAGTTGCTGCAATGCAGTGGTTACCGCAACACACTAACAACTGAAAAGTTGCGGGTTTGAATCCCATCCATTCGGTCAAGATTATTGTGAGGTTTTCCGTCCCCACACTGCTTCTACCCAAAGTTGAGCTTCTTTTGGGTTCATCTATTTCACGCATGTGTCATAGCGGGTGTTGATAAAAGTTCGTGACCAGTACTGTAAGAGTCTGTATCTCTCGGGCCTGGTTAACGTCAGGATTATTATGAAAGAAAGCAGTACAACACAGCCGTGGAACTCCATAATGGATCTACATAGCATCATGAGTATTATTCCGATCATCATGCTTCATCGTAGCATTATGCTGACTTGTCCCAACTCTCTGTGACCAGTCAAAAAAGTTGCAAAAAATACAGGTGTGGGAAGAGAGGCTGGGGGAAAGAGAAAGAAAGCAAAAACAGAATGTAAAACAAGACAAATTCATGTCCATGTCGGACTTATTCATATTCATATTCATTTCTTTTTATCACAAACGATTTACAAGAGTGAAACTCGGGCTGCATTTCCGTTGAGACCACGTCGCCGCAGTGCAGCGCCACTTTGCTTTACCATAACTAGAAAAGCAAGAAGGCCAATTGACTTTCAAGGGAGGACCTGGGACATCTCTCTCTCTCTCTCTTTCTCTCTGTCTGTCTGTCTGTCTGTCTGTCTGTCTCTCTCTCTCTTTCTATCTCTCTCTCTCATGTTTCTTACACCAGATAGACAGGTCAATGCCATGCTCTTCATGACTTTCAACTGCCACGGGACCTTTCAGCGCGCACAGGTTTGAAGGCACACGGATCCGAGTCGTTCTTCATCCCATTCCGAAGGATTGACGCTCGGTATTTACCATTCAAACTTAGGGCAAAAAAAAAAAAGTCAAGACCTCAACGGGAAACGAACCCTAGAACCCCAAGTTAAAACATTGGCAGGCGAACGTCTAAACCATTCTGCCACTCTTCTCTTTATGTGGAAACGTACTGCCAGACACGAACGTTTTGGTATGGAGCATCTGTGTAATGAGGCACAGGCATACTGGCGGGCTATTAAGGTTTCTAATGACCATACACCTAGACCAGCGTGAGTTATGGTTCTTGTAGTGGCCACACAGGGATTCGACTCTAAACCCATGGAAGAAAATGTTATTCTTCGGCAGAGCCACAGCTGCTTCGATCGTTACTGTCACGTCATTAAACATCACAGGAAAGAAGCGCCGAGAGCATGTCAAGTCCGACGAAGCACAGTCAAGCACTGGACTCAAGACACTCCAAGTTTCCACCACAGTTCCTCACTCTTGTTTCTTCTTCTGTG
>CM060306.1:83813011-83820511 GCA_030674185.1 Monoplex corrugatus
GAAAGAGAGAGAGAGAGAGAGAGAGAGAGAGAGAGAGAGAGAGAGGACAGGGACAAAGACAGAGAGACAGACAGAGAACAACGCAGGCTTGTCTCCCGGTCTGACTGTCCAGTAATTTGTGATGTGTGCACTTGACAAGCCGAGCAGTAAAACGAAACGAGGCTACAACCCAAAAAAACCTGTGCACGGCCATTTGTTTCAATTACCAGACAGGAAGTGTGAAACTTGGACAGGAAGTCTTAGCCGTCTTTCATTATCGTCATAAGGGTTTTGCATTGCTGTAGCTTACAGAAACTGCGCTGAACGTGAATTATTTGATTTGGAGGAATAATACAGCATACTGTTTGTTTGTTTGCTTGTTTGCTTTTTGTCTTTTTTGTTCGCTTGTTTCTTTGTCTCTTTTCTTTTTCTTTGTTTTTTTTAATTAAGCTTCACATTCTGTTTTCAATCTGATGGGTATATTCTGATCTATTTGAAATACTTTTCCAAACAAGCACTCACAACATTGCAGATCTGTTATATTATATATATATTAATATATATATATATATATATATGTGTGTGTGCGTGTGTATATATATCTGTGTGTGAGTGTGAGTGTGTTTGTGTTTGTGTTTGTGTGTGTGTGTGTGTGTGTGTGTGTGAGTGTGTGTGTGTGTGTGTGTGTGTGTGTGTGTGTGTGTGTGTGTGTGTGTGTGTGTGTGTGTGTGTGTGTGTGTGTGTTTAAAAACACGCAGATTGGAAAAAAAAAAAACGAAAAACCAAAAAGAAAGGGCATAGAATATGATAAGCCTTCGTGTTATACTGAACATATTTTTTTCAAGGTATTAAAACAAAACACACAAAAAGAAACAAACAAAAAGAATGTCCATGACTAGCCATACAGAACTGATGTCTTTACAGAATCATCACTCAGGTAGTCGACCACGTCATTCTTGAGACTCAGTGACGTTTTCGATGTGGAAGAGGCACGAGTGACAAGGTATTTGCCATACGTCAGCTGGAAAGAAATGTCGTTAACGAAACTAGGTACTTCACACACATGTTTGTAGATCTGACCAAAGCATTTGACATCATTGACCGGAATTGTCTGTGGAAGGCACTACAAGCGAAAGTTTGTTTGCCTCACAAAATTCAGTCTCGTTGAATTCCTCAGTACTATGTAGATGAGAATACTAAAATCAATGTGTTCATTACAGAACCGTTATTGTCTAATTCTAGTAAACATTGGTGAATGCATAGTGTACACAATGTACATTTATGATATCATTATAGGCCTACTGGTGTAAGGTGTTTTATTAAACAAATATGCATTTAAGATGGGCATATCGCTCTAGTTATAGTAAGATGCTCTTGTTATCGTTTTTTTAGCCATGTGTGGCATGAGAAGTATTAATTTTTTGCATGCTGTTATAAAATTATCTATATGGATTATGAACAGATGGTTTCAATAATTGTCTGTTTCAACAGTGAAATGCTAGTAAGAGTGCAAGAGAATGGGGAGGCATCCATCCCTTTTCAGAGCAGAGCAGAACGAAAGAAGGATGCATTCTAGCGCCTACATTCTTCTTCATCCTCTTTGCAGCAATGCTGATTGATGCAGTCATAGACTTTGTTATAGCTGTGTACATCAAGTTCCTCTCGGGCTGAAAGATATTCAGCATGTGGAGATTCCAAGCCAAAACCAAAATGCTCGAAGATGTCCAGCAGGAATGTCTCTTCACAGATGACTGTGCACTGGCACGAAAACATCCAGAGCACTCATAGTGAAAAGACGTCAAATCAAAGAACGAACGAACGAATCCAGAGCACTGCTGACCAATTTGCTGCGGCTTACTAACACTTCAGCTTTACAAAATGTCTCAGCAGAATAGATGCAATATTTCAACCAAAATCGTCTCAAGGCGTTCGATGTTTCACCACATCCAAATTGTTATCAACAACCAGGAGAAAAAAGATGAAGACCAATTCTGCTATTTGGGCAGTGCAGCAAGCAGTAATAGATCTCTTGATGTTGAGGTGGCGCTGCGCATCTCCAAGCCTGGCTCTACTTTGGAAGGTTGAACAGGAGATTATGGAAATATGAATCAGAATTGCCACTAAGTTTGCTGTGTACACAGTACTGGTCTTGAGCACCATGCTGTACAACTACGAGGCATGGAATATCTACCGATTGCAAATCAGCACTAGAAAGTATCTATCAGATATACCTGTACAAGATCTCTAAACGTGTGGACTGTCAAGTATATCTCTTCTACCCATTAGATGTCAGCTTCGATGGACTGGATATATGCAATGTCCCTTTTGAAGACTGCATCCCCAACATGCTTCTAAACGGAGAGCTGAAGCGAAGACACAATGAACAGGGAGGACTACTAAAGCGACACCTCGTCAGCTGTGATGCCAACACTACCAACTGGGACGACAATGCCAGCAAAAGAACAAGCTGAAGACAGAAGTGCATGTAGTGCACAGTCACATTCGAAGAGGCAGAACATCTGCTATTCAACAGACAAAGGATCGGCCGAAGCAGAAACTCAGGCCGGAGGATCTATTCCCTAGCAGTACCTGTGGAAAAATGTTTCCTGGATCAGTCTTTTATCCCATAAGAAGACCAACACCATGCGATATGAGACCGGCATGCCTATTCCTCTGTCAGATCGATGTGGGTGTCCGTCATCATATCATTATCTACGAGGATAATCCTCGAAATATCTACGAGGATATTCCCCGAAAATATTCCTGCGTACCTGTCTACCTACCTAATATATCTGCCTACCTGCCTGCCTGCCTGCCTGCCTGCCTGCCTGCCTATCGATCTATATATCTATACATCTATCTATCTGTGTTTGTCCGTCTGTTTCTACCTACCTACCTACCTACTACTACCTATCTACCTACCTACCTATCTACTATCTATCTTGTTCTATCTATCCTCTATCTATCTATCTATCTATTACTACTGTTTATCTATCTACTATCTTGTTTTCTATCTATCTATTGTTTCTATCTATCTATCTATCTATCTATGTATTCTACTTCTATCTACTATCTTGTTTTCTATCTATCTATGTATTCTATCTATCTATGTGTTCTATCTATACTATACATCTATTATGTGTTTCTATCTATCTATTATCTATCTAGTGTTTCTATCTATTATCTATCTATCTATCTATGTATTCTATCTATCTATTATTCTATCTATTAGTGTTCTATCTATACTATCTATATCTATCTATCTATCTATTCTATCTGTCTAGTATCTCTATCTTGCTGCTGTGGGTCTGTCTGTCTGTCAGTCCTCTTTTTATCCACTAAAGTAATTGTGATTAACCTACATTCTCATTGACGTTTTCTGTCTATTTTTCTCTCTCCTATTATGAAGGGAAAAAACATATTTTAATCTGTTCATTTCTTGTAAACTGGATGTTTACCACCAGGGTTGATTTTGGTATATTATTATTGATATTTCTGTGCTGTTCAGTGCGGGGTTTTTTTTTGTTTTTTTTTTTATTTCTTCTTTCTTATCATTATTCCTCTTCGTTATCTTTCTGAATTTTTAAACAAATCCCATCGATGTTTTGCAACGTGGTTCTTGTTTACCCTGAGGATGCCTTGAATAAAGAATTCAAGAACGTGAAATCGCATTAATTGCAACTCAATGTCAGGGGCATCCCTCCTCTTATGGATGATTTGTTTTTACATTTTCAACGGATTTGTTATTTCAGTCATGGAAGCAGCCCTGTGGTGTTTTCTCTGTCTTTGGGTTTGCTTTCATCAGCATGACAGCATCTTCTTGGATCATTATTTTTGAAATCAATGACCAGGACAGAATGGGCTGGGTGACCAATTGCACGTCAAATGAACGTTGCCCCTTTTTATCCACTGCTATCACGTCTGTCTTTGTTTACTTTTGCGTTGTTTCTGATGTTACTGACCAAAGATATAAGATCAGTATTAAAACAGAAAAGTACTACTTGACCATGTTTAACCCACGTACAGTTTTGCATTTCGGATATATTTGTGTTAGTTTGTGTGTGTGTGTGCGTGCGTGCGTGTGTGTGTGTGTGTGTGTGTGTGTGTGTGTGTGTGTGTGTGTGTGTGTTGTATGTGTGTGTATGTGTGTGTGTGTGTGTGTGTGTGTGTGTATGTGTAAGTGTGTGTGTGTGTGTGTGTGTAAGTGTGTGTTTAAGTGTGTGTGTATGTGTGTCTGTGCATGTATGTGTGTTCATGCGTGCGAGTGTGTATGTGTGTGAACATGTGCGCGTTTGTATGTGTGTGTGTGTGTGTGTGTGTGTTGGTGTGTATGTGTGTGTGTGTGTGTGTGTGTATGTGTTTGTGTCTATGCTTGTTTGTGTGTTCATGCGTGCGAGTGTGTATGTGTGTGAACATGTGTGCGGTTGTGTGCGTGTGTGTGTGTGTGTGTGTGTGTGTGTGTGTGTGTGTGTGTGTGTGTGTGTGTGTGTGTGTGTGTGTGTGTGTGTGTGTGTGTGTGTGTGTGTGTGTGTGTAAGTGTGTGTGTGGCATTTGTGTTCTCATGCTGCTGTTTGCATGGCTGTATGTCAATCGTTTTGTCTGATGTGGCTGCATGAACTTTTCTTTTTCATTTCGTTTATTTTGTTTTCGTCATTCTTATACGCAAAGCAGGCCAATCAGTGTCTCCATGTGTGTGGTGTGTGTGTGTGTGTGTGTGTGTGTGTGTGTGTGTGTGTGTGTGTGTTGTGTGTGTGTGCCGCGCGCACCGACGCGCACGCGCACGCGCCTGTATGTGTGTCTTAGCATTTCCATTGAACATATATTTGCCAGAAAAAAAATATCGGGAAAATACAGCACTGTTAACCTTACATTATATTGTGCATCATTTTAACACTGTCAGAAACAAGAGCAAGGCCAACCCCAACAACCTTTAACACACATCTTCCGTACACCTGAACATAATATCCTTCTCATATCTGTCCTATAACTGGATTTGTCTTTGACACATACCCACTTATAATGGAACGAAAAAAAGAAAAAGAAATTGAATTTCCCATTTCACAATAAATGCATGGAAACTGTAATGTATTTGTCATAAGAAATACATAAACTGAACAGAAGACCCCAAATAATAAGGGCATTTGCATCTCAAATGGATTTCAAAATAAAATCAGTTTGACAAAAATTGAAAAGGACGTTTAAGATATACAATGAAACCTAAAAATTTCTCAGCGTCTGTACTGAATCAGGAAGACTCATTAACACTCCGGCCACCAGATTTTGTTTTGTTACTTCTTTTTGTCGACAGCCAGGTCAATCTCTAATTCCTGACCAATTCAACAGTCGTCGAGACCCATTTACACCCACCAACGGTATTCCTACCCACGTCGCCCGACTTCTTTCTCATTTCCAGCTCATTGCTGACCTGAAAACGTAAGAAAACCTGAGACTGTTAAGTCTGTTAGGCGTGGTGTTAGCCTGTGACAGCGACGTGTTGGAAGCTGGAAGTAATCTCTTTTGTATGGCAGTCACTGATCTGTTGGGGGAAGGATCGGTAATGTACAAAGTGACACACACACACACACACACACACACACACACACACACACACACACACACACACACACACACACACACACACACCACACACACACACACACACACACACACACACACACAACACACACACACACTATATACATATATACATATATATATATATATGTATACACATATATACATATAATTTTATATATATATGTATGTATGTACATAGAGAGAGAGAGAGAGAGAGAGAGAGAGAGAGAGAGAGGAGAGAGAGAGAGAGAGAGAGAGAGAGAGAGAGAGAGAGAGAGAGAGAATTCTAGGTCTTTGATTAACGTTGAAAAATCATTTTTCTGACTTTTCGTAGTTTGTTTGTTTGTTTGTCTTCTTCTTCTTCTTCTTCTTCTTTTTCTTCTCTTTCTTCTTCTTCTTCTTCTTCTTCTTCTTCTTCTTCTTCTTCTTCTTTCTTCTCTCTTCTTCTTCTTCTTCTTCTTCTTCTTCTTCTTCTTCTTCTTCTTCTTCTTCTTCTTCTTCTTCTTCTTCTTCTTCTTCTTCTTCTTCTTCTTTTTCTTCTTCTTCTTCTTCTTTTTCTACTTCCTCCTCTTCTCCTTCTACTTCGTTTTCTTTCCTTTTCATTTTTCTTTTTTTTCTTTATATGCATTAAGGTTTCAATCAGCATCCATCAAAGTGTCTGGAAACGTTTATCATCAGGATATGTGGAACGAACAATGTGAAGGTACATTAATGGCAACTTGATAACGTGTGTATATCCTGTTGTTGTTTTTTGTTGTTTTTTCCATTTGGTTTTTGTTTTCTTTAAGATTCAGAAAAGGTAAAGCAGAAAAAGAGAAAGAGAGAAAGAGAGAGAGAGAGAGAGAGAGAGAGAGAAAGGGGAAGCAGAGAGAGAGAGAGAGAGAGAAAGAAAGAGAGAGTGAGAAAGAGACAGACAGACAGAGAAACACAGAGAGAGAGACAACGAGAGAAAGAGAGAGAGACAGAGATAATAGAGACAATGTGACTGACAGAAAGAAAGGAAGAGAGAGAAAGAGAGAGACAGAGAGAGAGACAGAGAGAGAGAGAGAGAGACTGAGAGACAGACAAACAGGCAGAAAGACAGACACAGACAGACAGACATAGACGTAGACAGAGTGAGCAGACAGTAAGTCAAGGACGGACCAGTGGGATAAAAAAAAAGTAATAACACCAGTGTGGGCAAAACATCAGCAGCTTTCATATGACTGTATTTCTGTCTGATCCCAGTGGGTTCTAGACTGCAAGCAGTTGAAAAGGCCAACTTAACAAAGCTATTAAAGCAAGGTATTTCGCAACCGCTTATGAAATGTTGGTAAATGTATCTGTTCACCTTTATAGCTTGATATCTTCAAGATTTACAACTTTTGTTATTCCATGAAAGTGCAGTGATGAAAAAATGCGCGTCCTTCACGCAAGTTTGCTTAAGTCTTGTTCTCCTGGTAGAATATCTTGCTCAAGTCATTGGTTACCCAAACGTGGTTGTGTCCAAGTCGATAGTCCAGCGTGAATAGTATGCCAGGTCTACATTTCATGTCTGGTAAACCAAAGGTATTCGTTCACTCCACTCAGACCCGTAATTATTCAGGTTGGTATTATTCCAAGTTGACGTTCATCTACATTTTGATCAAGTCACGTCAAGTCGTACCAAGTTAAAATAAATTTAAGTAAATCGATTACACCCAGATAAAATAAAGTAAAATCAAGAAATACACGTTTTGAAGACAAATTAAACTATGCGACATCAAGTCGAATAAAGACAGGACAACAATGTGAGTCTGTGTCAAATCAAGTAGAGTCATTGTTTAACATTATTTAGCTTTGCCTAATTTGCCCTGAGAGAATGAAATAAATATGGGGTAAATAGACACTGGGATACACACATAATCTAGAAGATGTACACGTAAGGAAACATGAACGTGGGGAAGTAAACAATAAACACCACGA
>CM060306.1:83825511-83828011 GCA_030674185.1 Monoplex corrugatus
CGGAACACTCGACAACTGGAACGATTCAACCAAAGATGCCACGAAAGATCTGTATCGTCACGCTGAAAATCAAATGTCCAACCTTCAAGTTCTGAAGAAGTGTACTTTGCCAAATATACAGTTTCTATTCATTAAATTCCAGCTTCGCTAAACAGGACACGTGGTCTATATGGAAGACAAAACACATCCCACAAAGATTTTTCTGAACAGAGAATGAAGGAAAATTTCCGAGACTGGGAAAGGTAACTAAAGCGATACAAGGACACTCTGAAAGCCAAATTCATTAAACGTGGTAACAACAGCACACAGGCATTGCATCCAAGAAGAGGAAGCTGGCGACAGCTATGCATGCATGGCAACTGCACAGTTGAACAGAACAGGACAACTGCATTAATTTAAATTTTCAAAAGAGGAACCTGCGGAAGCAGAACCCAAACGCTGCAGGACCTGTTCCCATGCAGTGCCTATAGAAAAACAAAAGCATTCAACATCAGCAATGTTACCACGTGAAAGTTTGTACCAGCAGATAAAGTACCAATAACCTATTGATCTGTCAGTTCGATGAAAGAGTCCTTCCGATGTATGTGAAAAAGGTACTGTTGCAAGTGCAGAGGGGACGAATAGTAATGATCATAGTAGTGTTTTTTACTTAAGATCCACTGTTGACTTTTTTCAACAATTAGATTTAACCCCGAGACTAGCAAATGTGTTTAGCCATGGAAGCACATTGTGTCGTATGATCGATCGTCCACTAGCATGACCTCACATTGTTCGATCATTACTTTGAAATAATGAAACAGCACAGACAACAGGGCAAAAGTACGTCAAGATCATAATGCACATTTCGACACAGGCCACAAGACACTCAAGTTGCCACATGTTTCTTCTTATTATGTTGCTTTGCTTTGGTGTACTTTGTTTTGCTTTGCTCCCTCTCTGTCTGTCTGTCTCTCCTCTCTCTGTCTCTCTCTCTCTTCTCTCTCCATATATATATATATTTATACTTATATATATATCTATGTATACTATGTATATATTATCGCTTCGCTCTCTCTCTCTCTCTCTCTCTCTCCGCACTGTCTCCCCTCTATCATCTATATGTATGTGTGTGTTCGTGCGTGTGTGTGTGCGGGGGGTTGCGTTATGTTGCTAAAAAAAAAGAAGAGACAGACAGAGAGACAGACAGATAGACAGACAGACAGAGCGACTGACAGAAAGAGAGACAGAGACAGACAGACAGACAGACAGAGACAGAGTGACTGAGAGAAACAGGAAGAGAAAGAGAGAGAGAGAGAGAGAGACAGACAGACAGACAGACTGGCAGACAGACAGACTGCAACAGACAGACAGACAGACAATCAGACAGACAGAGCAACAAAAATGTGTATTAGAGTGTAAGATGTTCAGGCTAAGTGTTATATTCCAAACAGATGCGCAGAATAACTCAATCCTGCTTACATAATTTATCACTACAGCCTCTACCACACCTTGCCACCATCACAATCATCATTATACCACCATAACTACACTACAACTGATTCTTTTTAAGAGACAATCAGAAAAGCCTGAAGCCTTTTGGCAGATTCACAGATTCAATTCATAGGTTCACTCTCATGCACTCACTCACAGATTCACCATAGTCCACTTGCATGCATCAACATCCATCCATCACTTTTCCCCTATCGCTCTTCCTTTGTCACCACGATACACGGCTTGGGAGAAGCAGAGCAGGTTTTTTTCCCTGAGTCTGTGAGACTTGCAGGTGTGATATTAGCCTTCGACAAACCCTTGTTAAAAGCTGAAAGTAACCTCATCTGGCCGACTCTGGTCTGTAAGGAGTAATTGAAAGGAAATTGATATAAATCTACAGCAGGGAGATATTTATTCGACAAGCTTGAAATCGATAAAGAGGGAAAAAAAAAGTTTCCTGCAGCCATACACACACACACGCTCACACACGCACACACGCTCACACACACAAACACACACAGACACACATGCACAACACACACACACACACACACACACACACACACACACACACACACACACACACCACACCTCACACACACACACAACACCCACATCACACACCACACACCACACACACAACAAACACACAACACACATCACATACACACACACACACACACACACACACACACACACACATATCACACACACTGACACACACGCTCACACACATACACGTACACACACACACACAAACTCACACACATACACACACACACACACGCGCGCGCGCACGCGCACACACACCAACACACACACACACACCACACATACACACATACACACACACACTGACACACACGCTCACACACATACACGTACACACACACACAAACTCACACACACACACACACACACACACACACACACACAACACACACAACACACCACACACTACATACACACATCACAAACTCACACACATACAACACACACACAAACTCACACACACATACAACACACACAC
>CM060306.1:83840511-83845511 GCA_030674185.1 Monoplex corrugatus
ATAATACAATTACGCTTGTTATGCTCTTTGAGGAAAGGGAACTGGAGCACCTGGTCACAACGGGAAAGCTGGGGGAAAGAGAGCACCTGGTAGACCCAGTGAGAAAATACTAGACGAACTTGCAGAGTGGCTGAAGACAAAGAGGGTGGAAGAGATGCTTGAGGTAACAAGAGATAGAGGCAGATGGAAGTCCATAATTGCCAACGCCATGCGGCAGTGCACCTGATGATGATGATGATGATGATGTTCTTTCAAGACGTGAAAACTGCTTTATAACCAGATTGTACCGTTCCCGAAATATGGGTTTTAGAAGATGATGCATTTTGAATCGCCATTTAAAAAGTACGTAATTTTCAGCTGCGTTTGGCTTTTCTTTGCAATTCAGGGGCAATTTTCATAAAGGTTTGAACACCTGTCAACTACATCTTTTCAGGTTGACTGATCCCTTGCAGAAAATGAAAGGGGTAATTGATATTTGAAAACAAGCAATTTTGAGGGATCATTTTTAATCTAAAAAAAGAAATGAAATGTGCCACTTGAAAACGCTTCATTGCTTTAAAGATTGTAGCATTAGGTCTCACCTTACTCAAAGACTGTAACACTAGGTCCCACTGTCTTACTACTAAACCTTGCTAGACTCACAATATGAGAAAAAGAAAATAACCAAACAAACAACATATAACTAATGAGAGATATTACCTAACACTAACCAAACAGAACGAAAACTGACTTGTGATAATAAAATACAAAGCAAACAGATGAAGAAAAAGAAAAAGAAGAATGTAAAGGAAGCATTTAAAGTACACAAAGAGGATAGGAGTAGTAGCTCATGATAAAACGGCCGTTTACATAAATGTCTGACACAATTGTCAAATAGATATTTATTGTCCTTGTGGGCAGGAGGCTGAAAAAGAATGATTCATGGAGTAAAAATGATCATAAGGTTGAGAGGGAGAGACAATAAATTAATAGAGAAACAGGAAGAGAGGGAGAGAGTGATAAAGGAAAAAAAGTAAACTAGGGAGTATTTGTGCGTGTGCGTGTGGTGTGGTGTGTGTGTGTGTGTGATGTGTGTGCGGAGAGAGAGAGAGAGAGACAGAGAGAGAGAAAGACAGAGACAGAGAGAGACAGAGAGACAGAGACAGAGAGTTTTAGCGCAGTAAGATAACAGCATAGAACCCGGATAAAATAATTCCGGTGTGTGGCAATGAGGCTGATTCGGGGTTTTATTAGCACTGTGTTCAGTGAATTGCTCAGATAATTTCAATTAAACATTTGTAAAGCTTTCGTTTACAGCTTTTCAAAGATGTGCATGACTTTGTGTTGGCGGGCAATGCATCCCAGAGACATGTAGCAGAAAAGGAGATGTTGGCTTTAAGTAAATCTGATCTTATCATGGAAGACGAAGGATGTGTCTTGAATTTGTGTATGCGTTTAGTATGGGACAAACACGTCGCAAAGTATTAAGGGTGGGGGGATCTCGGAAGGCGTTTTGAAATAGGACTTTAACAAGGGAAAAATAGCAATATTCGGAAATTTGCAGGGAGTATGATCTGCTAGAAGTATCAGTGTGTATCTGTTTCAAATCAGAATTTGCAGAGCCCACACACCATTATCTCTTACTTTGGCTGCAAGCGGAAACACTGAGAGCTACCAAGTGACTGATTCCACTGTGCAAGGTCACCAATACCTTTGGTGATAGTTAAATAACGTTTGTCACTTTTTATTTATTTAGAGTTTAGCGGTTGTCCAAGAGGGATTCATCGCACTTGGACAATTTCATATGCGCTCCACCAGTTATCTGGCAACTCCCAAACGCGTAAAACCATTTGCGCTGTCAAGGTCTTAATCTATGGTGTATGTTGTTTAAAGTTTATATAATCCTCTTGCTCAGCGTCCAAATCAGCATGTTTACGTGCAATGCTATAGAAAACTATAGAAAATAATCACACAAATTCTTTTGAATGGGGTTTGTTTTTGTATAGCAAACATACAAGAAAACGCGCTGTATTTAATGTGAAGGCACGCATGTACAGGAGTACACACACACACACAGACACAAACACACACACACACACACACACACACACACACACACACACACACACACACACACACACACACACCACTCGCTCTGTCTTTGTCTCTCTGACTCTGTCTCTCTTCTGTCTCTCTCTTCTCTCTTCTCTCTCTCTCCCTTCCTCCCTCTCTCTTTATCTTTCTCGCACAAAGACATACACGCTTCTTTACGAGTGCTCAATTAGCAATCAAGCATCGGAGAAGTGCATAGGCAGCTACCGTCTTGATCCCAATAAACGACGCACTAGCACGTACAGAAGCAGAATCACTGAGAAAGAAATGTACTGGCACGCCGGCATGTAACTGAGGAAGGCATGCGTGAACAGGTAATAGCGATGGATTATCGAGTTGTGTGGACCAGCGTACGGCGGATCGAGGTTGTCGGCAGAAAGACAAGTCCCTCAAATTACGCTAAAAGAAAATGAATAAGGAGTAGTTCTTTTGCAAGACTTCTTTAGAAAGTTGTCAATGTGTCTCTCAATACAAACTGAGTAGTTGGCTAAGCCATACGTTTCATCTATCTCTCTTCTGCATCAGAATGACAGTATCGTTCCTTGAGCATTTGAGGTTTGAGTCCTGTCTACAAGAATTTTTGGTGCTTTTGTAATTCACGAAATGGTTATTGGAATTTTTGTGTTACATGTATATATCACACTATAAAATAAGACACCAGAAATGTAATTCTTAATCTTTAGACGTATTGAAAACAACCTTCTTCGAGCTCATTTGATGACTGCTTCTTTGAAATCAAAATACTAGTTTGCCTTTCAGAATTCCACCACCTAAGATTTGCCATGTTAACGAGCACTTTATATTATCAAAGTAGAAAAAATTAAATGCAATAAACATGTGACTATCTCCAATAATTGCGTTTCATAATTCAAGAGAAATTGTACATAAATAGCATGGATCTGTTATCACAATTGAAAGAGGATCCAAACAGATTACACCCTATATTTTCAATCCATTGCACTGTAAATCTCACCATTTCCAATTAAGTTTTGGACAAATGCAAACTACTCATCCAAGGATAAGAGAAGTGACAAGAAAAAAAAAAACACCGCAAGATAAATATATTTCAGCTGCACATTTGTCTTGATGCAATTTGATTGGATTCAAAGATTGTAAACAAACAAACAAAGAAAACAAACAAACAAATGAACACGTAAAACACAATTCATGTGTGCACACAATTGAACGTATGGGAACAGAAACATATACAGAGAGAGAGATTGGGGAAAAAAGGCGAAACAGCGCATCATTAAAATATAATCTTAAGTCCTGCTGTGGCCACATTCAACATACTGGGTGTTTTCATCAGCAGTAAATGTGGCTGTTACATTAAGCAGGGAACATCGCAGTGTTTGGAGTCTGGAGACTGGAGTTTGTTCAGGCGGATGCATAACATTCGGACAATTCTATATGAGCTCTACCCAGATCTGGCCAGCAGTGACCTGGTCGACTTGGGAAACATTATGCGTTGGCCAGGTCTTGAAATGCGAAACGACGGACCTACGAAACACTTACTGATACCACCAGAATGATGGAAACATTATAGATGTGCAGCAAACATGTCAGTTTTTGATACTGCCTTACGGGGACAGAACTCGAATTATCATCATCATCATCATCATCATTATCATCATCATCATCATCATCATCATCATTATCATCATCAGGTGCCCTGCCGCATGGCGTTGGCGACCATGGATTCCATCTATCTCTGTCTCTCGTTCCCCCAAGCATCTCTCCCACCCTCCTCGTCCCGAGCCACTCTGCAAATCCGTCCAGCATTCTCTCCCTGGGTCTACCTGGTGCTCTCTTTCCCTCCAGCTTTTCGAAATATCAGGAACCAGAAAAACACGAAAATAGAATCAGAACAATACAAGACAAGACAGAGGGAGAGAGTGATAAAGAAAAAAAAAGTAAGCCAGTGAGTGTGTCAGATCGAGAGTCCACGGCTCTATCGAAAGTACCAACCAGACTCATGTATAACATAACAGATACCAAAGTCAATACAATACGAAATGAACGTCACCCGATTAAAGTTAGTATTTACAATGTGGCCTGTATTTGATTCCCTTGTTCCTCGCCTTCTTTTTTTAATCATTGTTTTTGGAGGTGGTGGTGGTGGTAGGTGGTGGTTTAAAAACTTTTTTTTTTCCCAGAAGAAAATGGAGCAGCTGCCGCAACACCAGACAAGATTGAGGAGCAAACACAATGATTCCCTCGAGGCTGACAGTAGAACAATTATGTGATTGCAGTCCCTTTCGTCAATGTCCTCGAATCTGCACAATATTAATATTTGCACGCGCGATGCGCGCAAGCACGCACGCACACACACACACACACACACACACACACACACACACACACACACCACACACCTCTCTCTCTCTCTCTCTCTCTCTCTCTCTCTCTCTCTCTCTCAAAAGTACACATGCCACAAGAACACACAGATAGTACAACAAGCAGACATGCACATGTTCTGTTTTAACCATCACTGCGGTCATTGTTAATTGAAATAGAATGTGCCATCGTGGCTTGCATATTTTGTCTCATTTCGTATTCTCCATATGCCGTGTGTGTGTGTGTGTGTGTGTGTGTGTGTGTGTGTGTGTGTGTTGTGTGTGTGTGTGTGTGTGTGTGTGTGGTGTGAGAGAGAGAGAGAGAGAGAGAGAGAGAGAGGTGTTTGCAATATTTTCTTAGCCGTTCACATGTGGGGGTTTACCAAATCTGGGTCAAACATGTAGATCGTTGAAGACTCACTCATGCGTAAGTTGTGAATTACGGAGCCAACATCAAGGTCACACGGACGTAGAAAAGGTGTAAAGTCAGCATATTCTGGATGACAGCATGATAACAGCACTTTCTGGGGGACTTTGGACAAATTTAAAGCATGTATTTAGTATGGTTGCAAT
>CM060306.1:83853011-83855511 GCA_030674185.1 Monoplex corrugatus
TTTAGTCACAGTTATGAAAGTTTCATTATCAATAATGTTATAAATGAAAGATTCCCGAAAAAAACAACTTAGTAATTTATAACAAAAAATTCAGTTTATGAATAACTACCTGGCAATAAAACAAACCAATATGGATTTTTATCCGAATCAAAAGTGGAAATTGCAAAACATGTTAAATGTTGAAAAATAACCTCTAGTCAATTCCCATATTTGCTTCCTTTAACGTTTCTGGACAAAGTACGTTTACTCTTCGTTCATAATATAATATTCACTGGATTCGTTGGTGTTAGAGTCACATTTTTCAAAATGCTTTGGAAGAGAGAGAGAGAGAGAGAGAGAGAGAGAGAGAGAGAGGGAGAGAAAGAGAGAGAGAGAGAGAGAGAGAGAGAGAGAGGAGATACTGAGAAAGAGACAGAGACAGACACAGAGATAGAGAACAACAGACAGAGTGAGAGCGACAGACAAAGACAGAGAGAGAAGGAAACAGAAACTTGAAACTTGAAACGTGGGAGCTCTTTATTATTCAAGGACAGCAGATTAAACACGGTGGGTCTTTCTTACAGCTAATCCACCCTATTGAGTTCATACAACATGGTTATTCAAACGCAGAAACAAAACAAATTCCCTAAAAACAATATGTAAATGCACCAAAACACATACAATAATAACAGAAGAAAGATAAAACAATCATTAAAACACACAAGGTAACAAAACAGAAACAAAAAAAAAGAAATAATGCTACCAATTTTGAAGAACAAGGTCTCCCAACAGTGTAAAAAATCGCTACTCACAGTTCCGTAGCTTTCGATGGCGTTCTCGCCATCTTCGTCAGCGCTCTAATGCTGTCTGCGTGAATCTCTACTCAGATCTCGCGAACATGGGATGAACCCAGTTCACGAGATCGAATCAGAGAATGGTACACCGGGGGCAGGGTGTAACGGCCCCGGTCCCTGTTGAGCGGGGGGTTGGTGGCTGCGATGTAGATGGCCTCCTTGACTCCTCGCTGGAACCACTTATTTTCTCTGTCCAGGATGTTGACATTGTCCGCACTGAATTGATGTTTTTTCGGCGTGTAGGTGAGCTCCTACTGGAGAAGAGTCCCTCTTGTGTTCTGTTAGTCTCTTCTGAAGGGGGCGTTCAGTTTCACCGACATAATGTTGGTTACAGTCCTGGCAGTCTATTCTGTATATAATGCCAGCTTTGTCGAGTTTGCTGGTTTTGTCCTTGGGGGTGACCAGCTGGCTGCGTATGGTGTTGGAAGGTTTGGAATGTACAGCCACCCCCAGTTTTCTGATCTTTCTGGACAGAGCGTCACTCACACCTCCTACGTATGGGATGGTGATGTGTCCCTTGCGCTGGTGTTGTTTCACTGGCTGTTGGGATGCGGTGTTGGATTTCCTGCCTCCCGGGCTGTTCCAGGCCCACTTTTTGTAGCCCGAGATGGTGAGCACTTTTTTCAGGTGGTTTGTCTCCTTGTCTTTTGCCTCTTGGGTACTGCATATGGTGTTAGCTCTGTGGGTAAGGGTTCGAATCACTCCCAGTTTGTGTTCAAGGGGCTGGTGGCTGTCGAACTGTAAATATTGGTCCATATGAGTTGGTTTACGGTAGACCGAGAAGGATAGAATGCCATCAGTTCTGGTGATGAGGGTGTCCAGCATGGCTATGGAGTTGTTCTGTTCCACTTCCCTCGTGAATTTGATGGTTGGGTGTTGGTTGTTCAGATGTTCTGTGAACTGTTCGACCAGTTGCTGGGGGAGGATAGTCATGGTGTCGTCTACGTAGCGCCCCCAGTATCGTGGTGGGGAGTGGAAAGAAGCCAATGCTTTCTCTTCAAAATCCTCCATGAACAGGTTGGCTACTATTGGGCTTACTGGGGAGCCCATGGCTGCTCCTTCTTTTTGTTGGTAGAATTCACCTTGGAAGGTGAAGTAGGTGGTGGTGAGGCAGTAGGACAAGAGTTCACATACGTCGTCCACTGTGAGAGATGTACGTTGGTGGAGGGTTTGATCGTTTTGTAACCTTCGGCGTATGATCTCTATGCTTTCTTTCACTGGTACGCTGGTAAATAGGGCAGAGACATCGTATGACACAAGGAGTTCATCATGAGCGAGGGTGTAGTTACTCAGTTTTTCCACTAGGTCAGCACTGTTGTGGATGTGATGATCTGTGTGTCCTATGAGAGGTGATAGGATGTCCGCCACAAATCTAGCCGTCTCATACATGATGGAACCTCTGGATGCGACTATGGGACGGAGGGGGACTTCTTTCTTGTGGACTTTGGGTAGACCATAGAACTTGGGGACGTCGGACACAGTTGGGTATAATTTCCTGTACTGTTCTAATGACAGGCGGTCCGTCTCTTTCAGGCGTTTCAGTGTGTCTTTCAGTTTGTTGGAAAACTTGGAAGTAGGATCTTTCTTGAGGCGTTCATATGTTGTAGTATCTTCCAGAAGTTTGCTTGCCTTCTCATAGTACATGGGTCTAGGCATGATGACTGTGG
>CM060306.1:83868011-83870511 GCA_030674185.1 Monoplex corrugatus
TTCTTTCCACACAGACATACTATGTTCTTGGTGTATTTTGTTTTGAATGCATCAAGTTTCCATCTATACATAAGGGATTGTATAATTCTGCTGGCATGAAGCTGCTTAAGTATTTTGCTAATTTCAAAGTTCATGTGACATTTATCATACTTTTTCTGTTTTAATTGGAACTGCTTCCAGACGTAGTTGTCTACTAAAGTGTAATTCTCGTGCAACGAGAGAGAAAGCTGGATATTGTTTGAATCTGGTGAGTTATTAGCTCCCCGTTTGGCAGCCCTGTCAACTTTATCATTATAACGAAAAGAACTATGAGAAGGTATCCAGCAGAAAGTAATATCAGTGCCTCTTAAAGATAAATTATGAATCAAGTGACTAATTTCCAGAATCATTTCTGATCTTGTTTGTAATTTTGATAATTCAAGAGCCTGAAGTACTGATTTTGAATCCACGCAAAAAAGTGTTTGAAAAATTGTCCTTGGAAAACTTATCATAAAGTTTAAAGCCATTAATATTGCAAAAAGTTCAGCTGTAAAGATAGATTTATCAAGTCCTATGTAGAAAGATTTTTCAATTTTGAGAGCAGGTATTAAAAACGCTGAGCCTGCTTTTCTTTCAATTACTGATCCATCAGTGTAAATTTTCAAATGATCGGAATATAAGTCGTCTATATGACATTTAACCTGACTTGCCAGTAAGTTTACATTGTCTCCTTTTTTTAAGTTAGTGTGATGTACGTCAAATTGTGCTCTTTGGAGTTCCCAACTGGGTACTGGCGAAAAGGAAGGTCTTATAGATACAGGATCTACGTGTAGATCAATTCCTGAACCTTTCATGACGTCAGATGTGTATGTTGCAAGAGTGACCTGTGAAGATATTGATTTAGCTCTTTTTGGAAAGTCGATATCTGATCTCAGTTTAATTTCTGTTTCAGAGATGTTTTCTACAGTGGTGTGTCTTAACAAAAATTTAGTAGAAGCGACTTTCCTTTGCTCATCAAGTGGCAACAGTTTGATTTCAGTATATGTGCGAAGACAGGAAGCATGCATTGGAAGACCCAGTGCAAGTTTGAAACCTTTACAATCTATGCTCTGCAGTTTTTTCATTAAGTGTTTCGGTGCACTGAAGAAGATTTCTTGGGCATAGGTTAATTTAGATCTAACAAGCGATTTACAAAGATGAACAAGTGTTGATGAATCTTGACCCCATGCCTGTTTGCGAACTATTTTTAAGAAATTTAAACTTTTTTGAGCTTTGTTAATAAGTATTCAATATGCTGATTCCAAGATAATTTTGCCGTAAGAAAAACTCCTAAGAATTTAATTGACTCATTAAACTGAAGAAGAGTATCTCCCAGTTTGAAAGTGGGAAGATTTACTGGGTTAGCTCCATTATTAAATAAAACTATTTTCGATTTTTCCAGGGATAGATGTAACCCATTTTCTACCATGTATCGTGCTATTTTATCAAGTTCTAATTGGTAGCATTTGCGTGTATAATTAATACAGCGCAAAGGAGTTTTCCTTTTCATATTTACCTGCATCCACATGCATAAATCGTCAGCATATTGAGCTAAAACTACATGCTTAGATACTTTACTGGGTAAGTCATGCATTAATATCATGAAAAGAAGGGGAGCTATAACGGATCCCTGAGGGATACCCATTTGAAGAATTCGTTTCGTGGAATATACATTTTCAATCCTCGTTTGAAATACTCTGTTTTCTAAGAAACACTTAACATAGTAAAAAATGTGACCTGTCAGCCCAATACTTTTAAATTTAAATAACAATCTGGAGTGCCACACTTGATCGTATGCTTTCGTTATATCAAAAAATGTAGCTAAAACACATTGACGTCTTGCAAATTGTTGTTTTATGTTAGTAGTTAGCTTTGTTAGGATTTCTACTGGTGACCTGCCTTTTCGAAATCCTGCCTGATTTACTGGTATTATTTTATTCTTTTCACAATAGTGCATCAGTCTCTTTAAGATTATTTTCTCCATTAGTTTACATACGTGTGATGTTAATGCAATTGGCCTGTAGTTTTTCAGATCGGTATTACATTTACCTGATTTTAGTACAGGAACCACTATCGTTTCTTTCCAGTTGTTGGGCATTTTCCCACTATTCCAGCATTTTTGAAATATGTCATGTAGCAAAATTATAAAATTTTCTGGTAAATTTTTCAGCATCTCATTGGAAATTGCATCTAGTCCAACTGACGTTTTTTTACTTGGAAGGGACTGAATGGCATCTTTTAATTCTTGAAGTGTGAGTGATGCATTCATGTAGTGAGTATTATCAGAGGCAGGATCCTTATATACATCTTTCTTTTCTTCTCGTTCCCTATAGTCTCTACTAGAGACAGGAAGTCCTTCTACACGACAGGTCTCAGCAAACACGTCTGCAAAAGCTTCTGCTTTTTCCAGTGAGCTAGGAAAAGGGTTATTTTCTAGCTTTACTGGAATTGATGGCAACTTAATCCCGTATTTCATTAATTT
>CM060306.1:83880511-83900511 GCA_030674185.1 Monoplex corrugatus
CTACGTGGACACTGTACCAAATTATGCAATATATGTGTGTGTGTGTGTGTGTGTGTGTGTATGTGTGTGTGTGTGTGTGTGTGTGTGTGTGTGTGTGTGTGTGTGTGTGTGTGTGTGTGTGTGTAAGAGCATCGTATGTATGCGCATAATGTTTTATTTCTTGATATCTAACTGCTCCTGATGACAAAGAAACTTATGATCATGGATTCTACATATTCTTCCCAGTAATTTTTGGCATTGTTCATTTACCCTTTCCCGTGAGGGATCATTTTCAAAGCAGTTTGTTAATCTATACTGCGTGAAGGACAGCAAGATGTTCGCTTCTGTAGTAATCATGAATAGCATTTTGATTTTCACGTACTCTCTCCTCGTCTTTCTATTTGCTGCTCTCTCTCTCTCTCTTCTGTCGTCTCTGTCTGTCTCTGTTCTGTCTCTGTTCTCTGTCTCTCTCTCTGTCTCTTGTCTCTCTCTCTAGGCACAAACACATTATTCACAGCATAAAGTCAGCCGGTCAGTTTCATTTGATGTAAGGACCGATAGTCAATCACCAATCTTGTTCAACGTTTTTTTTTCTGGAAAAGGTCAGGCAAAAGCAAACACATATATGATAACAGAGATAAACTTCGATACGCTGACTTCTATGATCAAGAAAACTGACTCAGCATAATTATATTTCCCTGTTGCGAGATGTTCTATTCTCTTACAGAGGTAGATATACGTTCCTTTTATCTAGCATGTTAAACGCACAGCAAACACTGTCCACACGAGCTGGTTGAGGACATGCGTGCAACTGAAATATCAGTTATTGGGCCGATTGTCATTTGCGGGAATGATAGATGCAGATAATGGCTCTTCCAGGCTGGTGGTTTGACAAAAGAAAAGAGAAAACACACTTTTAAAAAAAGGTGGTTAAAAACTCGTGTTGAAGAAAGAAAACCAAAGCATGACGATACTAAACAATCATAATAGAGACAGACCACGATACGTCGATCATGAGCAAGAAAACTGACAGCACAGATTCCCCCGTTACGAGCTGTTCTTTCCTTACACAGGAAGTATTCCTTTCTTTAGGAAGCATGCTCAATGTACTGCAAAGACTGTCCAAGTCAATTGTTTACATAAGGTTTTGAGGACATGCGTGCAACTGAAATATCAATGGACTGATTGTTGTTTTGCGTGAATGCTAAATGCACAAGACTCCCCCAAGCTGGTGGTTTGGCAAAATACAGATGTTACATTTTCAAAAACAGGTGCACAAGAACTCGAGTTGAAGAAAGAAAATAAAATATGACGTTATTCAAAAAGTGATAACAGAGAGAAACCACAATACGCTGACTTTCATGATCTTAAAATTGACTCAGCCAGTTGCGAGTCTGTCCAAGCGAGCTGTTTACATTAGGTTTGAGGACATGCGTGCAGCTGAAATATCATTCGGTGGACTGATTGTCCTTTGCGTGAAAGGTAAACGCACAAGAGGACTCCCTCAAGCTAGTGGTTTGGGACAGTGTGAACAAGTGTTAGGCGTTGTTAAGACATCAGAAGCTGCTGAGATAGTTTTTTGCAGGAACTGGATACGACTCTGAGTTAGAAATAATAGACAATGTGTTCATCTTTAGGCATTGCTTGATAGTTTGTATTTTCGCAGGATTTTCCGTATGTTTCTTTTTGTTTGTGTGTCTGTATTTCTCGTTTGCAAGAGGACAATTCAATTTCTAACAAACAAAAGAAAACAACCGAACAATTACACAAAAACACTTTTTTGTTGTAGTTTGTGCATAACTACTTCATTACGAATTAACAGCTGTCATATCAGCGTTAGCGCTATAGTGCTTGGAACTCGCACAAGCTCACACACACACTACACACACACACACACACACACACACACACACACACACACACACACACACACACACACACACACACACACACACACACACACACACTCACACACAAACACACACACTTCTGATAAGTTTAACAAATAACGTCAATGTCAACGAAACATGAAGCACTGTATGCAACGAAAACGATGCCATCAGTCACATCTGCCTATATTACATATTCCCCATGTCAGCAACTATTGCGAACCAGAAAAAGTGTTAAATAAAACATCCAGAGCATCGTGGACGAACAAGCTCATCATTCCTTGTCATATCCATCATAGGTTCTGTTCAGAAACATGCTTGGATCTCATCAACTGGCATGATCTCGGTTTTCAGTGAACCTTATAATGTACATTTCCTTCCGCGGCTTATGTGTCAGTTTAAGGTTCCCAATTCTCAGAGGCCATTGTGTAGTTGCTCTCGAAGCCAACTACACTGGGACGGTAGCTGTAGCGCATGGACAACAGTTTCCCCCCAACACACAACAGATAGGAGACAGAGCACACACAAAAACAACCACCACAAATGAGCACACACACACACACACACACAACACACACCACACAGCACACACAAACAACGCACACACACAACCACCACACACAAAATACACGCACCACACACACACACCAACACAAAAAAACGGCCCGCGCGACATAATATATATATATATTATATTAATATATACACAAACAACAACACACAATAATAACACACACACAAACACACACAACACACAACCCACACACACACAACACACACACACACACACACACACACACACACACAAACACACACACTTCTGATATATAAAAATAACGTCAATGTCAACAGAAACATGAAGCACTGTATGCAACGAAAACGATGCCATCAGTCATCTGCCCTATATTACATATATCCCCATGTCAGCAATTATTGCGAACAGGACAAAGCGTTAAATAAAAACATCTCAGAGCATCGTGGACGAACAAGCTCATCATTCCTTGTCATATCCATCATAGTTTCTGTTTCACAAACAATCTCTCGGGCTTGCTTTCGTCAATTGGTTGCACTGGAATCTCGTAGTTCTTCAAGTGGAACACCTTGATAATGTTACATTTCCTATTTCCGCGTGTCACTGTTATCGGGTCAGCCCGTTTATAAGGTTCCCAATTCATCAGAGGCACATTTGGTGTCCGATTGCGTGTGCGGTGGCCATCAACACTGGAGCTGTATACACACGCAAAAATACGCGTGCACACACGCACACACGCATAAACGCGCACACACACGTACACACAAAAATACGAGTGTGCACTCGCATGCATACACACAAAACACACACACACACACACACACACACACACACACACACACACACACTACACACACACACCACACTACACACACACACACTACACACACACACACACACACACACACACACACACACACACACACACACACACACACACACACACACCACACACAAACACACACTTCTGAATAAGTATAACAAATAACGATGCCATCAGTCACATATGCCCTATATTACATATATCCCCATGTCAGCAATTATTGCGAACAGGACAAAGCATTAAATAAACACATCTCAGAGCATCGTGGATGAACAAGCTTCATCATTCCTTGTTATATCCATCATAGGTTTCTGTTTCACAAACAATCGCTCGGGCTTGCTTTCGTCAACTGGTGGCACTGGCATCTCGTAGTTCTTCAAGTGGAATTCCTTGATAATGTTACATTTCCTATTTCCGCGTGTCACTGTTATCGTGTCCACCCGTTTATAAGGTTCCCAATTCATCAGAGGCACATTTGGTGTCAGGTTGCGTGTGCGGTGGCCATCAACACTGGAGCTGTATTTGATTTGTTGAATATTATGTTGTGCTTCCTTCGAAAGCCTACAGACAGATAGAGGGAGAGAGAGGGGTAGGAGAGCTGGTCAGACAGATACATGGACAGGCAGGCAGATATAACCACACATACACACACACATACACACACACACACATGGCAGGTAGGGATACAGCCATACACAAACAAATCTACACACACACACACACACACACACACACACACACACACACAGATACACACACACACACACACACACACACTCTTATACACACGCAAAAATACGCGTGACACACGCACACACGCATAAACGCGCACACACACATACACACAAAAATACGAGTGCGCACTCGCATGCATACACACACACACACACACTACACACACACACACACACACACACAAACACACACACACACACAAAACTACACACACACTACACACACACACACACACCCACACACACACACACACACCACACACACACACACACACACACACACACACACACACACACACATACACACACACACACACACACACTCACACACAAACACACACACTTCTGAATAAGTATAACAAATAACGTCAATGTCAACCGAAACAAGAAGCACCGTATGCAACGAAAACGATGCCATCAGTCACATCTGCCCTATATTACATATTCCCCATGTCAGCAATTATTGCGAACAGGACAAAGCGTTAAATAAAGACATATCAGAGCATCGTGGACGAACAAGCTGCATCATTCCTTGTCATATCCATCATAGGTTTCTGTTTCACAAACAATCGCTCGGGCTTGCTTTCGTCAACTAGTGGCACTGGAATCTCGCAGTTCTTCAAGTGGAACACCTTGATAATGTTACATTTCCTATTTCCGCGTGTCACTGTTATCGGGTCCACCCGTTTATAAGGTTCCCAATTCATCAGAGGCACATTTGGTGTCAGGTTGCGGTGGCCATCAACACTGGAGCTGTATTTGATTTGTTGAATGTATGTTTGCCTGCTTCGACAGCCTACATACACAATAGAGGGAGACGGAGAGGTAGGGAGCGGTTGACAGACAGATATAACTGCGCGCGCGCGACAAAAACAACACAAAGACACAACACACACAACAGCACAGAGACACACGACACACAACAAGCAACACAAAACGTATGAGAACGACACGGACGGAGATGAGACAATAGAGAGGAGAGAAAAAAAAGAGAAGAGACAAGAGGAGGGAGAGAGGAAAGAGAAGAGTGAAGAAAGAGGTGAGAGAGAGAGAGAGAGAGAGAGAGAGAAGAGAGAGAGAGAGAGACAAGAGGGAGAGAGAGAGAGAGAGAGAGAGAGAGAGAGAGACATAGAGGGGGAGAGAGAGAGAAAGAGATGGTGAAAAGGTGTGAAAGTTTAGATCGAAAAGAAACATAAATCTGCAGAAATACACACACACACACGCATCTACGCATGCAGGCTCACACCCCGTATGCATGAACACTCACACAAATACACGCACAGACTGGTAGAGAAAGACATTCATTTCCTCTCTAGCCAGCGAACAACACAAACAAGAAACACACTAATTCGAGTAACATTTTCCCCCCAAAATATACTGAGTCGATGTCCAGAATAAAAAATGATTTGGAATAGACCAGCACAAGTAAGCTATAGAACAGCTGTTTACCATCTTTTGCTACAATGCCGGAGTGAAAACTTGCACCCAATCCTGTGTCCTGACGGTTACATTTTCCTACTTCTTCATGCCATTATCTTATGAATCGCTTCCCAACCTCACCCCATTTCCCCTCCATGCCACTATGGTGGACGTGTGCTCAAAATATAGTAACGATCAATCTGCCATCTCCAGTGATTTTTACTGACGCATATTCGTTTTCAAAAAAGCATTCACACAACACCCACATGTAAACTAGTTTCTGGTTTATAAAAAATATGAGTGAATTATAAAAAAAATGCTGTGCCAACGACCTCTATTTTATACAGACTTGTACAAAAAATACAGATTTTTCTTTTAGTTTTTAATGTCATTTTGCTTGTGGAAAAGGCACTGTTGAAATAAAGCGATATGAATCAAGCAGAATTGTAGACTCAGAAAACTGAACAGATTTTAAACATTGGCAGAATTTTATGAGACATTGCTGTGTGACGCCTTGAATATGCTGTACTGCATTTTCAAATTGCTGTGATACACCTTCAAACAATGTTGATTCCAGGCACAGATTTCTACCTTGGTAAACCCCAAAGCTATGCATTCACTACTCCTCAACGGTCCACGTTTTTGATAATATCTGAACACACAACAACACACACACACACACACACACACACACACACACACACACACACACACACACACACACACACACACACACACACACAACACTCTCTGTCTCTTTCTCTCTCTCTCTCTCTCTCCTGTCTTTGAATGACCAATCTGAAAAAAAAGGAAAATAAAACAAAACAAAACAAACAAAATAACGACATAATTATTATATCTAATGCTTTCATGATCCAAAGGAACGTGGCATTTGATAAAAGGATTAACTTTGCAAAGACCCTTCTGATGAGTCATGAGGTCAATATCAATTAACTTTGGGCACATTCACGTCTTGAAATGCAAACAGAAAATAATGCCAGTATTTTTCAGCTTCTGTCTGTTTTCTTATGTCCGTCTTTCGGTCTGTTTGTCATTTTGTTTTTATTTCTTGGTGCCTTTTATTACATTGCAGTTGTACGTATTGTTGTTGTTCTTTCTTCTCTCTTGCAGCTGCTGCGTCAAGCCATGATGAAACCATATGTTTCAGCACATTAATATCGTGGAAAATGCTACAATCATCGACATTATGTGCCCTGCTGAATGGTGTTGGCGATCATGGCCATCCACACGAATCTATCCCTTGTCGCTACAAGTACATCTCCCACCCTCTCTGTCCTCAGCCACTCTGCAAATCCATCCAATATTTTCTCCTTGGGTCTACCTGATGTTCTCTTCCTCCAGCTGTCCTGTTGTGACCAGGTGTTCTAATTCCCTTGTCCTCATAAAATGTGCTATAAATGGTACTTCTCTGTTCCTGATCTTCTATATTACATGTAATGATCTTCTTGTGTCTGTCTCCTTCAAGCCTGTCTCGATTGTCGATTGTTTTCTTTGCTGTCCTTGGAACACTCAACATTCTTCTTAAAACCCACATTTCAGTTGCCTTGATTTTGTTCTGCCTTTGCGTGCTGACTGTCCACACCTCACAAGTTGCACAACAGTAAAAATGCTACATGAATCCAAAATTACCGGGTCAGGAATTCTACATTAGTAAATAAAAAGCGTCTTTGATAATCCCTCTCAAGTTAGCTTCTGTCAATGTTATCACGTGTTCTTTTTTTATTTTTAAGGGCGTTTATCTCTCAGTTTCTCACTATGGCGTGACCATCTTATATTCTTATTTTCACCACTTTGTGTCATTGTCAGAAAATGTTTCATTGCCAATGCAGCTCTCAGGGTAAGGAAATTACGTACTTCGAAACAAATCACAGAAAATCGACTCTTTATCAAATCATGCATAGACAATTGGAGATTGTCTTCTAATTCTTCCATGAAATATTGATGAGCTAAAGAAACTGTTTAGGAAAAAAAAGTAGTCAGTTAAAACATGCAACTCAGAAACACAAAAACAACAAGATATACACAGACACACACAAACAGACGCATTTGCCCAGAAAATCTCTCTCTCTCTCTCTCTCTCTTTTTTAATAATATATTTATATATATATATATATATATATATATATATATATACATATAATATATATCTTTCACACACACACACACACACACACACACACATACACACACACACACACACACCACACTCACACACACACACTATTATCAGTCCTGAGTCCAATTTCACCTCTACCACCCAAACCACCCAACCGACCTAACTATGTTTCCCAAACGCCACAGGGGAGACAAAAATGATCAAAAAGCTGTACTCAGAGGATCGATTAGGCGAGACGCCTGGAGATGGGGTGATACCATCTCCACTAACCAACCAACAAGAAACAAAAGCGAGAACATCAGACGCTCTGCCATTAATCATCACAACACCACACCAAGTCCCCAAACCCATTACCACCCACCTCCCTTTGCATTCATTAACATACAACAGGACACGAGCCAAAAGAATGGACAATCGACAAATATGGTAAGGTCTACTTCGCCATTTCTCCCGCTGTGTTTCTTTTAGTGTAACAGCCAAATGACGACAACATAACTTCCAAGATAAAGGTGTAGGCGTATCTATGTCTGAAAGGAGACTTGGAAACGGACACGGGCTGGTAATGGTCATCTCCCCTGTCTGTAACAGCGCTTCTTATGACAAGCTGCTGATAATGAAAGGTCATGACGGAGTAGACAGTGATTGACCCTTAAGATTGGTTATATTTGCCCTGGACCCTCACAGAAAGAATGACGAGTCGGTCTGAAGATAACAGGCAGCATGCTAAAGGAATCTTTTTTGACAATGGAGATGCTTGGCTTTGCTGCTAAAGCCAAAAAGTCTAGCATTCAATAAACAAAATGTCTGGTACACATTAATATCAGTTTTTGATTTTACAGAATAAGAAGATGTATGGAACACAAAGTCAAAAAATTAACTAGCTATTCAGAACAAACCATGTATTTATTTTGATTGCTTTCCAAAAGTGTATCAGAACTGACGGTAATGTATTATGATACACTAATAATCATACCAGAATTGAATTTTGATCTCATTATCATTGAAGTCGACCTGATATATACGTTTATGTATCTATAATATATACTATCTATATATCTATCTATCTATCTGTATATAGATATATAGATAGATAGATAGATAGATATATAGTAGATAGATAGATAGATAGATAGATATAGACAGATAGATAGCTAAACTAGATAGATAGATAGTAGATAGATAGATAGATAGATAGATA
Organism: Monoplex corrugatus; assembly: GCA_030674185.1. Lineage (NCBI taxonomy): Eukaryota > Metazoa > Mollusca > Gastropoda > Littorinimorpha > Ranellidae > Monoplex > Monoplex corrugatus. The sequence goes on from CM060306.1 coordinate 83,889,223, forward strand.
GATAGATGCAGTGTATGTGTGAAATATTTTACCGAGGTGCTGTCACAGCCCAGTCAGTCCTCTCTCTCTCTCTCCTCTCTCTCTCTCTCTCTCTCTCTCTCTCTCTCTCTCTCTCTCTCTCTCTCTCTCTTTCTTTCTTTCTTTCTCTCTCTCTCTCATTCTATGTTGTAAATGTATGTAACTTAGCTACGGCAGACATGTAAGTTGGACTATCGTTATACCGTTTGAAGAGGAAGAGGTTTCAACTGATTTCATTTCTGTTATTTCTCCTGATCTCGTATATAACGGAATTCACCAGTTCAACAATTTCATTTATGACAATCGTTTATTCATAAACAATTTATTGAAAACCCTTCCATCCCAGATCTCTCTATTTAAAGGCCCTGTCAGCGCATAAGCTTTTTTGCTGCCTGAAGGAGTCTTCGAAATAATCACTGGCAGTACATTGGAGTGATAATCATCGTCATATGCCCTGCCGCATGACGTTGGTGATCATGGTCTGCCATACGTGTCGATATTTTGTTACCTTTATATTTCCTAACCTTCTCGTCATCTGCCCACTCCACAAAACTGTCTAATATTTCTCCTTGGGTCTACCTGGTTGCTCTTTCCCCCTCTAACTTTCAAATTTGATAAAGTATTTCTTTTTTTTTTCTTGGCTGATTAAATGCCCTATAAATATTGTTTGCCTTTTCCGAATGTTCTTCATCAATGTATTTTTTGTGTTTGCTTCTTTCGGGATTCTCTCGTGTGTTTTCTTTGCTGTCCATGGAACTCAACATTCTTTTTAGAATATTGGAGTGAATAAACTCCAAACCCATACTCCTTGTCTAGCATAGTATGGGAATGGAGGATGCCTAATAATGGTAATATTACCGCGTTGTCCAAGAATAGCACACTGTTTTCTGTACCTTGTTTTCATGATGACATCATTGTGGACAAGAAAGAGAGAGGGAAAGATGGAGGAAACAGATAAAACCGCCTAGGAAAGAAAGAGAAGAGATTAGCAAGGATGGTTCAGTAGTATTAAAATTATCCACTTTTGACGAAATAAGATTATTCGTAATACCTCTGTATGTTGGCTTAATCCGTTTCTGTGTCTATGTGTCTGTATGCCTGTGCGTTCGGTGTTTGTGTGTGTGTGTGTGGTGTTGTGTGTGTGTGTGTGTGTGTGTGTGTGTGTGTGTGTGTGTGTGCGCGTGCGTAAGCACGCTTGCGTTCGCAAACTAAGCACACGTATGTGTTTAACTGCATAAGAAGAGTGTTTCCAAAAGTGTGGTTGCTGGATTACACAGAAATCAATGTTAGGGCTTTTGCACATCCGGGTCTGTGTCAAATTTAGCAACGTATGGTGATTAATGGCTTAGTGGCCATACAATTCACAATCCATAATATGCTCAAGAAGAATTAGTGGCACTTGGAAAATACCAGACACCTCTCACACCAAAATCTGCCACTCATTAACTTGAAAACTCTTTAATACCACACAAAACTATGTGGTAGGCGAGGTCTTTGTATGAACGGAAATCAATATCAAACGTTATACGGATGTCCACATAATGATCAATCACTGTGTACGCTTTGATGTTGTTTATAATGTAAACGTTGATGTTGTTTGTTATAATCTAAACTTTGATGCTGTTGGTTAGAATCTAAACTTTTTGATCTTGTTGGTTACATTATTAACTTTGATGTTGGCTATATTCTAAACTTTGATGTTGTTGGTTATGGTCTACATTTTGATGTTGTTATAATCTTAACTTTGATGTGGTTGGTTATAATCTAGACTTTGATGTTGTTGGTTATATTCTAAACATTGATATAGTTGGTTATATTCTAAACTTTGATGATGTTGGTCATAATCTAAACTTTGATGTTGTTGGTTATATTCTAAACTTTGATATTGCTGGTTATATTCTAAACTTTGATGTGGTTGGTTATATTCTCACTTCGGTGCTGTTGGTTACAATCTGAACTTTAATGATGTTGGTTATATTATATCCAAACTTTGGTTTTGCTGGTTATATTCTAAACTTTAATTTTGTTGGTTATATTCTAAACGTTGATGATGTTGGCTATATTATAAACGTTAATATTGTTGGATATATTCTAAACATGGATGTTGTTGGTTAGAATCTAAATGTTGTTGGTTATAATGTAAACTTTAGCCTATGAAGTTTTCATAGCTATTTCATCTGTCACAATCTGGGACAGTTTTCACGATGCTGTTTTCTGATGGTTTGTGACAATGGAGTTGATAGTCATAATGTTATTGAGTTCATTGTTGGGTACAGACTGCGGGACAAGGCTGTACTCTATGCTTAGCATCTGTCAAACACGAAAAACGATGACGATGAGAGCGGTGATGGTGGTGATGAGGTCAATTACTTCAGCGACAATGACGACGACGACGATGATGATGATGACCATGCTTGTAGGCACCAAAAATAAACTAGATGCCGTTTCAATCAATAACATTCAACTCGGAGACAACACCATCCCTCTTTCGAACTCTGTCAAAAACCTTGGTGTGATTCTTGATAAATCTCTTTGTATGCAGAAATTTACCACCCAGACCTGTCAATCATGCTACCCTCAGATTCGACGCATTGGCTGCATTCGCCGATTCCTTTCAACCGATGCTGCATCTAAACTAGTAACTTCCCTTGTTCTGTCACGCCTGGACTACTGCAATGCTCTTTTATCTGGCCTACCAGCTTCTCGTCTCCTTTGCCTGCAACGCTTACAAAATACAGCTGCCCGCCTCGTCCTTAGAAAGAAAAAAATTGATCATGTTAGTCCCTCCTTCGGTCTCTGCATTGGCTTCCTGTCGCTGATAGAATCAAATGCAAAATAGACACCTTATGCTATAAATCTACTCATCATTCTGCTCCATCCTATCTCTGTGACAAGATCAAAATTCGTACATCAGCTCGCACCTTGCGCTCTTCCTCTGATACTCTTACCCTACAAATTCCCAAGGTTAGACTCTTAACCGTTGGTCAGCGCTCTTTTTCTGTCTCAGGACCAGCTGCGTGGAACAATCTTCCCCTATCGCTCCGGACCACATCTACTCTTTCCGCATTTAAGTCAGGCTTGAAAACTCACCTCTTTCCACGTCAATGAATTTCTGAGGCCTTTTTCGCCGTTTTTTACTGCTATTTTTCCATTGTTCATAATTTCAGCATTGTATGGACATTTATGCCTATTTTTGACTTAATTGATTGTTTTACAAATGTTCATCTTTGAGTGCGATCCTGCGTGTGATTGGTGAGTGAGCGCGCTTTGATTTGATTTACCAAGATTTAGCGCGATATAGATATTGTAATTATTATTATTATCATAATAGTATGATGATGATGATGAATGTAGTGTTCGTAGTGGTGGTGGTGGTAGTGATAGTGGTGGTGATGGTGGTGATGATGATTGTATAATTGATTTGTTGGCAGATCATTGTTTAGCTGATTAACAGATTGATTGATTGATTGATTGATTGATCGTATGGTTGGTTGCTTGATTGACTTATTGGATAATCGATTGATTGATTGAAATGTTAAATACGCCATTAAAATGAATGCAAACTGTGAAAGTAGCACGCCATCTAACAAAAATCATATGATCATACCAGTTCAATTCAGTTCAATGTCGAGCTTGCTCAGCTATCCATGACATGTTTCCTCCATCCCTCTCTGTCAGACATTGCAGTAGGTAGTTCATCATACTGACAGCCCGTATCATCCCATCACTTGGTCGATGAAGGTCTTCTTTGGACGTCCTGGTCTTTGTTTGCCGTGACTGGGTCTCCATAGTAGAACATCTCCTACCAGTTCTTCTTTGCTAAGCCAGCAGTGTCCCGCGAAACGCAGTCTTTGTTGACGTATTGATTTACTGATTGGTGGGATCTTACCATACAACTATTTGTTTGTTGGATGTTCTCTCCAGGATTTGTTCAGGGCTGCACGTAGCATTCGTGTGTATGCTCCATCAATCTTCTTCTCCAATGTTGTCGTTAGGGTCCAAGAGATTGAGCCATATGTAAGAACGGACTCTATTGCTGCTAGGAAGAAGTTCCTTTTCAGATTGTCTGGTAGATTGGATTTCCAGATTTTGTCCAGTTGATTTAGAGCGCCCCAGGCATTTCTGAGTCTGGTATTGACGTCTTTTTCTGTGGAGTCTATGTAGCTGCCCAGGTATTTAAAGTCTTGAGTTTGTTTGATCGCATCTCCATTGAGACTTCTCATACCTTCTGGTGCGTCTTGATTCAGGCAGATGAACTCTGTTTTGCTCGCACTGAGGTGGAGCCCGATCTCCATTGCTGTTCTTTCGATATTGTGAAGGAGAGATGTTGCATCCTTTAGATGGTCTGCGAGAACAGCCAGATCATCAGCGTTGTCCGCATCTGTTATCTTTACTGCAGGGTAGCGTCTGCTCTTCTGTTTTGTGAGGGTAAAACCGAGTTTTTTTTTATCTTATCCACTGCGTTCTTCAGCACACAGCCGAGACAGATGATGAAAATGTAGGGGTCAAGCGTTTCTCCTTGAAGGACTCCAGCAGTGATGTTGAAGAAGTCTGTGTCTCCGTCGGGGGAGCAAACCATAGAGCAGGTATTCTTATACAGCATCATGATGACGTCTGCTGTTTCCTTGGGTAGTCCATATGCAGTTAGAATCTCCTTCATCTTTCCTCGGTGGATCGAATCAAAAGCCTTGGAAAAGTAGATAAATAGGAGAACAGCTGGGAGGTTTTTGGTTTTTATGCCTTCCAATATGCGTCTGATGGTGAGTATTTGTCCAGATGTCGATCTGTTTTGGTGAATCCCGTTTTGGTTTTTCCTCAGAACTGGATCTACCTCCGGCCTTATCCTATTTAGGAGCATTAGGTTGTAGATCTTTTGCAGAAATTGCAGTTAATGTGATTCCACGGTAGTTCTTTGTGATTCCGAGGTCACCTTTCTTGGGGAAAGGAAGCAAGCATCCTTTAGTCCATTTGTCTATTGGGTCTTGGTTATAAACGTTGTTGCAGCATTCCAGCAGTATCTGGTGAAATTCCTCTATTTTCCATACTTCCGCTGGTATCTCATCGAGTCCGCATGCTTTTCCACACTGAATGCTTTTCACTGCTATCAGTAGTTCATCCAGCGTAAATGGTCCTTTCTTGATATTCAGCTCCTTTGTGAAGACTGGAGTTATTTCTTCTTCAGAGATTTCTGGAGGTTTCCCGAGTAGGTCTGGAAGTGTTTTTGCCACAGTTTTACTCGCTCTTCTTGGTTAGTTGCTTTTAGCTTAGCTCTGTTACAGCTTTTTCAACAGCTAATTTCGTTCACGGTTTTCCATGCAACAGCAGACTTTCTGTTGCTAGCAGCATTTGTGATCTGGTCGATCTTGCTTTGTAGATAGTTCGTTTGCTCTGCTTCATAGGTCTCTATGAGAGCAGCACGAGCATTATTGAAGTAGAAGATGTTCTCAGGGGATGGTTGAGAGTCTTTTAGTTGTGCAGCTTCGTGTAGTTGCTTGCGTTTTTGACAGATAATCATACCACCTATTCGCTAATGCGCGCGCGGTGTGTGTGTGTGTGTGTGTGTGTGTTATGTGTGTGTGTGTGTGTGTATGTCTGTGTGTGTATGTGTGTGTGTGTGTGTGTGTGTGTGTGTGTGTTGTGTGTGGATGCGTGTGTGACAATGTGATTGTATGTGCGTCTCTGTGCATGCATTTGCGTGTCTGTGTATGCTACTCTTCGTATTTATGTATCTGTTGTTGTTTTGTGCTGTGTGTGTTTGTACGTTGTGTGTTTGTGGGGTATGCTATGTGTGTGTGTGTGTGTGTGTGTGTGTGTGTGTGTGTGTGTGTGTGTGTGTTGAGGTGTGTGTTGGTGTGTGTGTGTGCGTCCTTACCAGAGGAAGTAAAAAATGATTGCAGGTTAACATGAACGTGTCAATGCTTCGATGTTTGCGCTATGTATGCGAGTGAGTGTGTGCAAGCAAATATACGCGTATTATCTGTCGCGCGCGCACGTGTGGTGTGTGTGTGTGTGTGTGCGCGCGCACACGCTTTCAAGTGTGGGTGTGTGTGTGGTTGTTCGTGTGTGTATATGTTTTCTGTTCTTGTACTCTGTTGAAGACCCGAAGGTCGAAATCTTTTTCTTTTCATTTCCTCCTTTGCTTGTGTGACGAGTACAAAACCAGTTTAAAACCATGTTTGTCATGTCACACGAACTCACTCTTATTCCTTCTGATTATATGATTTGACAATGTAAGAGGTACTCGCAAAATAGTCAGCTCTCTACACATTTGCTGGTAAAGCACATTGTAGGATTTTTCAGGCACGCTCATACACAGGTTCGTTTTTGTTCATAACAAGCATACCTGATTTTAGACAAATCATGGACATGGAAAAACAAGTATTGTATTTTTGGTACTACATCAACATATACATGTGTACATACATGTGAACAAAGAAGATAAATTTGAGAACATTCACTGTCAAACTTCCCTTCAGTAACTACTATGATAAAAGTATACTTCGATGTTTTCAAGTGTTGTGTGCAGCCTTGGAAGTTAAACACCACAAGTTTTCAATTGATGTATGGATTCTTGGACTTCTAAGGAGGAGATCGTTGTGATGGTTGTGTAAACTGTGCCAATTTTAGGTAATAACGAAATCCAATGCATTTTTCTGGAGGTACTTCAATTGAAACTTACTGGCAACTTAAGTAATGTCCAAAAAGCGAGGTGCAACTAAACTCATTTTAACTCTTTTTTTTTCTACCATCTTTCTAAGGCTGTGTCACATTAAATGACTATAAAAATAGGTATAGAGCACACAACTTACCATACAGTATCAATCCAGAATGCCACTCCATACCCTTACGTTTATCACCCCCATCGTCCTTATCACCATAACGGTGAAAAATTGCCCAGCTTCTGTGGCCTTTGATGTATGCGTAGAACATAGGAACAAAAAGAAAAGAAAGAAAAAAGTTTTTAAAAAAGACATAAAAAAAGAAAGAGAAAGAAAGAGAAAGAAAGAAACACCTACCTCTCACCATGTCCAGAATAACTAAACTTCCAATCAACCCCCTCCCCATCCCTCCAAAGTAAAAACAAATTACGTGCGCGTGCAGACACACACACACACACACACACACACACACACACACACCACCACCACGCACGCACGCACGCACGCACGCACGCACACACACACACACACAGACAAAAAGAAAGAAACTGAAAAAAAATATCCAGGAGCAGTGAAATAGGTTGGCATTGACAAACGAGTGCAAAGCCTGAGAGTGGACAGCAGGGCTGGCACAGAGGGCTGCCCAAAACAATGAAATTGTCTGCCTTCTTCCCAGTAACTCAGCCCCAGTGAAAGACAAGCCCAATGACCCAGGGCCCGGAGGGGGATGGTTAAAAAGATGTTCCACATGCAACCTGTGACAGGGGCACACAGGGTCAGAAATGGGCTGGTGCGCTGGCACACCCAGACATTTTATGTACAAGGGGAAGAAAGTTATTGGGACTGTTACAGGACTGAAAGGGGTTGTCACGTGCTTCTCTGTTTACTTTTCCATGGTAATTCAGTGTCTGTCCTTTATGTCAAGATTAAATGACATTTGTCGAGTTTTGTGTATAAAATGTTCTTTGGTTGTTTACATTTTTTCTGTATGCTGTTAGTGAATAAGCGTGGACAATTATGGTGTTTCGTTTTTTGAATAAACTGTGCATGTATGTATAGGTTTGACCATGTTTCTGTGTCTGTGCCCGCATCTCTGTGTCAAAAAATGATTTAGCTGTATTTTTGTGGCTGATTTTGAATGCATCTTTACCAAATCCGAGTTGAAATTGAGTATTGTTGAGGAGTCGCAAACGAATAGTTGGAAGTCAGGGCATAAAGGTCAATGTACAGGGATCAGAAAAGCACCATAAGAAAGTACTTTTCCTTTTTTTCTTTTGTTGGAAGAAGTGTAAACTGAAACATTCTCATGAACTTTTAACGATATCTACATCAATTTTAAACTGTCGTATAGTCTCTCCATTGTCCTCACATCAAGTTTTATTTCATCTAATGCTTCTCCAAGCTCACACTCCCTTTGAAAAATACCGTGCTTTTTCTGAAATGCATTTTCTCTAAAAGAATAAGTAAATAGCTTGAGTAGCGTGCTTAATTTTCGTTTATTTATTTAAAAAAAAAATTCTCCCCTTTTTATTACTGCCGCTGCAATGTTGGCGACACATCAATGTCCTCTCTCTCTCTCTCTCTCTCCTCTCTCTCTCTCTCTCTCTCTCTCTCTCTCTCTCTCTCCTCTCTCCCTCTCTCTCTCTCTCCTTGTGTGTGTGTGTGTGTGTTATGCCAGAAAAAAGTTGGACCACTCAGCTTTCTTCCCACCCACAGAGCTCTTTAGTATTTTTATGTCAATGTGACAGCGCGTTCACGTTTGTGGCTGCATGTGCATAACACCCTCACAGTACCTGTCAATTTGTCTGATCCAGTATAATCTTTTAATGTACTGAAAGAAAAAAAGCGCACGCGCACGCGCGCGCGCGTGAGAGAGAGTGCAAGACAGAGAAAGAGACAGACAGACAAGACAGAAAGAAAGAGAGAGAGAGGGGGGGATAGGATAAAAGCAGAGAGGGGAAGAGAAATGTTTCACTGCTATTCACATCACTAGCCCATCTCTTGCCAATCAGTAAACCCATGAGACTCAGATCAACAAGACAACAGCATGCTTTCACACAAACACACGCACACACACACACACACACACACACACACACACGCACACACACACCGCAAGGAACATAAAGTTAATGTACATGCACACCAGCAGTTCAAGAGAGGGAGGCACGTGTAAAGAAGACAACAGTGGTCAATTATCTCTTTGTGTGGGTTTGACCCAAGTTCTCTACAGAGGACAATGATCTCAGTGTACGTGAAGAGAATAAAAGGAAATTACACGTGATTCCTGTTCCTCGTGTAGCGCTGTCAACTTTTAAACTATCGCACCCCGTCGCCATATGTGAGAAAAGCTCAATGGTAAACGCATGGTTGCAACTTTTGTTTGTTGTTGTTCAAGTCGTCTCTCTCCCTTAGGCGCTTTTGTGGTCTGTCCATTATGCTGAAGTGGGGTGGTAGTGTTACATGGGCGGGGTGGGGAGTGGGGTGGGTAGGGGATGGGGGGTATTTAAACACATAGTAAAGAGAAAAACAAAACAAAAAAAGAAAGAGACCCAGAAGCAATGCAACAGCCACGTTGTCACTGACAAATGAGTTCTAGGCATGACAGTGGACACTTGGTCTGGCATTGAGGGCTATCAAACACAATGTATGTCTTCTTTTTCCTGATAACAAAGCCCCAGTGAAAAAAAAGCATGATGACCCAGGGACCAAAAAGGGAATGGTTAAAAAAGATGTTTTACATGCAAAGTGTGACAGACTGAGGACCGAGGTGTCAGAACTGGGCCCATGCACTGGCACACCCAGACATTTTATGTATATGGAGAAGAAAGTTATTGTGACTTTTGCCTCTCCCTTCCTTTGGGGACTTGTTCATTTTTATCAAGATGGATAGAATGTGTGATGATGTCTAACTCGTGCCTTTGGATGTTTGGTGGTTTTCGTGTTTGTATTTCTATTTGTTTGCACATTTCGGTATTATTTATTTTTGACTGTCAGTAGTGTTTGTGGGTGGCAAATGTGATGTAATTCAATTTCTGCTATTTTTTTTCAAAAGTGATTGCTTCCTATGGACGTAGAAGACAGAGACAGAGAGGAAGAGACAGATGAATGAGAGGAGTGAGAGAGAGAGAGAGAGAGAGAGAGAGAGAGAGAGAGAGAGAGAGAGAGAGAGAGAGAGAATCAGTCAGAATCAGACATTTATTCAGTAAGGACAAAGCTCCATCTGAAGGGTTCTGAACACATTATAAGCATTGCACAAACACAAAATATAATACGTAGATATTCTTGGATAATGCATACTTCAAACAGTTTGGAATAAATACAATATATGACCCACAGTTAAAATTCAATAATACGTGTACAATAGGAACATATAAATATGTTTTACAGACTCACATCGCAAGAATGTCACTTTAAGATGAAGCCAGCTCTCTTTTCTTGAAAGAGAGACAGAGACAGAGAGATTGAAAAAGAGAGAGAGGGGGAAGGGAGAGAGGAAGGGAGAGAGAGATACAAAGAAAGAAAGAGTTTCATTGTTATTCACGTCAATAACCCATCTCTTGTTAAGTCTGTAAGAGTCAGATCAACAAGACACCAGCGTGCTTACACACACACAAACACACACACACACACACAGCACACACACACACACCACACACACACACACACACACACACACACCACGCATAAGGAGCATAAATAAATGCACACACACAAACCAGCAGTTCAAGTGAAGGAGGCACGTGTAAAGAAGACAACAGGGTCAATTATCTCTTTGTGTGGGTATCACCAAAGTTCTCTACATAGACAATGTTCGCAATGCACGTGAAGAGAATAAAAGGAAATTACACGTGATTCCTGTTCTTCGTGTAGAGCTCCAGTCAAAAGCTGTCAATTTTTAAACATGGAAGAGAGAGAGAGATAGAGAGAGAAGAGAGAGAGAGAGAGAGAGAGAGAGCTCTGCTGTCATTCACATTGATGGCCCACCTCATGCCAAGTCAGTCAACTGAGAAATATGTGTGTAAAAAAATGCTACGGTTCATCTCTTTGCGTGGACAAGCGTGGGTTGACCAATCAAAGTTAACTACAGAGGAGGTGCTGTCATCTCACGTCGAGAGAATAAACGGAAATTACACTTGATTCATGTTCCTCTTATAGAGCTCCATTCAAAAGCTGTCAGCTTTTAATAATAGTGTCACATTCGCTGCCATACGTGAAAACACATGAATGATAAATTACATGGTAACGAAGTTTTGATTCATATTGTCTGTCCCTTGACGCTTCAGTAGCTTATTCATTATGCCAGGAATAGGGTGGTATTGCCACATCGGAAAATACTTGAACACACATTCAAGGAAAACAACCAGACAAAAAAAAAGAATATGAAAAACAGAAGCAATGGAATAACCATGTTCTTCCTGACAAATGAGTTCTAAGCATGAGACTGAACAACTGGACCGGCACCATGGGCTGTTCAAGACAGTGTATCCATCTTCTTTTTCCTGATAACCCACCCCCAGTAAAAGACGAGCCTGATGAGCCAGAGACTGAGAAGTAGAATGGTTAAAAAGATGTTTCTCATGCAACGTGCGACAGAATGAGAGTACATGGT
>CM060306.1:83908011-83913011 GCA_030674185.1 Monoplex corrugatus
GAGTTCTTTCAGTATAAATATTATTCCCACCTTCTGGAAATTCTGTGCTAGAAATTTCCTCTTTATTGTCACTCTCTTTGTTTCTTTTTTCCTCCTTTGCTTGCTGTCATTGTTTTCCTATCATTTTCTGCCTTGCTGGTCCATTCACCTGTATGTGTTCGATAAAACCTTACCTACATTTTTCTTAGAATGGCTCTGGGGAGGAGAGGTGTGCGGATGAGGTTTTGGTTGCGTCCGTTTGTGTGTGTGTGTGTTTTGGTGCCCTTTAGTATGCTTGGATTTGTGTTCAGGTGTGTGTTTTGGATCCCCCGTGCGATGGATTGGATGGAGTGATCGGTGCCAGGGGCGTGTCCTTGGATTGTGTGCGCGAATGCACTGATGCGTGTACTTGAATGTCATTTTTTTTCTTGTTGAAGTTTTGTATTGCTTTGAAGCGGTTATAGCCCTGCTATGGCTTACGCAGTCGGCTGGGCTTTAAACAACAATAACAATAACAATCACAACGTACTTGCTAGTATGCAATGTTGCCGCTTATTTTTGTTTTGTAAGATTGAAAGAAGACTAAATTTGTTTTGATACATAAACAGAAAATTATTCGTTTATTACATAAACAGAAAATTATTTGTTTATCTGACACAACTGGGGGAGGAGGGGGTATTTGGCGTAACAAAAGTATAAACTGACTGGTATAGAAGCTTAAAACGAGGTCAAGTCTCGCACTCTCACATCTAGTTTGCAATCACGCTCAGTCATTCAGAATGTTTTCATACTTACGTCTTATCCCTTTCAAGAACGGTATTATCGATTGGTATATATGCGTCTGTCAAAGAAAGGAGTTCAGACATCATTAGGAGTGGAATGTCTACTAACTGGTTCACAAGGAACAAGGTGATACGCTCAAAACTGACTGAAGCCTCTGGCTTCTTCCACTCAATACAAAAACTGTCGTCTTGGATTCTATTCATTCTGCAATTTGTCAAATCATTGTGTTTAGTTTTGTTTAGTTTGTTTGTTTGTTTGTTTTTGTTGTTTGTTGTTTGTTTGTTTGGTAGTTTTTATGTGTTTGTCGTTTGTGTTTGTTGTTCGTGTGTGTTTGTTTGTTTACTTTGGGTTTCTTTTCTTCTCCCCTGTATTGTTCAATAACTGTTGCCTGGAGGACTGATTTGGCAAGGCCACTGGGTCTAGTAACATGGCCATATCAACGCGGTTTTTATTTCCTAAGAAAGTCAGCAGATGTTTTAAGATCGAATGTGCTGCTTAATGCTTTGGCGTGCTTTTTCATTGGTGATATCATCACACACAGAGAGAGAGAGAGAGAGAGAGAGAGAGAGAGAGAGTGTGTGTGTGTGTGTGTGTGTGTGTGTGTGATAGAGAGAGAGAGAGAGAGAGAGAGAGAGAGAGAGAGAGAGAGAGAGAGAGAGAGAGAGAGAGAGAGAGAGAGGTTTAATGTCTTTTGATAAAACCTCATTTCCATGGCTGGGACTTTTTTCCCCCAAATTATCTGAGGGTCCATGTTTCGCATGTATACAGAAGATGGAATATGCCCGTGCACATATGAGCCTGATCTTGTGTTTCATACAGACTGCTGTCCTTCCATACATGTATGAGTCTGGACAGTGCTGATGATTCCCTTGCTACCCTCAACAGGGTTTACGTTAAGGATCCCTCATTAGTACTAGATTTCAAGAAAATAAATTGTAGTAAAGTTCTTAGACTATGTCCAGGATCATTATAACAATAATGATAAGGGTGTTGTCACTGGTCACCGATTTGACCTTCTGGCGCTGATTCCCATGCCATATCTAGTCGATGTTTCATCTAATCTTTTAACAAGCGTATTGACTTTTTTTTCACTGTTTGCCAGGCGATCAGTGTCATAGGCAGAGCGAAGGGTGAGATAGTATTCCCTTCAGTATTGACTATGCTGACGTGATCTTCAGGTGCGTTAGTCGTGATGTGTTACAGAAATACAACAAAGAGTATGGAAAACAGAAGGCAGCCCTGACGAGCACCAACCGAAGTATGGAAACATTCTCTAATTCCACCACATGTAAGTACAGCACTTGTTGCTCTGCCATACAACTGCTGGATAGTGTTGATTAGTTTCTGACCAACATTAAATTTCGTCATTTTGGTCTTCTGTCAGACTGTCAAACGCTTTCTTGAAGTCTATGATGACGTAACAGAACTCTCTCTGATCTTAGTGGTGTTTCGCATACTTTACGCAGGTTAAACCTATATTCAATGATACCTCTATCCTTGCAAAACCCTGAAGATCGAGACCAGACATTCAAGACCAGACATACTGTACATCAGAATAAAAGGTCAAAACTTACCAAAATACAGATTTTAGGTATTTGGAAAGTTTATTTACCAAATATAAAAAAGATGAACAGAGAAATTGAAATAAAAATCCAAAACAAAAGACTGCTATGAGCTATAAAACAAAAAGGGAAAGAAAAGAGATTGATCTCACCTTGTCTATGTCTACCTGTTGGTCCCTGTCCCTTGTCTCTCTTTGTCTCTGTCTCTTGTCAGTCTCTCTATGTTTATCGGTTGCTCTCTCTCTCTCTCTCTCTCTCTCTCTCTCTCTCTCTCTCTCTCTCTCTCTCTTGTAAAGAAGAAGAAGAGGAGGATGAGGGGGGGGAGAAATACAGAAGTCAAGCTTTTTAACGTAAGACTACCCGCCTGTATACAAGGGGTTTCACGCGTTTCTTGTACACATAAAATAAATCATTTGTGGCACACAAACAGAGAACGTAAGAACCAAAACAGAAAAAAAACCCTTCACCAACATCATTATTTAAGGCATTGAGACTATTTTGTCCAACAGAGATGTGTTGTTCTAAGTCGAAAAGCATAATATATGAACACAGCAACATCTCTACCGACAGCCCTCTTGACATTTTGCAGCAAAAGGCAAGGGTGTGCTTATTCATAAGTCTTTTCTTATAATGCTAAAGACTTTGCTCTCTTAGCTGTTTATATAGGTTACATTTCATCAGGAAATGAATTTCTTTTTCGACTCTATGGCAAAATGCACACGTTCTTAACACTTCACTATACCTTTTCTTGATGTCACAATATGCACACGTTCTTAACACTTCACTAGACCTTTCCTTTACCTTTAAGTCATTTACACACCTACGACATTTAGCAAAGATATCTCTAAAATTACTGTTACTAATGTCAAAAAGGTATTTTCTATAGTTGAACAAATGATCAAAACGATCGATAAGTTACAGACTTTTCATCGCTATTTAGTTTACTATACCAGTCCAGCATGAAACAACAAACCATTTTTGTTTAAAAATACACAGAAATGCACCAAACCTCAGAGAACCGAAATTTGCCTAGACGAATTCTCACTCTGGTAGCATAGCTTTTACAGTTATTGCCAACGTCTATATCAATAGCCATGCTGCTTAATTCCATCTCAAAGTCTGTGCCAATGTTAGAAATTTAAACCAGTATTTTAATACGTTCAGAAATCTATCAATGTATAATGGTAACCTATCATTTTCACTATAAGCCAGAGTATTTGAAGTGTATGTGAATAAATGTATCGGTTCAATTTCTTTCCATGATGTCATACCCTATACATGTAGTTCAAAGGCATACATTACAATGGTTTTTACGTAAGAATCGAACAGTTTAAATAGTAAGGTAACATACAATTGTACACTGCTCTTAGAATCGACATTTTTTATATCTCCATTGCTTTGCTTTTGGATCTACCAGCATACGTTTCCAACAAAGTCTGAAAGGAGAGAGGAGAATCACAGAAAGAGACGGAGAGCAAGCGAAAGAAGATAAAGAAAGAAGAAGAAGAGAAGAAAACAAGAAGAAGACAAGAAGAAAGAAGACGAAGAAGAAGAAGAAGAAAGGGGGACAGAGAGAGACGGGGAGAACAGAGAGAGAGAGAGAGAGAGAGAGAGAGAGAGAGAGAGAGAGAAGAAAGGAGAGAGAGAGAGAGAGAAGAAGAAGAAGAGAGAGAGAGAGAAGAGAGAGAAAAAAGAGAGAAAAAAGAGATAGACAAAGAGAGAGAGAGAGAGAGAGAGAAGAGAGAGCAACAAAAACGGTGACAGTTTTAAAATAACATTTCCCATTTAAAACCACAGATCATATAAAATGAGGTCGTATGGATCATATAACATGAGATCGTATGAAGTTTTATAGCACACTGCCTACAGGTAGTTTTAAAAGGAACAACAAGTTTGAATAATAATTCAATCTTGTGAATACATGTCTTTTTTTCTCTACAGGTTCGCGTATTTTGAACAACAACACACACACACACACACACACACACACACACAACACACACACACACACACACACACACACACACACACACACACAACACACAACACACACACACACACACACACACACACAGACGCGCGCGCGTGCGTGCGTGCGTGATTGTGTATGTGTGCGCGCGCAGGCGATATCTTTCCACAATGGCATTACAAGGGACAGTGCTATTCCCCGTTCAAAAAGGAGCAGAGCAAGGCTGCGTCTGAGCTCCGACGCTTTTCGGGATCTTGTTCTCCCTCACACTGTCGCATGTTTAAATTAAGAGCCTCAGATGGCGGAGAGTACATACAGACTAAGTCCGAAGACAAGCTCTTCAAATTTGTACACTTCATAGTAAGGACCAAAGTGTGCCAGGTCCTGATCCAGAGGACACTCTTCTCTGATGATGCCGCCTTAACATCTCACAAGCAGCCCGGTTTCCAGAGGCAAGTCAGTTCCTATCCCATGCTTGCCTAAGAGTTTGGCTTCATCATGAATCTGAAGAAGACAAAAGATCAAGAGTCAGCGAACACCCACTCATTAGCATCGGCGACCATACCTGTCAAGTGGTAAATGAAGTCACCTGCATAGAGAATCGAAGTCTCCTGCAACCTGTCGCTCGACCCATGCCTAAACATGCAGATATATGAAAAACTGCTGCAGCCATGGCCAAGCTGTCCAAGAGAGTGTAGGGGGAAATT
>CM060306.1:83923011-83933011 GCA_030674185.1 Monoplex corrugatus
CACACAGGTAGATGGAAAGACGGCAAAGGAAAGTCTGGAGATAACAGACGAAGGTTCAGGAGCTACAGACAGCAGGAGGGACTAAGACAGTCACAGACAGAAGACAGTCAGTTAGTCAGTCAGTGATAAACTGTGAGAATGAATACAGAACAGACAGTTCAGTCTGGGTCAATATCACTTTATCCCCTCACCTCCATCTCTGGTGTACCATTTTTAAGCAAGAAATGTATATATATATATATATATATATATAGAGAGAGAGAGAGAGAGAGACAGACAGACAGAGAGAGACAGACAGACAAAGACAGACAGACAGACAGACAAAGACAGACAGACAGAGAGACAGAGACGTCGAAACAGAGACAGAGACATAGAATCATAGAGAACGAGAGAAAAAAAATAAGAGAGAGAGAAAGAGGGCGAGACAGGGAGGGAGGGAGAGAGGGAGGGAGAGAGGGGGGGAGAGAGGGAGGACGGAACAGACACACACAAGACAGAAAAGCACACAGGTAGATAGACAGACGACGAACAAAAATCTAGAGATAACAGACGAAGGTCCAGGAGCTACAGACAGCAGGAGGGACTAAGACAGTGACAAACAGAAGACAGTCAGTCAGTCAGTCAGTGATAAACTGTGAGAGTGAATACAGAACAGACAGTTCAGTCTGGGTCAATATCACGTGGTCCCCCATATCCCCACCCCAACCTCTGGTGTACGGCTTTTCTTTCTTCTTTTTTTTTTCTGAAAGGGAGAAAGAGTGCTGGCAAATGAGGTGACTATAGGCGTGAACTGTTCAATTTTCAACCTCTGTAAGCACTGTCTGGACCGCCGGATAGAGCAGCAGCTGAGATAAATCAAGAACACAAACTTCTCATTTTCTTCCTTCACCTCTGCTTCTCTGATCCGTTCCTTGTCCTTCATCTGTGGTTTGGGCTATGCGTCTCTGTCAATGTTTCAGTCCCTATGCTAATTTGTATTTTCTGTTTCTTTTCCTATGTGTTTGTCTGCCTGTCTGTTTGCCTGTTTCTCTCTCTGTCTCTGTCTCTCTGTCTCTGTCTCTGTCTCTCTCTCTGTCTCTCTCTCTCTCTCTCTCTCTCTCTCTCTCTCTCGTCTGACTGTATGCCTGTCATTTTCTATTTATCTGTCTGCCTGCCTGCATGCCTGCCTGCCTGCCAGCCTCTCTTCTCTCTCTCTCTCTCTCTCTCTCTCTCTCTCTCTCTCTCTCTCTCTCTCTCTCTCTCTCTCGTCTGATTTGCTCTGTCACTGATGTATGCAAGTTGAAGAATACGAAATGCATTTTGTCTTGTGTTGTCCAGCTTTAGATGAAATCCGTTCAAGGTTTATCCTTTAAAAGTATTGTAGATGCCCAGATACGTTTAAATTATGTTTGTTAATGTGTTAAACTCGTTTCGATTATACTACGAATTTCGGTTTGTTCCTGCTTAAAGCAAGCTAAAATCAGGGAAGTTGCTTTATTGTAATGTACAGTTCATTTCTTTTATTGAGTGTTAATCCTATATGATATACTATCTGATTCTTCCATTATACTTACAAGCACCACTTCAATAGGGGCTTACGGCCTTTCTTGAATAAACATTCTGAAGTCTGAACTCTCTCTCTCTCTCTCTCTCTCTCTCTCTCTCTCTCTCTCTCTCTCTCTCTCTCTCTCTCTCTCCCTCCCTCCCCTCCCCCCTCAACCTTCTCGTCTGTCTTCACGTCTGTATGCATATATCAATATCCGAACATAATTGGTTCTTAGTATCTTTTTATCGGATTTCTCAGTAGTTTATTTGAAAACGTTCAGTTTCCTATGCTACAGTAATGAAAATAGAATTTGGGGCATTTTTTTCACATTGCTAGGATGTTGATGAGGATAGGGATGACAAGCATGACGCTAAGGAGATACATTTTGGACTCAGAATGTGTCGCAAGGCTGTACTCTACGCCTGCTTTCATAATGCATTCCAGCGGCAATCAGGCCTTCAGGCCTGAGAGATACAACAGACACATGGCAATGTTGATCAAGGTATTTAAGCGATACTCTTTAATTAAACGACTCATCCATTTTTGTGGTCCAGTCTTCCTATTTGGCCTACAGCACGCTCACTTCTGGGTGGAAGAACCTGCTTAGGGTTGCAACATCTCATAATGGCTTTCACGGGGCTGATGCGAGACGATCCGCAGCCTCCTAATTGGTAGTCATTTGCATTCAACGCTGTATGACAGCCACTGGCAAAGAACCCAACTAGTTTTGTTACCATCACATGTACGGTACATGCATTCTCACACGCATGCATGTAGGCAAAACGACTCATGTACACACACACACACACACACACACACACACACACACACACACACACACACACACACACACACACAACACACACACACACACACACACCACACACACACACAACCCCACCACAACAAACAACCACACAACACACACAAACACACACCCACACAACACAACACACACACACACACACACACACACACACACACACACACACAACACCACAACACACAACACACCACACACACAAGACACACACACACACACAACACATACAATATTAGCGAATTACCTTTAACATGTTATTTCACTTGTTCACCGTTGTGGTTAGTCGATTCTTAGTTTTTACTTTTATTCATTTATTCTAGATATTTATTAATTTTGTTTTTAGATTGTTTGTTTAAATCTTTAATTGTGATAACATTATTTGTTATCTTTACCTTCCCCTTCTCAAAAATAATTGTTTTTCTGGATAATTTTTTTCTCAAGATCAAAATTGACAATTTTCAAATACCCTCTTCATTCCTCTGTATTCACCCCCCCCCCTTTTTTTTTTTCGCTTTGTTTTTGTTTTTGTTTGTCTAAAATCACTTTAGTAATAGACATTAAATCGAAGACCACACACACACACACACACACACACACACACACACACACACACACACACACACACACACACACACACACACACACAACACACAACACACACACACAACATATATATATAAAATGAAATTTTCACATCTACTGAAACAGGAACTGCTATGTTTTATGGATTAACATTTTGGTCAACAAAAACCGGGGAAACATGGAAACCAGCCTACAAAAAACAGATACCAAAATAGACAAATACAAAAACAGATAATCATATAATCTCACTGGATAAAACGACTTGTAGTGTGTAATGATTGTATTTTTATCCATTTGATTTCAATGACGTTTGTTTTAATTTA
The DNA here is from genome assembly GCA_030674185.1 of Monoplex corrugatus. Taxonomy (NCBI): domain Eukaryota; kingdom Metazoa; phylum Mollusca; class Gastropoda; order Littorinimorpha; family Ranellidae; genus Monoplex; species Monoplex corrugatus. Next base: position 83,926,265 of record CM060306.1, read on the forward strand.
ATTCAATTAATTTTTTTTTATTTTTTTTATTTCATTTCATTTTATTTATTTTATTTATCTTATTTTATCTGTTTTTTATTTTATTCTAATCTATTCTATTTCATTTTATGTTTACTTGATTGTATGTCATCTTTGTTTTGTATTACTTCATTTTTTTCTATGGTTTTTTTTTTTTTTTTTCGTTTTAAATAACACCGCCTTACTGGCTAAAACCCTTTCAAATTACTTTTTTTTTTATTCTACGTACATGCTTAAGGAAACTGATCTGGTAATTTGCAAATGTCATATAGAATGCATAACCAAAATCAATCAGGAATCTTGTGGTCGTTTTCTTCAGTGAAATGTATACTGTTTGGACAGCTGCATCTATTATTAATAAAACAGGAAGTAATCCATCCTACACCAACAATGACAAATCATTTCTAAAAGCTCTTAAGATATATGAACACTTGTTGTTGCTGTTGTTAGTGTGGGCAGTGAAGGCGGTAGTAGTGGAAAGGGTTGTGATGTTGGTTTGCTGTTTTCACTGCCGTTGTTGTTGTTGTTGTTGTTGCATTTATGTTGTAATATTCATATACGTTTCGGATAGTCTTGAGATCGTGTTCTCAATCTTTTTTTTAAAGGACACATTTTTGCTTCAGTACATTTCTTATTTTGAATGCTACAAAAATGTTACCGTTTAAACAAACAGACAGACAAACAAACAGATAACACACACACACACACACACACACACACACACACACACACACCACACACACACACACACACACACACACACACACAAAACACACACACACACACACAACACACACACACACACACACACACACACACACACACGCACACATACATACACATACACACACACACACACACACACACACAACAAAGAAAACAACCAAATCCCAAATGTATGACTTAGTGAACGTGACAACATCAGAAAACTTCCCAAAGTATAACAAAGAAGCAACAGAGGAAGTAAATAAACAACAACAAAACAACACATCAACAAAAACAAACAAGCAAACAAACTGAACAAACAATTCACAATACCATATAGATACAAAAACAAGTTATGAAAAAAAGTGTTAAGATCTGCCTTCTTAACTCCCTACAACATGTTTTCCACGACCATTGTATTCTAGAAACGTATAAAGAACAAAGTTTTTGAAAGTAAAACTTTCCAATAGAATCTTGTCATAATTGATTTTTGAAAACAAAACAAAAAAAACCAGGAAAATTCAACCCCCCCCCCCTCCAAAAAAACAAACAAAACAAAACAAAACCATGTCTTAATTGTTTGTTACTGTGACCCAAATAATTTTGACCTAGCCCATTCTCTGTTATGCATTGATGACTTAAAACCTGTGTTAGATTTATGGCCTAAATTAATTTTGAAAAATCAGCAAATCTTTGAGTGGGAAATCATCAAGCGTCGAGACTATACACACTCAGAATTCTGTAGGCAGGGAAAGAACACAAAAATACAGACAACAAAAACAAACAAACAACAAACAAACACAAAACCAGACAGAATCCAAATACCTCAAATGCACACATGTATACATAATTATTGACTTCATGGATTAATGCAAACCCATATCCACGCACAACCGAACCGTCTTGTTTTTCTGGTAGGGGCGACTGAAGAGAAAGACATTCTTAGTGGAAGCCTCCACTCCTGTCTCATTAGCCATCATGTTCATTACCTGCCTGTTTCGCCAAGACAAAGATCGTGACTAATACTGATGGAGTGATCAACGGAGTAAAAAAATGAACCATACTGGGGTTCCTGATAAGAGCTTTATTTAGGATCTACAGTTTGTTCATCACTCTTACACAGACACACGCACTCCCACCCTTCCATCTGATTATAGTCATCCAGAAGACTCCGTAAGCCCACGTAAAAGAACGTTGGTTAGTCTTTCTTCCTCTTTAAGGACGCAAGGATCATGGCTTCGGTACCTCTGAGAGGCATCGTTTCTGTTAGCAGGTTTTTGAAATAAAGCCTGTAGACAGAACACCCGATGCCCAAAGTTCAGCCTCACACCACAACATAAACACTGGCCTGTTAACAGTCAACCCTAATGCTCCAGTCACTCTAGTGATGTTAGTATTGCTTCATAGGTCTTGCCCCCCGCCCACCCCCTTCAGTTTCAACACCCTGCCAGCGAATATGGCTTCGCGCAGGCTCGAAGAGACTGAGAGATGGCAGATCAGGTGGACTGCATATGGAATTTCCTGAGTGCCGTTAGTCTCTTCAGGGGGAAAAAACCCTCTTAGTTCTTAACTCTGAATTATGGTGATGCCGTGTGTTCTATCAGTAGCATTAGTATCCCCGCCATCTGGTATGTTTTCAGCATATGTTCTCATTTCTATCATTCAGTTTGTTTATGGGTTTTTTTGTAGTTGTTGTTGTTGTTATTTGTATCTTTGCTGTCAAAGACAGGCATTATGGTTTGCTCCGTGTGGCTATATAACTTTACTTGATAAAACGTCTGCTCAATCCGCTTTGTCTGTTACATAGTCATAAAAGTAGATATATTAGGGCTGAAAACGAAAAGAACAAAAAATGCTAACAAAGAATCATGTTCGTTCGTTCGTTTGTTCTTTGATTTAACGTTTTTTCAGTATAAGTGATATTAGATGGGTAACAAATCGTGTATGTAAGTACGTATGTTTGTGTGTATTATGCATGTATGTATGTATGCAATCATGCATGCATGCATGTATATATGTATGCATGCATGTATGTATGTATGTATGTGTGTATGTATGTATGTATGTATGTATGTATGTATGTATGCATGTATGTATGTATGAAGGTAGGTAGGTAGGTAGGTAGGCAGGTATGTGTGTATGTAATGTATGTATGTATGTATGTATGTATGTATGAATGTATGTATGTATGTATGTATGTATGTATTTATGTATGTATGTATGTATGCATGTATGTATGTACATTCACACAAACACGCGCACACGCAGTTAAAACCGACTGAGTGACACTGATTACTACAATATGTGTTCTTACTTTCTTGTTATCTTGGTTGATTCATTAACTGATCGGCCGACCAGTTAACGATTTGAACGGCTCAGTGACTGACTGATCGGTTAGTTGGTGGGTTAATTGGTTGGTTGATTGGTCGACTGATTGATCGACCGAGAGACTGATTGATTGATTGATTGATTGACTGACTGATTGATTGATTGATTGATTGATTGATTGATTGATTGCTTTGATAGATAAATTGATTGAGTTATCGATCGATCAATCGACCTACAAGCTGCAGATTTCGTGTCATCAACGTAAGTCACAAGGTTTGCATTCTGGCAGTGCACAGCCCTGATTTGGGTTGGCGAACTTTTAACAAGGTTTGACACAACCTCATCACGGAGGAGAAGATGACACACTTATTGAATAGATCCCAGCTACCAGACCAGACACAGCCACAGGACATGATGCCTGATTTTTCTCCTTCTGTATACTGGGAACATATTTGCATGAAAATAGTCAGCAGGCTATGCATTTACAGTTTGGAGCTTGTAGCTTGGAGCTTGGAGTTTGGAGTTCGGAAGTCATTGTAATCACACAGTTCCATATGCGCTGCACCTAAGTCTGCCAGTAATAATCTGGTAGATTCCATAAAACGTGTGCAAAAAACCATATACGCTGGGTAAAAGTCTTCAAAATGGAGGAGAGGGGAGACGGGACTATAAAAAGTTAAGTTGACACCACCAGAATGACGCAGATATTAAGACGGGCAGCAAACAGGCCATTTTTTTAATATTGCCTGGCTCGGAATGAACTCGAGAAATGAGGTCTTCGTGTCCTCGATTCTCCTGTGAGAACTACCCAACTTTAAAAAAAATGTGGCCCGCCCAAGCAGTAAACCCAAGTATCCTTACGTTATGCGCATCGTATACTTACAACTGAGCTGATGGACAGAATGCGTACTACTTGAGAGTTACAAAAAAAATATGTTTATATATGCGTTTAAGAGAGAAGAGGATACGCGTCATTTTTTGTGCGTGGATGAAAACAACAAAACAATAGCAGAACCAAAACAAAGAGCAACATTAAACAGGGGGTAAACTCCCAAAATAAGGAGAATGATAGTGTGTAAATAGTGTGGCACAATGCAACAGTCTTCAGTCATTTTGTGACCAGACAAGCAGGAAGGGTTCAGTCAAATAGTGCCTTTCTCTGTTCCCATTGTCCATCCAGCATTCTACAACTACCAGTAGGCGAGAGTGGAGAGAAGATTGCGCGGATCCTCCACACTAGAAACCTTTTTTTCCTGTGGTGGTCAGGCGTACGACCATGGGCTCGCCACAAAAATGGCTGTGTACAAAACGGTAGTATTGAATGCACTGCTAACACTGCTGCGAGATCTGGACTACTTATTGACGAAACAATCAACGTCTGGAAGGGTTCCTCTCTATACGCAAAATCAGCAATATCAACGCGGTAATAATGAATGAGCTTGCATCCTTCAAGTTCTTTAAAAAAAAAAGTATTTTTTATAAACGATTTTCACGTTTGCTTTTTATAGTTTTCTTTTTAATTTGCCGAACCTGAATTGTCTACTCATCAAATGCCATTTTTGTTGAAAAGAACATGTTGTCCAAATGAAATACAACCACATCCCAAAGATCCTTCTATATAGACAGCTGAAACAAAACACGGCAACCACTATATAGAGAGCTGAAACAAAGCACGGCAACCACTATATAGAGAGCTGAAACAAAGCACGGCAACCACTATATGGAGAGCTGAAAGAAAACACGGCAACCACTATATAGAGAGTTGAAACAAAACACAGCAACCACTATATAGAGAGCTGAAACAAAACACGACAACCACTATATAGAGAGTTGAAACAAAACACGGCAACCACTATATAGAGAGTTGAAACAAAACATGGCAACCACTATATAGAGAGTTGAAACAAAACACGACAACCACTATATAGAGAGTTGAAACAAAACATGGCAACCACTATATGGACAGCTGAAACAAAACACGGCAACCACTATATAGAGAGTTGAAACAAAACACGGCAACCACTATATGGACAGCTGAAACAAAACACGGCAACCACTATATAGACAGCTGAAACAAAACACGGCAACCACTATATAGAGAGCTGAAACAAAACACGGCAACCACTATATGGACAGCTGAAACAAAACACGACAACCACTATATGGACAGCTGAAACAAAAACACGGCAACCACTATATGGAGAGCTGAAGCAAAAACACGGCTACTAAGGAAGACCACCAAAGCGACAAAAAATTATAGTAAGGACCATACTCATCAACCATGTCAAAAACATGACCACCTTTCAAGACATTACCCACAACAGAATATGCGGTAGACAGCAGTGCACGCAGGGCATAATCACGTCTTATCAGAGCAAAACAGTTGCTGTTCAACAAAACACTGATCAGCAGAAATTTATTCTTAGGCCACAAGACACCTTCCCATGCAGTGGATGCAAAAGAACATGTGGCTCAAGGATCGGTCCTATATCCTATATAAAGATCCACATCAGGCAATGACGATAAGTATGTCTACTGATCCGCCAGATCAACTAGAGCTTGTCATCACTGACTACCCATGCATATTAGAAACTAGATAACTGCAGTTTTGAGTAATAAGACAGGCGTAGTACATGGAGACCAAAGAAAACAAGCAAAACACTCTTGATGGATGCAGAAACAAAAAGAGCATTAATGAAGACGGTTAAAAATAAGAAGACAAGCACCATTTATATGACATTTCAGGCGGAAAGAGAAATCGGAGCACCTAGTCACAACAGGAAAGCTGGAAGGAAAAAGAACAAAAGGTAGACCCAGGGAGAAAATATTGGACGGACTTGCAGGGTGGCTGAAGACAGACAGGGTGGGAGATGTACTTGCGGCGACAAGGGATCGATTCATACGGAGGACCATGATCGCCAACTGCATACAGCAGGGCACACGATAATGATGACGAGTATATGAAGACGATTATGACAGCCAACAGTGATAATTTCTTTAATAATACATGTATATGGGATGTGATATGTTTTGCCTGTGCAGTTCTCGATGAACTCCGACGTTTCTTTTTTTCTTTTCTTTATTATTCTTGCTCCGAGATGTAATCTAAAACATAAGTAAAGATTTATGGATATTTCATTTTCTTGATCTTAAAGAAAGCCTGGTGAGATAATTGAAAGACTTCCTAGAAGTTAACACCCACACACAATGATACCGTGCTGTTGTCGTGTTTAGATACTGGAATTCTCCCCAGACACATTTCTGATATGACAGTTTAAAAATAAAAACTAGCGAGCAAACACACAATGAACTCAGAAATTTCTGCTTTGGAGCGAATGGGGAAAGACGTATATTACATAAACAGCAAAACACAACAAGCAAACGAACAGATTCAGATTCATATTGCATATAGCCCAGTTAACTACTACAGCCATATCAGGGCTAACACCACATTAACAAACAACGAACAAACAAACAAATGAAAACAGAATTACCAACGCATTAACATACCAATGCAAGCATATGCTGATGAGCATATCAACAATGGCACTGCAGATATTGTTGGTATATAGGCTATGAATCCATCTGAATTTTCTGAACTAAAAAATGGCATTCGTGCTCCTAATGTGAAAACTTTCTTTATAAATTAGCCATGAAAATATTCACGAATTAAGAAATATCTCTTCATAGCACCGT
>CM060306.1:83935511-83938011 GCA_030674185.1 Monoplex corrugatus
TTACAATGATTAGTTCATTGATACGAGTCTTATCTTACTTCATCTAGGAACTTTGCCAAATATTACCAAACAACCAGCCAAATTCTGAAACTCAAAATAAAGGAAGAAATAGAGAAAGGAACCAATGGAATCGGTTGGTGTTGCTTTGATTGCTGTTCTTGGTTTTTTTGTGTGTTTTTGTTTTTTTTGTTTTCGTTTTCAGATTTCACATTTTTAGGGTATTTTTGATGACAATGTGACTGCTGAGTGAAAAATAGACTCTGTAATTGTTGTTTGGCATTTTATATTCATGTTGTAGCTAAACATTCCATAATTTTCAGGATATCGGAAGGGAGCTATCGCCAGATGCATTCAGATATTTCTCATCATTTCAGAAATTCTTGTTTGAATACAGCGGGTTTGTTTTATTGTCAAACGACACACAAACAATCGAGTGATCCTACATAAACAACAACACATTTTTGAAAGTTCTTGTACACTTTCTCGGTATTGATTTTCTCCATCATAGTGGTGGTGGTAGTGCTTGTGGTGGTGGAAGTGTTGTGCTGTTTTTACTGTTACCCCTTTTATTAATATTGCTTTTTTTATCTTGGTGTGATTGTTCTCATTATCATCGTTCTCGTTATCATTGTTGTTGCTGTTTTTCTTTTTTGTTGTTGTTGTTAACGCTGCTGTTATTGTTGTTGTTGTTGTTGTTATGTTGTTGTTGTTGTTGTTGTTGCTGCCATCATATGACAGACACAGTGGCCAAGTATGTTGTGTTGCTGTGTTGCTGCATCATATACAACACAGTGACCAGTATGTTGTGTTGCTGTTGTGCTGCCATCATATGACAGACACAGTGACCAAGTAGGTACAACCTGGACTTCCACTCCGAATGTCCTGGGTTTGATCTTCTTCGCCTATACACTTCTGCCTGGTGGAGAAAGGTTCAATGTATTTTTTTCCAGTCTCCTTCGTCGATATGTGTACTGACTTGCTTGTTTGTGAGCCCTTCACGCACACAGGATATTGAATATGAACCTGTAAGTCACGTCGATTGCTAGCTTATAAGGAAACATGGAAACACCCAGCATGTACAACCAACAAATACAGAGTCCGAAGACTGTGCAACCTTACATCGTACCATCTACACAGTGTGAGTAAAAACAAAGTGTTGTAGGTTTGCCATCACCACGGCTGTATGTCTATATCTGTCTGTATCTCTTTCTTTCTTTCCCATACAGATCACCTCTGGCTACCTCTAACAAAAGGACTGGTGGGGCATAAGAATAATATTCTTCAGCAATTTTAGTGTTTTCATCTTCCAAGTGTTGAGAGTTCCATGGACAGCAAAGAAAACAAACGAGACAGTCTTGATGGAGGCAGACACAAGTAGATCACTCATAAGGAAGATTGGGAAAAGACAGGCAACCTTTATAGGCCGTTTTATGAGGAAGGGGGATTTGGAGCACCTGGTCACAACGGGAAAGCTGAAGGGAAAGAGAGCACCAGGTAGACCCAGGGAGAAAATGTTGGACGTTCTTGCAGAGTGGCTGGGGACGAGGAGGGTGGGGGAGATGCTAGGGGCAACGAGAGATAGAAACAGATGGAAGTCCACGATCGCCAACGCCATGCAGCAGGGCACCTGATGATGATGATGATGATGATGATGATGAAGTGTCTCTCCCATTCTCTCGCTTCCTGTCTGTCTCATCAACCCTTGTCCGTCTGCCTGTCTGTCTCTCCAACACTGTCTGTCTGCATGTCTGTCTCTGTCTCTGTGTCTCTCTTTCTCTCTCTCTCTTCTCTCTCTCTCTTCTCTATCTCTCTTCTCTCTTTCTTTCTTTCTTTCTTTCCAGCCTTGTTGTCCACCTGCCTTAATGTTCCCAGCGGGAAGCATTCTGACTGAACCAGGTGGGATGGCTGACAGACAGACTGAGAGACCAAAACAGCACATGCTCAGTAACGTGATTAAGATTTGGAATTTAAAATTCGTTTAAAGTTGGTTCGTTTCTCTTAATTCCATATGCGGTTCACACTAGTTGGCATTGTGTTTTTACTGGTTGATGAGTTCGATGCTGTGTGGTTACCTTCTATATAGCAGAATGCTGTTCCAACCCATGTGGCATTATGAGTCATCGTATGTAACAGTATCCCCCGCTGAATTTGATAATAGTTGGTACACGGTGTACCGATACAGATCAGTATAGCATACGTGTCCCATTTTATCATCGGTTGAAGGCAGTATGTTTTGATCTATATGATGACATAGAGCTTCTTTTAAGAAGAGGAACAGTTCAAAACATACCAATAATGAACAATGGACTCTTGATCCTGACTGATTGGTTGATGTATGCTTTGATTATACTGATTGCATACTTATCCAAACAGTTGCTGGCATGACTACATGATCGCTTGCTTGCTCGTTTGCTGGCGTGCGTGAGTGAGTATGAGTGTGTGAGTCAGTCAGTCAGTCGGTCGGTCAGTCAGTCAGTCAGTCAGTCACTCACTCACTCAG
>CM060306.1:83950511-83958011 GCA_030674185.1 Monoplex corrugatus
TGGACAGTGTTTTCATCATAGAATGTGTGACAGCGTTTTCACCATATAATGTGGGACAGTGTTTTCATCATAGAATGACAGACAAGGTAGGCGAGTGGCCAATACGTTAAACTTCCAATCGGAAGGCCTGGTGTTTGACTTTGCTTGGGTTTCCCCTGCGTAGTGGGCAGAGGATGGGTATTGTTTTCTGATCTCCCAAGTCAGCGTATGTGCAGACTTGATAGTGTCCAAACCTCCTTGTTTGTGTATAAACGCATTGTACACAAGTATGCGATCTGGAAATGACACAGGTGTCCGATGGCTTATACAAACGTAACAAAAAAAACAGCATGTAAACTCATCGAAGACGGACTATGCAGACTGCGCAGCAAGCATACCGTCTGTGCAGTGCTGGCAAAATAACGTGCATACTCGCACCCAAGAATAAAAAAAGCAAGATTTTGTGAAAAACAAGACCCTGGGATTAAGAAGTGGCATTAGATATACGTGATAACGTAGTTTATTTTCGTCTCTTGATATAATCAATTGACATAATTTTGTAGTATGTATCTTTACGTTGGGATCTATGTATGAAAGTGCTTTATGAATATCCGACACAGTTCAAATCTTCGATAGCAAGCTACTGACACACAGCTAGTTAGCTAGTTTCCATTAACTAGTTAAATACTTCTCTGAGAAGAAGATCTAGAAAACAAATGGGAGGGGGGGGGGTGGGCGTCTTTAATCACCATATGGCAAAGTTTAAATTCAAATACATTTAACTGACTGGTGTCAAAGAACATAATCATATCAGGTGAATCTAAATGTCAGGAGCGAGGAAAATGAAAACGCAGTGATGTTAACAACAGCAAATATGTGACTATGCTCACGTTACAAATAAACACATTTTGGAAAGGGCAGAGAAAACAAAAGCACGAACAAATATTTATATAACAAATGACAGCAAAAAAGCACTGAAATGAAAGAGTCGATTTTTTTTCAACGAAAGAAATGATATACCTTTTATATCTAGAAAAAATGTATTATCTGGATTTAGGAAAACATGTTCACCTCTCTCCACCTGTCCCCCAACCGCTTGTCATACTGTCACTGATCCAGTTCTTTGCACAAAGAAAAATCACCCAATTTATTCACTTATGCATTTCTGAAATCTTGGTGAAAACATGTGAATATGAATATGAAATTGAAGCGATAGTGGAGGGATGGTCCCGGGAAAAGTTGAGGTATCTGCCACCTCACTCCCCTACGATCCCAGGGTTATGGCACTATCTAGGAACGACCTCAGGACCTGGCCAGCTCGTGGGCTTATGTGCCGGCTTAAGGCTTCTGCCGTGATCATTCTGGATCTTCTCCGTCACATGGCACCTGTGCTGTTAGTACATATGGAATTCATTCTGAGCGCGGAGACGTCAACTTGAGAAATTTAAACTGAAACTCAAACGTATGTTTCATGATGCCATTATTAAACAGATGAACTGCCACGCACATATACGCACATACAGACATACTTTCAAGTAAACATGCTACACAGACACGTTTGGAGACAACATACACATCGCTACGTGGACATGAATCTAACTCAACTTTCTAAGAATAAAAGAGCTATAATACTTTGCAGCATCATGATTTCTTGGCTCTTCTGTTATCCCTTATGTTGTCAAAAGGGGTTTTCTGAAATAATCACTGTACATTTTAATATTATAACCAAGAAATGAAGTCTCTTTTTTCAACCTATTGTCTGTTTTTTTGTGTGTTTGTTGTTGTTTGTTTGTTTGTTTGTTTGTTTGTTTGTTTGTTGTTGTTTTTTTTCTTTTACTTTTTTTCCGAAATCGTTATCATCTAAAAAAACAGGGAAGAGTAAAACGATACAAATAACAACACAACCGAGACAATATAACGATCTCATTTCTACACACACACGCACACAAACACACACACACACACACACACACACACACACACACACACACACACACACACACACACACACACACACACACACACACACACATACACACACACACATACACACACACACATACATACAATACATATACATATATATATATATATATATATTTATATATATATATATACACACGCACGACGACACACACACACACACACAGACGCACGCACACTCATATGTACATGCATATTCCTCTTTTGTAATATGTAAAAGTCCTTTCTTTTAAAGAAAAGGAGATGAAAACCAGACTGGTGAGAGAACAAAAATCGACTCTAGGGGATTTGGAGAACGACAGACAGATAAGACCTGTCTGCGCATTAATGCAACTACCCTGGTCTTTGAAATAATATTTTACATCCTTTTTACACCCACACGCTTTTGTTTTTCTTTTTTCTTTTGTCTGAAGTCATGTGCATTCTCTCTCATTTCTCTGTCTCTCTGACTCAGTCTGTATCTTTACCTCTGTCTCTCTCTCACTCGCTCGCTACAAACTAACTCTCTCACTCACTCTCCTCTCTCTCTCTCTCTCCTCTCTCTCTCTCGTCTCTCCGTTTGTTTTCTCTCTTGCCCCAGCCCTCTATACCACCTCACCCCCGTTTTTAGTTTTCTCTCGGTACCTGTCCGTCCATCTCCTTTTTTTTTCCTCTTGTGCAAACACTGCGTTTCATGCAGTCACATGGAGAGATATAGCAGAACTTCAAAAGGCTTTTTATTCAGTGCTGGCTAAGATTCAAAGAAAATACTGTCTGTTGCCAATAATGCTCTTGAAAGAAGTCCATAGTAAACTAGGGTTATCAGTATTAAAAGAATGAGATATCTCTCTCTCTCTCTCTCTCCTCTCTCTCTCTCTCTCTCTCTCTCTCTCTCTCTCTCTCTCTCCCTCCCTCTATGTCTCTCTTTCTCTGTCTCTCGCTTTGTCTGCATGCCACGGTGTGCCTATCTCTCTCTCTCCTCTCTCTCTCTCTCTCTCTCTCTCTCTCTCTCTGTGCTGTGTGTGTGTGTGTGTGTGTGTGTGTGTGGTGTTGTGTGTGTTGTGTGTGTGTGTGTGTACATGTGTATGTAATATTCAGTATGAAATACGTTCCATCAAAATAGGCTCAACTCATGACCTGGAATAAAAAGTAAATAGATATCAGATTTCTCGAATGCTCATTTTGCTCTGAGAGTTGCATTATTTTGTCAAATCATCCAATTTACAGAGTCTATTGTTCCTCCTATAGCCGGGATAGAGTGTGTTATGTCTTCTTTTGTTCATTTGTTTGTTCGTTAATTGTCTTGTACATGTACAAGCCATCTTCATGTTCTCCTTTTTCAGGATCATCGCACTCAGGGAGGTTACCTTTGTGTTCTTTTTGTTCATTTTGGTTTTGTTCCAGTTAGAACTTGTTCTTGTACATGTACAAAGCCATCTTTATGTTCTCCTTTTTCAAGGATCATCGCACTCAGGGAGGTTACCTATTGTGTTCTTTTTGTTCATTTTGGTTTTGTTCCAGTTGGAATTGTTCTTGTACAGTCGCTTATTTTTTTTTCAAGATTGCCTAATATTACTTGTTCTTTTTGTTCATTTTGGTTTTGTTCAGTTAGACTTGTTCTTGTACATGTACAAAGCCATCTTTATGTTCTCCTTTTTCAAGGATCATCGCACTCAGGGAGGTTACCTATGTGTTCTCCTTTTTTGCCCGTCCCATCTTCTACGTCACCTTAATGACCACAGAAGCTGGCACAGTTTTTTTTTCAAGGCGAGGATGATGATGTTGACATGAATGATAATCATAATGCCATGGGGTTTATTCAAAGAGTGAGACCGCGTGACAGGGCTGTAATCTACGCTTGCTATCACAATATATATATCCTGGCGTCAACGAGGCCTGGGAGATACACATCACCTGCGATGCTGGTCAGAAGATTTGAGCAACACCTTCAATCAGGCATCCGTGAAATGGATGACAATGGACCATGATCCCAGTCTTTCCAAATGAGCCCATTGCACGCTGGACTCTGGCTAGGAGCCGGTAAGAGCCACACATAAAAAATCCCACACTGGTTTTTGAAGGGACTGATGGGGATTACAACCCACAACCTTCCAGTCGGTAGTCCGTTGCGCTTACCTACTACGACTGGTTCTCTCCTTTTTTGTGTGTGTGTTGTTTTTGTTACTGTGCTCGATGTTGTTTCCACCCCACCCACCCCCACCCCCCACGCCCCCAATTCCCCCGTTTGTCTTGATCAGTCTCCAACGTTCGTTTAGAAAACACTGCCTGACTGAATGACTTGTAATTTCCGGGAGAATTCTCAGGTTTCATAATGATGCAAACATGTATGGTTTCTCTAGTTATAAGGTGATGGCTTGTCTGCAAGTAACCAGTGACTAGTGTGTGTGTGTGTGGGGGGGGGGGGTACGGAGGTGGCTGGGTGCTTGTGAGCGAGAGGCAGAGAGAAAAAGATAGGGGAGAGAAGGGACAGAAGGGGAGAGAGGAGTGAGATAGAGAGAGACAGACAGAGACAGAGACAGAGACAGATAGACAGACAGACAGACAGAGAAAGGGGGAAGGGAGAGAGAGAGAGAGAAAGAGACAATGAGAGACTGACAGAAAGAGAGGCAGACAGACAGAGACAGAGAGACAGAGACAGACAGAAAAGACAGTGTGCGCATGAGAGTGTCAGAGAGAGAGAGAGTCAGACAGAGAGAGAGAGAGAGAGAGAGAGAGAGAGAAAGAGTGTGTGTGTTGGTGTGTGTGTGTGTGTGTGTTGTGTGTGTGTGTGTGTGTGTGTGTGTGTGTGTGTGTGTGTGAGTGTGTGTGTGTGTGTGAGAGAGAGAGACACAGAGAGAATGAGAGAGACAGAGAGACACAGAGACAGAGACAGACACAGAGACAGAGACAGTGAGAAAGGTGGGTTGGGCTTTGGTTTGAATCGAAGTGAAAAATACAGTTCCTTGAGATGGAAGAAGAAGATCGAAGGAGTAGTCGCATGTGTATGTGTATGTGTGTGTGTGTATGTGTGTGTGTGTGTGTGTGTGTGTGTGTGTGTGTGTGTGTGTGTGTGTGTGTGTGTATGCGTATATATATATATAATATAATATATATATATATATATGGAACTATAGACAGATCGAGAGACAGACAGACAGACACAAACACAAACACAGACAGACAGACAGACAGACAGATTTTCGGACACAAGGAGAGGCATCCAAAGAGCTGACGACAATTACGATAATAATAATACATGATACTGATAATAGTAATAGTAATTATAACAACAATGATAATAACATTTATTATTATTATGATTAGTAGTAATAGTAGTAGTAGTAGTAATAGTAGTAGCAGTAGTAGTAGTAGCAGTAGTATTTTAACGACATTCATTAGGCGCCAAATATTGACACTATAGCCAAACCTTAGTGAGCACACTCGTCATTCACTTAAGCAACCACCCAATAACGACCAGAACTCCAGGACACAAAGCACACGCAAAATGTACGGGGAAGGACCGAGGGTGTGTTATGGGGCGGGGGGCGCAGTGAACATGTAGAGGGGGAAATCACTGCTAGCCAAAAGGGTATGTCTTCAAGCCAGACTTGAAGGAAGAGAAGAGTTTGTTTCTGTCGAAAAAACTGGGGGAACAACGATCCAGTTCTATGGATCAGACACAGAAAAAGAACAGTGACCAGCTGTGGCAATTTCATATCGAGGAATTTGGAAACAACCAGTATCAGAGGTAGAACAGGAGAGGTCGGGCTGGAATCTACATTCGGCGGTGGTTATGAAGATAAAATAATAGGCGTGTACCATCGATACACTTGGAGCATCCTGTGTTGATTTTGTGTGCAATTCTTTGAGAAATGGGCAGCCAGTGGAGAACGTGACGCAAGAGAGTGACATCATGATGATGATGATGATGATGATCATCATCATCATCAGGTGCCCTGCCGCATGGCGTTGGCGATCATGGACTTCCATCTGTCTCTATTCTTGTTGCCCCAAGCATCTCCTCCACCCTCCTTGTCTTCAGCCACTCTGCAAGTCCGTCTAGTATATTCTCCCTGGCATTTTCTCTCTGGGTCTACCTGGTGCTCTCTTCCCCTCCAGCTTTCCTGTTGTGACCAGGTGCTCCAAATCCCCCTTCCTCATAAAATGGCCTAAAACTGTTGCCTGTCTTTTCCTAATCTTCCTTATGAGTGATCTACTTGTGTCTGCCTCCATCAAGACTGTCTCGTTTGTTTTCTTTGCTGTCCATGGAACTCTTATTATTTTTCTTAGAAACCACATCTCGGCTGCCTCAATCTTCTTCTGGCTTTGCTTGTTGACTGTCCACGCCTCACATCCGTACAACAGTACTGGTTCTATATAACATTCAATAACGACATGATCATGCCTCCATTTATAAAGGGCAAGACGGGCTGCAGTATTCAGAGTACAATGGAGGCATGGAACACTAGAAGCAGCCAAAAGCCAGAGAGCCAAAGAGTTACGATAATTGATGCAAGACAGGAGATCAGAGAAGTCGCAAGTTTAGACACTGCTGAAGTTGAAAAAATAACGACGAATAGAACTGAAACGACGCAGGTGACAGTAACAAAGTTGTCTGGTTTCGGTGAGGAATTTCTGCATAGAGAGCTGATGATCAAGGACAGCACCAAGTTTCTTGACTGATTCAGAGAGTACAACAGCGCTGTTCCAATGAAAACAAGGCCATGAAGAGAGGTGAAGAATGTGTGTGTGTGTGTGTGTGTGTGTGTGTGAGAGAGAGAAGTAGGGAGAGAGAGAGAGAGAGAGAGAGAGAGAGGAGAGAAGAGAGAGAGACCGACAGACAGACAGAGACAGAGACAGACAGACACATAGACAGAGAGACAGCAAGGGAGAGAGAGAGAGCGGGAAAAAAGCTCCCAGCCAGTAAACGAGGTACAGGGAGAGCAAATACGCAACAAACACTTCAGTCTGAATCAATATTACTTAGTTACCCCCACCTGATCCCATACCAGTGTTCCAGATTTGTGAGGGAAGAACAGAACCACCAAATGATGTGACTAAAGGCGTAAACTCTTCAATTTTCAGCATCTGTAAGCACTGTCTGGACTGCCAGATACAGCAGCCACTGAGATAAACCAAGAACACGACTTCTGACTTCTGGCTCCTCCGATTCTTTCTGGGTCCTCTTAGTCCCCTTTCTTCTATTATGTGACTGTACATATGGAAGTCTATGTTTCTGTCTGTCTGTCTGTCTGTCTGTCGGTCGGTCGGTCAGTCGCTCTCTCTCTCTTTCTCTCTCTCTCTCCCTCTCTCTCTCCCCCTCTCTCACACACACACACACACTCTCACTCTCTCTCTCTCTCTCTCTCTCTCTCAAACACACACACTCTCACTCACTCTCTCTCTCTCACTCTCTCTCTCTCCTTTTTTTTGTCTTTTTCTTGCTTGCTTGCTTGCTTACTTACTCACTTCTTTGATAGATTCGCTTAAAAAGTATTTTTTTTATGAATATTTAATAATACTTCGGTTTTTCTATACCACACACGTTTGAATTACACA
>CM060306.1:83960511-83963011 GCA_030674185.1 Monoplex corrugatus
AGTGATATGTTTGTTGTTGTTGCCATCACTTATTAAAAAAAAGTACAAGGTAGGAAAGTTGAGACTTCTAAGCCGTTTGAGGAATCAGGAGACATGACTGAGATCAGTTCAGCCCAAGCTGAAGACTGGCATAAATGGAATGTCTATGAGGGTTTGGATATGCAAAGGAAAGCCTCAAGGACAGATTAAAAAAATAATAGGACACACTCAAACAAATAGACAGAGATTCATCTTCTGGATCATATGCCTGGCCACATGGCGTTGGCGTTATCGCCCTCATACGGAATCCCTTTTGTCGCTGCAAGCTATATCTCCTACCCTTTTTCGATACCACTGTTCTCTACTAAACTGCGCACGCGTGCGTGCACACACACACACACACACACACACACACACACACACACACACACACACACACACACACACATACACACACACACACACACACACACACACAACAAAACACACACACACACACACACACACACACACACACACTACACAGATTTATTGTTTTTATTTTTATGGTATAAATACTACCAAATGCCTATGAATTAATATCAGGAAAGAGAGTTCTTGGATATTATATAGAACCGATAACGTTATGCGGTTGGGAGGCGTGGACAGTCAACAAGCAAAGTCAGAGCAAGATTGAGGCAGCCGACATGTGGTTTCTAAGAAGAATGTTGAGAGTTCCAGTGACAGCAAACAAAACAAACGAGACAGTCTTGATGGAAGCAGACACAAGAAGATCATTCATAGGGAATATTAGTAAAAGAGAATCAACAGTCACAGGTCATTTTATGAGGAAAGGGGAACCAGAGCACCTGGTCACAACAGGAAAGCTGGAGGGAAAGAGAGCACCAGGTAGACCCGGGGAACATATTGGACGGACTTACAGAGTGGCTGAGGACAGAGAGTGGAAGATGGGCTTGCGGCAACGAAGGACAGATGCATATGAAGAGCCATGATCGCCAACGCCATGTGGCAAGGCACGCGATGATGATGATGAGTACCACTACTACTACTACTACTACTACTATCTTCTCCATCCCCTCCCCTCTCTCTCTCTTGTTGTTGTTGTTGTTGTGTTGTTATTGTTATTGCTATTGTTATTATTGTTGTTCTTCTTCTTCTTCTTTTCTTCGCCCTTACTGTGTCTATCCTGCATACTGGATCTGTCGATTCACCGATTTATTTCAGTGGGCATGAAGAAGCAATGATCTCGAACAAACAAGTGTCCAAAAAACAGCAGAAGTGAGAGTATAGAATGACATAAGCTCTTTCAAATATATCAAAAAAGAAGAAAAGGTTAGACAAGCATACATTCTTTTACCATATATGTTTTCATTTTACAGCGAAACTATATTGAGAAACGTAGAAGAATGCCACGTGAGAGAAGTTGGTGGAAAAAATGACATGTAGATGACTCCGTTCTGATTAAAGAAAACATAAAAGATCCATAAAGATACTGTGTGTTTGTGTGTATGCATATATTAGAAAAAGCTTAAAGAAGTATTTGAAACAAGAGAGAGGGAAGAATGTCAACGGAAACTATATATTGAAAACAAATGAAGCATTACATACACCATATTAAAGAAGCTATACTCGTGTGGACATTTTGACTCCGAAATATTAATCGGTCAAGCACCTTCCAAACGCATACAAACAAATGCAGACAGATAACGCAAAACACCTATCAAAAAGCAAACAATAACTAGACAGATATCATCAAATTAAATCAGTAGGGAAGGAACATGAATTAAATAAAGCAGGGGCGGAGAGAGAAAGAAAGAGAGAGAAAGAGAGAGAGAGAGAGAGAGAGAGAGAAGAGAGAGAGAGAGAGAGAGAGAGAGAGGAGAGAGAGAGACAGACAGACAGACACACACACAGACAGTTAGTCAGACAGAGATAAACACAAAGACAGACGGATACACAGAGAATGGAATAATCAGTTAAGTAAAACAAGCTATACAAAGAAATGATGATTGAAAGCAGACATAAAATAAGCTGATGAATAAATGAATAGCGAATGGATAAAAGGTTTACCTTATATCTCAATGCTGAAGACAATGGTGTAGTTATGTATTGCTTGTCAACTTTCCACTTATAAACAAAAACAATAGAAAAATCATTTAAGTTAGAAAAAAGACAGACACAGACCAGAGCGACAGAGATGGGTGGTAGTGGTGGTGGAAGAGGGAGACATAAAGGGGAAGGTGGAGAGGGAAACTGAGAGAGAGAGAGAGAAGAATATAAGACAATAACTGGAAGAACACGGGCACTGAAAGAGAAAGAATGACAGGCAGGAAGGACAGAGAAAGTTATGAACAGACAGACACACAGACAGTACAAACAGACCAAAAGCAATAAAACTGGCACACGGACGGAGAGAAGTTTTGAAGACAACTGCACACACACAACTCTTGCCAGTCAGTCAGACAGTTAGTCAGTCAGTCAGTCTCTCAGTCAACGAAAGCGAATATAAAATACAAAGTTC
>CM060306.1:83973011-84025511 GCA_030674185.1 Monoplex corrugatus
GGATTTGCCGATTTGCAATGGGCGGCCCAAGGAAGACAATTTCCACACGAAATTGTCGAATCTTCAGCAGGGTCTCTCTGACGACGCAGGCAAGGTAGCGACAAAATTCGCTTTGCACGTGCAAGGCAAGCCCTTTTTGAACACTACTCCAGCCAAAGTTGCCCGCAGACGAGGATAAAAAGGACCCGTTCTTGGTTCGTTTTAACCATGCTTGCAAGACGACGGATGACGGATGAGCAGCGGGGGAGAGCCCTCGCTCTGCTTGATGAAGGCCTAGCGCAGCGGGAAGTTGCTAGACGACTTGGAAGTGTGTCGCATTCCACAATCCAGAGACTGCTGGACCTTCATGGAGGGCTGAGCATGAGGATATGAGTCGATAGGGTCATCTCAGAGTAACAATTACAGCAAGACTTAAACGCTGCATCTACTCCGTTTTTGAAGGGAGTGGGATCCACTGCGTGATCCCTGATCGGGGTCAAGTGAGTAACCAAGCAGTGCTGACATCAGCTCCAGCGTGAGAAACGTGCTTACTGGAGCCAAAGGTACAGCCGGTCCTGACCCTTTCTGTCACCCTTTAACAGAGTCGTCGCGATTCCAGCAAGCTGAGGAACCGGTGACCTATGACAGGCAAAATGGGCCGGTGCATTTTCAGATGTTCCAGTTCATCCCTGACCATTCGGATGGCCGGCAAACGAGTTTGGCGACGTCAAGGGAGGACGTTCGCTGGACGGTCCAAGAGCATCAACCGGTACGATGGCCGGCCGTATGTTGTGGTCTGGGTGGTTGAGCCGTGGTACCCGGGACCCCCTGCACCCTTGACGGTCATCCTGTAACTGGGCCCGTACCGGGACGAGGTTAACTTGGCCCGGCCGCCGCCGCTTGGACCTGGCTCATGGATCCCTTACCAGGACACAACAGCCTGCGATGGAGCACGGCTTGTGACCGGACGTCCTGGAGCAGATTAATGTCGTCCGTTTGCCTGGCCAGGTGCAGACTGACTGACCAATTGAAACCTACGGGTATTGAAGCGGGGCGATCAGACAACACTCTTCACGGTTGGCACCCTAAGGCAGTCAGGTTGGTACAGATCCATGCATATCGGTTGTGGCCGTCCCCAGGACTACACGTCACTACCCTGTGTTTTTCAATGCATCGGCTCCTGAGACACCAGTGCTCGGGAGACGGACAAACACTCATTGAAACAGATTGGCCAAATTGACATTTCGTTTTTTGAAAATGGAGTGAGATTTTTAAATAGAGTTTCCTTAGGGTCATTGTGCTAATTCAGCTAGTCTTCAACAACAGGACTGTGAATTTTGAGAAATAAACGTTACTTGTAGCAATTTCTAAACATGTCAATTATTTCCTTTAATTAGAGAGGAAGAGTAGGCCTTAAATTAATGTTAGGGTTCTAGTAAAGCTTAAGCCCCCAGTTTTTGCACTCGGATAATCGTGTTATTGCCACCTCTCAAATTTCTAGCACAATCATGTAACGATTGATCTTAGACGTAGTCCTAACCTGCCCTCATCTTGAACGTGCTTTTTAACCAACTTACCGGTAAATTCTTGAATGGTTTTATTAATTTGTTCAATGGACGATCCATAGTGGAAAGAATAATTAATGTCAAAGCCCATGATGGTAATGTTCACATTTGCTGTAATCGGGAAGAAGGCTGTTCCTATCATTTCCTGAATATGGTCTATTCTACCTGTTTTCCGTTAAGCTTCCATTACGTTTTCCTGAAAAGACTGTAATTTGCACAATTTATAATTGGGCAATTTTTGGCTCCAACTGATTTTGGTCTTAGTATTGTGCAGGCAGTTTTGTTTGGTAGCGTTTTTATGTTACTAATTTATAATTTATTCAGGTTTCTTTTAAAATCACCTGTGATAAATAGGACGGAATGGTCAGTGCCAGGGGAACATCGTTAAGAATATGTGCGCAAATCCATTGTGCCCCGAAGTTCCTCTTTAAAAGAGGGGTTTATTGTTGTAGCCCTTTACATTGAATTTCACAATCGGCAAGGCTTTAAACTACAAGAATAATAAGCACACGTCTTCACACACATACGTACTCGCATACAATGATGCACACGCACAGACGTGGTTGCGAGACGGTTATTGGGGTTATTGCTAGGATTAAGACTGGAAGCAATTAGGTCATGTATATCCGCAAAATTCCAGATAACTGAACTGTACCTTTGCCGAAATTACTAATCTTTAAGTAAAACTGCTCAATTTGTCCCACTTTTCGAGGTCGTTGGAAATAGAGATATTGGTCTAGTAGAGACCTTGCTATTATCGGGTCATTTTTTTCAGACGGATCGTAACTATCACCCTGGCGATCAGGCACCCGTTATTTTTGTTTAAAGCCCAGCCGACTGCGTAGTCATTTCGGGGCTATCACTTTTTCAAAACAACGCAAAATTCAACCGGAAAAAAGTATTAACACGTATTAATGCATTCGCACACATAATCTAAGATGCCCCTGAGGTTGTCCAGTTTGTCCAATCTATCGCACAGGGGATTAAAAAACATACTTGAATACAAACTTTAAAGATAACTAAGGACACTAAAACGTATATAAGAATGGGCCTTACCTAAAATTGCTTCCGCATATCCTTTTCCTAAAGCCCAAAATGCACACTTGATACGTGTACCCAATTATCAATCTTAAAAGTACATGACTTTATCGAACACACAGGTGAATGGACCAACAAGGCAGAAAATAAACGAAGCAAAGGAAAAGAAACGACATTAAAGAGGAATGTGTAGCACAGAATGACCAGAATGTGGGGATACTATATACTGAAAGCGCCGCCGGCATCCCCACAAGGAGGTACCGTTTATAACTCTAGACTGGTGGTTTAAGCTGTAATAACCAGGTGAGCTACAGAATCGCAGGATTTAAGAGTGCACGGTTTAAGTGATGACACGCTGATAAAGCCATTTGATTTTTTTATATTTGTGCTTGTTCGTTGAAATGCGTGACAGTGTCTTTTCGATTGACTTTTTTTCTTGTCGAGCATGATTACACTTCGAATAATCTCTCAGTACATGTTTTCAGAAACGGCCTTTGAAATCTATTGGATGAGCATTGAATTTAGGTCTTTGCTACTAAACATTTTGCTTTTTCCCCCGCACGAGGTATCGAAACATTTGACTTTCGCATGAGAACTTTTCCAACAATTGGGCGGGGCTTATTGTGCGCCAAACCGTTCCTCTGTGGAAATGCTGAAAAAGCGGCATGACAATGGTTAAAGAGGGAGGGGGAGAAAAATGCGGCGGAAACGGAGAAAAACCGGACGTGGTTCAAAATCCAACAAATTTATGATCCAAATTTGTCTGAACATAAGAATGTATTTATTGAAGAGATTTCCATAAAGACCAAGCGCCTTGATCAACTCGTAACACTGTGGCTTAGTTTCAAAAGAATGTTCTCCTAAATCCGTGCTTCCTCTCTGCTGTAGGCCTATATTTCTTTTTCATACAAACAACACTGCGTTCAGAATTCCGTAGACACAGTGCTTGCTTTGGTTGTACTGGTGCCATGTTTTAAATAAAAACTGATGCTAATTTTATGTCTATAGACAGTTCCTCTTTCTAAGCACTTATTTTGCTTTTTAAAATTCTATTTTCATTTCGTGTGTGGAATAACCCAAAGGGTTGCGGATACGAACCATGAGCCGATGAGGTGCGCTACGTAAAGACTGGCCTTACTCATTTACTGCCCATTTTAAACAATGTGCTGTCAGTGTAAGATATATAAGATCCTCATTCCCCCACTTCCCTGGAATGGTTATTCCTGTCGAACATATCACCCGGTATGGGTGCTGACGTAAACGGAATCAAATCGATCAGTATTAAAGGTTAAGTGTTCTTACCACTTCGAGTCATGCCCTTTTAAAATGTAGTTATTCAAATCTCTCCCCCCCCCCCTTCTGTGGTGTGGGAAGGGTAGTAGATGTCTTTTAAGAAAATTAAGGGTGTGATTAATAGAAACCGAGCAATGGCACGTTTCATTGTTTGGGTCACCCGTGCATGAGTATGACATATAGGGTGATAGTGCAATGCAGAAGTACTTTATTTTAATGACATGGCAGATGAAGAAATGCATTTCACAACAATGCAAATTTTCAGTGACTGATATAAAGAAAACAATAGCGCCAAGACCTCTCCAGGGTTTGTGTGCAGGTATACGGTTTGTCATTCTGGATTTCACAAGTTACGTGACATCTGCAGTGTCAGCGTAAATGGAATTTATTTTAAGCGCTTAGACGCCATCTTGAGAAGCGAATTATTTTCTTCCTGCCGTGGGGATGCCGGGGCTCTTTCAGTATAGTATCCCCACCTTCTGTCTAGAAAATTCGTCTTCTTTGATTTGTCATTTCTATCATTTTTATGCCTTAATGGTCCATTCACCTGTGTAAGTCTAGCATACTACTTTTTAGAATTGATTATTGGGTACATGTATTAAGTGCATTTTTGGCTCTAGGAGGTGATATGCGAAAGTAATTTTAGGTAATTTATGCCTGTTTTTATAAGGTCATGTATGCTTATGTTATATTTCAATTTGTATTCAGGTGTATGTTTTAAATCTCCCCTGTGCGATACATTTGGGTGGAGTGTTCAACGCCGGGGGCATGTCCTTGGATTATGTGCGCGAATGCATTGATGTGTGTACTTTTCGTTTTTCCCGTCGCTGTTTTGTATGTTTTGAAGCGGTTATACGCCTGATATGGCTCTTCGCAGTCGGCTGAGCTTTTGAACAATAATAATTTTCATGAAAATATGAATTGTCCAGAGCAGGTTAAAAATCCAAATTCTTTTTCCAGCCAAGAAATGAAACGTGTCGATGACCACTCAAAGAAATGAAAGCAGCACGAAGACAATGGAGATTCCAAAGTCGGGATCAGGTCCTATTTTTTTAAATCGCTGTTTCCAGGAGGACGTGTGCTGGCATCACGTACCAGTCCTTCTACAGACGGGCACAACCAGAGCTGTGGTCACATTCAATGGAGGTAAGTTTTGTATTACTGCTATATTTGCTGTCATGGTCTGTTCCTCGACTTTTCTCTTCAGTTTGACTGGAAAATCAAACTTCTGGCTGCGCACGCTGAAGATCCCACGTCAGTTGAAAATCATGAAGAGCAGGGCATTGCCCATCTGCCTTGGTATAAAACATTGGAGAGAGGTCGATTTCGAAGGTCCCACCCCTTGAAGACCAGTTAACCTTCTTGCCTTGCTGCAGTCTTGGCAAATGTACCATTATTGTCCGTCTCCACTCGTGTTCCCTCGCTCCTTTCCCACCCTCTTTATGGTTATGCATGCATGTGTATTTGTGTATGCATGGAGGTAATGTGTAGTACGCCAAATGTGAAGAATGGGGTTATCAATTGCAATTTAGACTTGCAAGGTGAGCATGTTTTTTTTACTTATCTTTTGACGGCGGTTGTTGACGTATTGTTCGCCCTGATATCAGATATGGCTCTCGTAGTCAGCTGGGCTGTAAGCAATATGAACTGAACTGAACATTCCTCCGCCCTCTTTCTCACTTTCTGGCTACATATATATGCATATGTGTGTGTGTACTTGTGTATGTATGGAGGAGAGTAAATGTGTAGTATGCCATATGTAAATAACAGGGTTTTTAAGGATTAATCGCACTCGGACAATTCCATAGGTGATCTACCCATATCGGCCAGATAAATATCCGGCAGACGTCTTAATCTTGTGTAAAAGTTTATGCGTTGGCAGGGTTTGAAATGGAAATGGGCGAGGGGAACTTTGGACGTCGCCGGAATTCAGTTAGTTCATATTGCATGTAGCTCGGCCGATCACAAGAACCATATCGGTCCAGTACAGAGATCAGTATGCACACACCTCAAATATTAACCCGCGTTGAAAAGTCCGTTTTATTAGGCTACTTTAGAACCACCCAGCTGTAAATGGAAAATCGTTCCCTCTGGGGTCGAGGAAGTTAACGCTGAGAGATTGGTACCACTGTCACTATGCTGTCTCCTCTCCGACATTTGAATTTTAAACAAATTTTGGTTTCCAGGACTAATAGTTGCAAAAGATATTTAAAACGACCTTTTATACAGAATGACAAAGCATTCCAATAAAAGTGAGATTAAATTTAATCATTATCATTGCAAAGTGATTCTTACATGTTGACCGATTTGTACACTTTTGTCCATTCATTCCTAGAAATTTGTATGTGTTCATAATGGAATGCATGCGTGGTGTATATGCATGTCTGTATGCATGCGTGCCTGCCTGCAGTGTGGTTTTGTTCAATAATTGACTTTATTTTTGCAGGTGAAACCACCAGTAGACTGGTATTTTAAACTTACCTCCATTTTCTTTTTCCCTCCATCTCACTACTCCTTCCCCGACGTCGCACTTCTATATCCCTCCTTTTCTCTCTCTCCTCCCCTCCCTTTACCCCCTCCCTCTCCTTGCCTCTCCCATTATTCTCAGTCCTGCCAGTCACTATTTTACTATGTTACTCATCAGATCACTGTCCTAAGTTCAAAACGAAGGATGGCGTCTGAGGAACCTGGCCTGCAGGCGCCTTCTACCAACTGTGGTTACAAACGCTGCTTTGGTTTTGCTTCTTTTGATCTTGCTTCAGTTGGATAGCAGCTGTGTGTTGTTGAAATGTGTTCTCTATGTGCACGGTCACCAGCAATGTGTTCTCTACGTGCACGGTCACCAGCTTACGTCGTTGTGGGCATTATTTTTTTCCATTTGGTGTTGCCTCGTCTGAGGTCGCCCCACCCCTGTAGGGATGCCGGGGGCTCTATCAGTATATACTCCTAATCATAATTTAAGGGCCACTTCTTCCTTCCTCTCTAATTTTAAGTTGAAATAATTGACAATGTTTAGAATTGATTCTGTTTTATTTCATCATTTCCACACCTGTTTTGGAAAAAGAAATTAGCACAATGACCCATTAGTGAACAGCACATGCATTTAAAGGAACATCCCCCCCTTTTCAAAAAACAGAAAGTGTCAGATTTGGCCAATCTGTTTTCAATATCGCGTGTGTCCGCCCCGAGCCTGGATGCATGCTTCACAGCGCCGATGCATCGACCCCAGAAGGGTACGAGTGTGTCCTGAGGGATGGCCGCCCACTCGATGTGCAGAATGTCGACCAGCCTGGCCAGGGTGCCCGGTGGGGGGTGGTTGTCCCTGATGCGCCTCCCGAGCACATCCCAGAGGTGTTCAATTGGGTTCAGGTCAGGTGAGCACGCTGGCCAGGCCATACGGACGACTTCATGCTGCTCCAGGAAGTCGGTCACAAGGCGTGCTCGATGCGCAGGTGCATTGTCGTCCTGGAAGATGGCGCCTTGACCAAGGTCCACAAGCGCAGGCATTGCCACGGCCGCCAGAACCTCGTCCCGGTACCGGACCCCGTTCAGGATGCCGTCAATGGGGAGCAGGGGGGTCCGGGTACCACGGCTCATGCCACCCCACACCATCACCGACCCGCCGCCGTACCGGTTATGCTCTTGGACAGTGGCGTCAGCGAACCTCTCCCCTTGACGTCACCACACCCGAGCCCGGCCATCGTTAAAGGTCAGGGTGAACCTGGACTCATCCGAAAACAAGACCCGGGCCCACTGTTGCCTTGTCCAGGTCACGTGCTCCCTGGCCCAGGTCATGCGGCGCACTCTGTTGACCGGTGACAGCACGGGTCGGACGGCAGGTCTCCGTGACCTCAAGTTTGCCTCATGTAGCCGTCTTCTCACCGTGCTGCAGCTGATGTTAGCACCTGTTGCGTCCCTCAGCTGACCCCTCAAGGTCACCGCAGTGGATGCCCTTTCCCTCAGGACGGAGAGGGCAAGGTAGCGGTCTTGCTGTCTTGTCGTTACTCTGGGTCGACCCGTGTGACGCCTTTCCTGGACTGCTCCAGTCTCATTGAAGCGCTCCAGCAGTCTCTGGATTGTGGAATGCGACACTTCAAGTCGTCTAGCAACTTCCCGCTGCGCTAGGCCTTCATCAAGCAGAGCGAGGGCTCTCCCCCGCTGCTCATCCGTCATCCGTCGACTTGCAAGCATGGTTAAAACGAACCAAGAACGGGGTCCTTTTTATCCTCGTCTGCGGGCAACTTTGGATGGAGTAGTGTTCAAAAAGGGCTTGCCTTGCACGTGCAAAGCGAATTTTGTCGCTACCTTGCCTGCGTCGTCAGAGACCCTGCTGAAGATTCGACAATTTCGTGTGGAAATTGTCTTCCTTGGGCCGCCCATTGCAAATCGGCAAATCCCCAAACACGTGCCAAAAGGAAACTGCAATGTTGTCTGAGCTCTTATCCATTCAGTTACGGCAACGAATTGGAGAAAAGAGTAAGAGAAAATAGGTTATTTCTCCTTTCAAAAATTGACTCAAAAACGTTCCTGGCCCTTCAGTAATGACGTGTAGTATATAAAGTATCCCCACCTTCTGGAAATTCTGTGCTATAAACGTCCTTTTCTGTCACATTTTTTCTGCCTTGTTTCTTTGCTTTGTCATTTCTATCATTTTTGTCTTAATGGTCCATTCACCTGTGCGTATTTGATAAAATATTGGGTACTTTTTCTTAGGATTGATAACTGGGTACATGTATTACGTGCATTTTTCCCCCGTTGGGTTGCCAGGGCCTCTTCAGTATAAATAGTATCCCCACCTGGAAATTCTGTGCTAGAAATTTCCTCTTTTCTGTCACTTTTTGTTTCTGCCTTGTTGCTTTGCTATGTCATTTCTACTTGTCATTTTCTGCCTTAATGGTCCATTCACCTGCATTTGTTCGATAGTCTTTTTTCTTCGGATTGATAATTGGGTACATGTTTTTGTGCATTTTTGGCTCTAAGGTGAGATATGCAGAAGCAATTTTAGGTAATTTATGCCTGTTTTTATGTTTTGGTGTCCTTATGTATGCTTTTATTTGTATTCAGGTGTTTTATAAATTTCCCCTGTGCGATAAATTGGAAGCACATCAGAAATAGCCAGCAGAATCGGATGAAAAGCTTTCTTACCAACAAATGCCTATCAACATCAGGAAGAGTTCTTGAATGTTAAATAGAACCAATGTTGTACGGTTGCGAGGCGTGGACAGTCAACATGCAAAGCCAGAAAAGATTGAGGCAGCCGAGATGTGGTTTCTAAGAAGAATGTTCCATGGACAGCTAAAACAAACGAGACAGTCTTGATGGAGGCAGACACAAGTAGATCACTCATAAGGAAGATTAGGAAAAGACGGGCAACACTTATAGGCCATTTAATGAGGAAGGGGCATTTGGAGCACCTGGTCACAACGGGAAAGCTGGAGGGAAAGAGCACCAGGTAGACCTAGGGAGAAGTGGCTGGGGATGAGGAGGGTGGGGGAGATGCTTGGGGCAACGAGAGAAATGGCTGGAGGTCCATGGTTGCCAACGCCATGCGGCAAGGCACCTGATGATGATAAATTGGACGAAATGGTCCCACGTCGGGGGCATGTCCTTAGATTATGTGCGCGAATGCATTGATATGTGTACTTAATTTTCTTTTTTTTCCTGTTGAAGTTTTGTATGTTTTAAAGTGGTTATAACACTGATATGGCTCTATGCAGCCGGTTGGGCTTCAAACAGAAGTAGGTGTATCCCTATTTTTTGTTCATAATGGTATTTGTTCTTTGGTTTGGGGTTGGTCCAAAGGCCATAGGCGTGTGTGTGGTGGTAGTGGTGTTTTTTGTTTGTTTTTTGAGCGGGAATTCTAGTGTCTTCAGTGGTTATCTGCCGTTGTCCAGGCCAAAGGAGGGTCGATAAGCTTCTTGAGCCAGATGCATTTTTATGTAGTTGCTTGGTCTACATTTTTACCTAACTGGCATGGGGAAGTTAAACTGGCGTTCTGCAGCTAGAGGGAAAAGTATAGTCTTAGTGTGGATGTAGTGTTCAGCTACTCCATCTGGCGCTGCTGTGGTCTTTCACATGGTTCTGGAGGATCTAGTGCAAGTTCGAAGGGCTTGCTGGTTGAGACATCCAGGTCAGGTGGCCTGACTGAATCACTCTCGTGTAATGTTCAGTACTAGTTGTTTATCCGACTGCCAACGGTGAAATGGTCGTTAGAAATTATATAGGTGTGTAAACGAAACAAGACATGACCAGTTTTTGGCCAAATTACCTGCCGAGAGTAGAAAAAATCGGTCTCAGATTTTGACCAGCCTTCGTCACGAACTCAAAAAGACAATTTCAGTAAATTCATGTCAAGACTTACAACAGCAACAGGATCAGTTGGGTTCCATGAATAAACTCTTAGTACTGATGGCACATGTATTTAATATTTGTGTAACTGTACTGTTATAAGACATTAAACTGATCGATAAATCAAGTCCTACACTAGAACTAAAACTTAAGCCAGAACTGAAACTTACAGAACTGAAACTTAAGCCAGAACTAAACTGAACGTAAGCCAGAAATGAACGATAAGCCAATCAGTAAATCAATACGTCAACAAAGACTGCGCTTCGCAGGACACTGCTGGCGGAGCAAAGAACTGGTGTGTGTGTGTGGGGGGGGGGGGTGTTCCTATATGGAGACCCAGTCATGGCAAAGACCAGGACATCCAAAGACTTACATCGACCAACTGATGGATGATACGAGCTGTCAGTATGATGAACTACCTTCTGCAGTGTCTGACAGAAGGATGGAAGAAACGTGTCATGGATAGCCGAACAAGTTCGACATGATGATGAAACTGAATTTAAGCCAGAACTAAACTGAATTTAAGCCAGAACTAAACTGAACTTAAGCCAGAACTAAACTAAACTTAAGCCAGAACTAATCTGAACTTAAGCCAGAACATTACTAAACTTAAGCCAGAACTAAAATTAACTTAAGCCAGAACTAATCTGAACTTAAGCCAGAACTAAACTAAACTTAAACCAGAATTAAACTTACACTTAGAGTCAAACGTAAACCAGAGGTAAACTTAAACCAGAACTAAATTCAAAACATATAAAATTGAAGCTAAAAATGAACTTAAGGGTATGAACGTAAAAGCCAAAACCTAAACTTGTAATAATCTTGAACACAAACAGAACTCAAACTGAACGTGAAACTCAAACTGAACGTGAAACTCAAACTGAACGTGAAACTCGAACCTGAACTTGAAACTCAAACCTGAATTTGAAACTCGAACCTGAACTTGAAACTCGAACCTGAACTTGAAACTCGAACCTAAACTTGAAACTCAAAGCTAAACTTGAAACTCAAAAGCTAAACTCAAAAATCAAAAGCTAAACTTAAACCGAAACAAAACTTAAGCCGAACCTAACCCAAACTGAAACTGAACTCCAGTATAAACTATCCTTAAACTGAGCTAAAAATTAAAACCGAATCTAAACATTAACAAAAAACAGTAAAGATTCTTAACAATAGAACGAAATCTGCACATTATAAACATAAAACGAAATCTAAAGATTTTAAACAATAACAAAACATTGAAGCGAAATTTTAAAACACAAAACTGAAGCAACAATAAAACCTGTAATCAATAAAACCAAACGTAATCTGAAAACATAAAAACCTTAAACTAATGCGAACATTCAACAAGTGCCTTAAAACAAATACCCAAACCAATTGAAAAGTAAAACTGAACCACACTTTAAAAAAAATGCCCGGTGTAGAAATCACGCGTAGGAAGAAACATCAAATTGAAATCCAAATCCAAACTCTAACTGAAACTAAATGAAAACGAAACAAAAAAGTAACTAAAAAAATAATGAAAGCAAAAAGCCTCAAACAAAATAATTCAAAACATAACGTAAAATAAGGAAAACCCTAGGAAATAAGAAAAAAGAAAAAACGGAACACAACGTAAACCTTTTATGCCTTATCGCTTACGTAATATTTTTTAATGGATAAAATTAAACAAGGACAGTTTCATATAGAAACAATAACATGGAATCCAACTGATATTGTGGTTATCATGCCATTCCATAAAAAATGTATACATTTTAGTTCAGAGTACTTGCACAGTTTGGCTTCGATTCTTCTGGAAGTTCAGTTATACATTTTTCTGTCCGTTTCTGCCTTGTTCCTTTGCTTCTATTTCTTCCTGTTTTATGGTTTGCCGGTCCATTAACTTAGGTGTTCGGTGGGGTCTTGGCGTGCTTTTTCTTGGGATTGGTGGTTGGTGTATGTTTTGGTGTCCTTAGTTATGTATAAATTTGTGTTCAGGTGTTTTTTGAAAACCCCTGTGCGATAAATAAGACGGAGTGGTCTGCGCCAGGGGTAAATCTTTAGATCATCAGGTGCCTTGCCGCATGGCGTTGGCGATTATGGACTTCCATTTCTTGTTGCCTCAATCATCTCTTCCACCCTCCCTGTCTTCAGCCACACTGCAAGTCCGTCTAGTATCTTCTCCCCGGGTCTACCCGGTGCTCTACTTCCCTCCAGCTTTCCCGTTGTAACCAATTCCCCTTTCCTCATGAAATGGCCTATAAATGTTGCCTGCATTTTCCTAATCTTATGATCTACTTGTCTGTCTCCAAGACTGTCTCGTTTTTCTTTGCTGTCCATGGAACTCTCAACATCCTTTTTAGAAACCACATCTAGGCTGCCTCAATCTTGTTCTGGCTTTGCTTGTTGACTGTCCACACCTCGCAACCGTACAACAGTAGTGGTCCAGAACCCTCTTCCTGATGATTGATAGGCATTTGTTGGTAAGAATGCGTTACATCTTGAATGTTGTTTTGGCTTTGCCGATTCTGCTGGCTATTTCTGATGTGCATCTGTCGTCTGGTGAAATGATCGTTCCCAGGTATTTAAACTTAACCTGTCAAGGTTGTGCCATTTGCTGTTTTTTTCCATGAGGGTATTTCATGTTTTTTTTACTGATCACCATGACTTCAGTCTTCCTGCTGTTTATTTCCAACCCTTTGCCTTTGGTTTTTATTTCTAGTATATTCACAAGGTTTTGTAGGCCCCTTTCACTTTCTGCAATTTGCACGGTATCATCTGAGTATCGAATGTTTATAATTTTTCCTCCAACCTTTAGTCCAGGGTCTCCCTCTAGGTTTCATGTTTTTGCTGTAAAGTGAAAACAGATCTGGTGACAAAACACAACCCTGTCCGACTCTTTTTGTGTTTTGGAAAGAGCTTGTATCTATTTTTATTCTCATTGCAGCTGTTTGTTCCCAATACATATCTGATTATTCGTAGATCACGGCACAAGTTTTAAGCCTGCACACAAATCCATGAGGAGGGTAGAGACTTTAACTTTCCCTTTTTTAAGATCAAAGAAAAGAATAAAGGAAGAATGAACAAACGAGGGAAGGGCATATCAACTCTAACGTTATGATCAAAACACATGAACCACAAGTGCTTTATAAAAGATGAGACAAAAGGCAGACACATGAAAAGCAAATATGTTCATCCTTAAATATGTTAAAGATCCTGTAAACTATGTCGGCCATTGTGGCTTATATATTATAATGCTTATGCAAACGTAAAATCATTAAGCATTCACA
Source organism: Monoplex corrugatus (assembly GCA_030674185.1). Classification (NCBI taxonomy): domain Eukaryota; kingdom Metazoa; phylum Mollusca; class Gastropoda; order Littorinimorpha; family Ranellidae; genus Monoplex; species Monoplex corrugatus. Next base: position 83,986,504 of record CM060306.1, read on the forward strand.
CCTCGAAAGCTGATTAGTCTTGATGGTTGGGTTTAAAATTAGCTGTGCACGTAAAGGGCCCCTGAATTATTAAAGTGCTAATGAAAGGTGCAGCCCACAAACTATTTGTATATGTACTGCAGGGAAATGGCGACTCTGGGGAAATGGCGGCGACTGTGGGTGAACGACTACGATTCTAGGTAAACGGCGACTATGACGACTCCAGGAAAATGGCGACTACCACGACTCCAGGTTAAGGTGACTGACTCAGGTTAACGGCGACTATGACGACTCCAGGAAAATGGATTGGGGAAAATGGAGACTCCACGAAAATGGCGACTACGACGACGCCAGGAAAATGGCAACTACGACGACGCCAGGAAAATGGCGGCTCCTGGAAAATGGCTGCAGTGACTCCAGGAAAATGGCGACTACGACTTCAGGAAAATAGCGACTCCAGGAAGATGGCAACTACGGCGACTCCGGGAAAATGGCTGCTCCAGGAAAATGGCGACTATGACTCCAGGGAAACGGCGACTACGATGACTCCAGGGAAACGGCGACTACGATGACTCCAGGGAAATGGCAGACTGCGACGACTCCAGGGAAATGGCAGACTGCGACGACTCCAGGGAAATGGCAGACGCGACGACTCCGGGGAAATGGAAGACTGACGACTCCAGGGAAATGGAAGACTGACGACTCCAGGTGAATGGAAGACTGACGACTCCAGGTGAATGGAAGACTATGACGACTCCAGGTGAATGGAAGACTATGACGACTCCAGGTGAATGGAAGACTATGACGACTCCAGGTGAATGGAAGACTGCGACGACTCAGGAAAACGATGACAACTCGTGGCGATGGCAACTATGGCGACAACAGGAAACGGCAACTACAGCGCAATCGGGGAAATGTTGATTACAGCGACTCCAGGGAAATGTTGATTACAGCGACCCCAGGGAAATGTTGATTACAGCAACAACAGGGAAATGTTGATTACAGCAACAACAGGGAAATGTGCACCGAGTGACTTAAGAAAACGGCGACTCCAAGGAATCCAGCAAACGGCAACTCCGGGGAAAGGCACATGCATAGGTAGATCTAGTTCCGTAGACTTGATTTTAAGAGTTTGGATCACAAGAACAGGAATTCGTGGTACTGGAACCAGGATGACAAAACAAGAATGTTTGTGGGCCAGAACTCGTGCCTGCCTGATTCGTGTGTATGTTTGGCTGTTTTTGTTTGTGTGTGTGTGTGTTAGTTAATGTTGACGGTTGACAGAGCCTTGGACAAGTTTACATCCCAGTGTGTACTTCGTGTTTGCACGTATTAATTGGACATTTTATTATTACAAGAGAGTAAAAGTTGACAGCACTGAGCAAGTTTTGCATCCCAGGGCTTGTTTTCTTTTTATATATTCAGTGTTTGCACGTATTACCTGGACATATCCCCTGTTAGGTTGCCGGGGGCTCTGCGCAGTCGTTGGGCTTTAAACAATAAAAGTAAGGTACCAAAAATCGGCACTAATAGAATTATTAATGGCGGTGGTGTTATTTTAGCTGTTCTATTACTCGCTTTTGTACCATGTTCATATTTAGTCAACTGATTTTGCGTTTGTGAATTTGGGATACCTTTCCCAAATGTAGCATGTATTAAGGTTTGAGAGAAAGGGACAAAATGGTTTCAGAAAAGATGACCAACTGTGTATAGATCTTTTACATGTCTAAGGTGTCTTGCCTAACGGAAATTTACAACTAGACATGCGGACGTAACCATTTGTGACCTCCCAGCACGAAATGTCTTAACTAGCATTTTGGGTATTTTGAGATACATATCATGGAAAGTGTACATTCTGCTCATTATTTTGGTACCTGAATAAAGCTTGTACTAAAAAAATGAAGTTTAATTAAAATCATTAATTTGTATGACGGCCATTTTGAGAAAACGGCCTCTAAAGTTATGTACTCTCTACACATTTTCCTTAAATTTATTTGGTGGCTTTGCCCCGGTTTGTTTCTAATTTTAGCTGTCGTTATCTGAAAGGTGCACCAAAGAGCTTTCTGTCAGTGTATTACATGTAACGTTCTGTACAGGTTACGGTTCGCAATACAGGACAAAAGTAGGTACTTTTGGTAAGAAATTGCACCCTTTCTGCTGCGATCAGTCCATTAAAATACCATTTCAAATTATTTTTTTCTGTGGGGGATATAGTCCACAAATCAATTTTGAGAAAAATAAAACACCCTAGATAGACCCTGTCACCCTTTCAGCTCCTACCTGTTCGACTGACTGCGAGTTAAGACTGAATTGGTGGTGGGAGGTCACATTTCTTTTTTTACTGGGTATATGATGTTCCAACATGGATGTCTTGGTCCTTTATCATTTTTCATTTAAATAGGTTTAAATACATGTGTATTGTGTGTGTGTTTGGGCTTGGGTGGGGGATGTGATAAGCGAGTAAATTTGTAAATCGCAGTGGAATATGAATCGACGTCGTGTATGGCATTTACTGTCTGTATCCCCGTGGTGATGTCGAGAGCGCTTTCAGTATAACTAGTCACCGTTTCTCAAAACGTTTGTGTATGTGTGTGTGTTGGGGAAGGATGAGGCTATATGCGTGCGTGACTCGGTTTTATTTTTTTAATTTTTTGTTAGGTGGCTTATACTGTAGAATGTAAGGCAACGTTTAACACAAAACGCTCGTTATCACGTTGATACGCTGAGGCTACATATAAAGCGGTCTTACAATTTGCGCCTCAAAATTACACGACCATCGGACAGTACGAATCAGATATACACGTTAAGATTGTACGAATATAATATCATTATACACATTAAGGAATCAGGAAAAAAAAGAAAATAGAATGGAAATGTGAATTCAGTATAACGGACAAGACGAACACAAATTTGTGACCAACTGACCTTTGTCAAGCATAAACGTAAGACAAAAAACATATCAAACAACACAATAAGAAAATAGGGAACAAACGCATAATTTCCATGTCTAGTGTCAAAATAAGGAAATATGGAACAAACAGCATAATTTCCATGTCTAGTGTCAAAATAAGGAAATAGGGAACAAACAGCATAATTTCCATGTCTAGTGTCAAATAAGAAAATAGGGAACAAACAGCATAATTTCCATGTCTAGTGTCAAAATAAGGAAATAGGGAACAAACAGCATAATTTCCATGTCTAGTGTCAACAAATAAGAAAATATGGAACAAACAGCATAATTTCCATGTCTAGTGTCACAGAAAATAGGGAACAAACAGCATAATTTCCATGTCTCGTTTAATCCGAGAAAATGACCGATATGAAGTCAGTCTTTGTGAACAGTGGTAACTGGGGAACAAGCGAGGCAAATCGACGTCTTGGAAGAAAGCGAGAACTCCACAAAAAGTGGACATGCCATGCGTTAAGGTTACAAAAACATCGGTTAGAGCAAATGTAGGCGCTTAGTGTACACAATTAGCATTTGATACGAATAGACCCAAGGTCGTTCTTAGAGTTGACTGGCATAAGTGATTTGTACAAGGTCGTCCGTAGTTAATCGGCGTTAGTGATTTGTACAAGGTCGTTCTTAGAGTTGATTGGCATAAGTGATTTGTACAAGGTCGTTCTTAGAGTTGGCATAAGTGATTTGTACAAGGTCGTCCTTAGTTAATCGGCGTTAGTGATTTGTACAAGGTCGTCCTTAGTTAATCGGCGTCAGTGATTTGTACAAGGTCGTCCTTAGTTAATCGCGTTAGTGATTTGTACAAGGTCGTCCTTAGTTAATCGGCGTATAGATTTGTACAAGGTCGTCCTTAGTTAATCGGCGTTAGTGATTTGTACAAGGTCGTCCTTAGTTAATCGGCGTCAGTGATTTGTACAAGGTCGTCCTTAGTTAATCGGCGTTAGTGATTTGTACAAGGTCGTCCTTAGTTAATCGGCGTCAGTGATTTGTACAAGGTCGTCTTAGTTAATCGGCGTTAGTGATTTGTACAAGGTCGTCCTTAGTTATCGGCGTCAGTGATTTGTACAAGATCGTCCTTAGTTAATCGGCGTTAGTGATTTGTACAAGGTCGTCCTTAGTTAATCGGCGTCAGTGATTTGTACAAGGTCGTCCTTAGTTAATCGGCGTAGTGATTTGTACAAGTCGTCCTTAGTTAATCGGCGTTAGTGATTTGTACAAGGTCGTCCTTAGTTAATCGGCGTTAGTGATTTGTAACAAAGGTCGTCCTTAGTAAAATCGGCGTTAGTGATTTGTACAAGGTCGTCCTTAGTTAATCGGCGTTAGTGATTTGTACAAGGTCGTCCTTAGTTAATCGGCGTTAGTAGATTTGTACAAGGTCGTCTTAGTTAATCGGCGTTAGTGATTTGTACAATGTCGTCCTTAGTTAATCGGCGTTAGTGATTTGTACAAGGTCGTCCTTAGTTAATCGGCGTTAGTGATTTGTACAATGTCGTCTTAGTTAATCGGCGTAAGTGATTTGTACAAGGTCGTCCTTAGTGTTGATTGGCATTAGTGATTTGTATAAGACTGTTCTTACAGTTGATTGGCATGAAAGATTTGTACAAGGTCGTTCAGAGTTGATTGGCATTGGTCATTTGTACAAGGCCGTTCTTAGAGTTAATTTGCATTGATTTGTACAAACATTATTTGGCTTTTTTCAGTCTGTATCTAGCAAGCACGGGAAAAGACAAAATATTAGACCGATGGGGAGTACACTAAAGACCTTTTTGAAGATGACAGAAATGCAGAAACACAAAGAACTTTGAAGGACTACCCATAATGAAAGATGAACTTAGAGCAGCATTGAAAAAGACGAAACCAGAAAAGCCCCAGGACCAGACAATATTACCACAGATGTGATTGAAGCCCTGGAGGAATTCGGTATAGAAAAAATAAGTCGTCCTAATGAAATTTACGACACTGGAAAAATCCCCGAAGATATGTCAATCAATTTTCATTGCACTTCCAAAGAAGACAGGGGCTATAGAATGCGAACTCCATCGCACAATCAGTTTGAGTCATGTAACCAAGATCCTATTAAGAATAATAAGGAAGAGAAAATAGCAGATGAACAGTGGATTTGTGGAATGGAAAGGAACTATTGATGCCATATACATCCTAAGAACTATCAGACAGGTCAGTCGAGGTGAACAAGGATTTATATTTATGATTTCGATCGGGTCAGACATGAAAATTGATCAATTAGAAAGACTCGATAGTGAATAATCAGAAATATGTACTGGGAACAAATAGCTGCAATGAGAATAAAAAACGATATAAGCTCTTTCCAAAACATCAAAAGAGGAGTCGGACAAGATTGTGTTTTGTCACCAGATCTGTTTTCACTTTACAGCGAAAACATGAGAAACCTAGAGGAAGACCCTGGATTAATTTAAAGGTTGGAGGAAAAATGATAAACCAACATTCGATACGCAGATGACACCGTGCTAATTGCAGAAAGTGAAAGGGAACTACAAAACCTTGTGAATATACTTGAAATAGAAAGCAAAGGTAAGGGGTTGGAACTAAACAGCAGCAAGACTGAAGTCATGGTGATCAGTAAAAAACATGAAATCCCCTCATGCAAAATAACAGCAAACGGCACAACCTTGAGACAGGTTGATGAGTTTAAATACCTGGGAACGATCATTTCACCAGACGGCAGATGCACATCGGAAATAGCTAGCAGAATCGGCCAAGCCAAAACATTTAAGATGGAAAGCATTCTTATCAACAAATGCCTATCAATTAACATCAGGAAGAGTTCTGGAATGTTATATAGAACCAATACTGTTGTACGGTTGCGAGGCGTGGACAGTCAACAAGCAAAGCCAGAACAAGATTGAGGCAGCCGAGATGTGGTTTCTGAGAAGAATGTTGAGAGTTCCATGGACAGGAAAGAAAACGAGAATCTTAATGGAGGCAGACACAGGTAGATCACTCATAAGGAAGATTAGGAAAAGACGGGCAACATTTATAGGCCATTTTATGAGGAAGGGGCATTTGGAGCACTTGGTCACAACGGGAAAGCTGGAGGGAAAGAGCACCAGGTAGACCCAGGGAGAAAATGCTGGATGGACTTGCAGAGTGGCTGGGGACGAGGGGGGTGGGGGAGATGCTGGGGGCAACGAGATGGCTGGAGGTCCATGGTCGCCAACGCCATGCAGCAGGGCACCTGATGATGATGAATATGCTGATCGCCAGCAAGTTTTGAAAAACAGTATGACCTTCCCATAATATAAATTTTCTCAAGTGCCGTTCTGATAACGTTAGATGAATGGCGTTTGTGGTTCCGACAACTGTGCCCGAACAAATGTCGCGCCGAATCTAACGTGAAAAAAGTAATAACCACTACTAACCTTAACACATTGTCGTGTTAAAGGGGCTGATGTTTGGTCATGACACAATTGTTGGAACAGTGAAAAAAAGTTTGCAAAACTTCTCGCCTGTTTAAAAAAAAACACCACGAATGCCGTATATTATACTTTAATCATCAGGGGGTGCCTTGCAGCATGGCATTGGCGATTATGAACTGCCATCTGTCTTGTTGCCTCAAGCATCTCTTCCACCCTCCCTGTCTTCAGCCACACTGCAAGTCCGTCTAGTATCTTCTCCCCGGGTCTACCTTGTGCTCTCCTTCCCCCAGCTTTCCCGTTGTGACCAGGTGTTCCAATTCCCTTTTCCCTATAAAATGGCCTATGGATGTTGCCTGCCTTTTCGTAATCTTCCGTATGAATGATCTACTTGTGTCTGCCTCCATCAAGACTGTCTCGTTTGTTTTCTTTGCTGTCCATGGAACTCAACATCCTTAGAAACCATATCTTGGCTGCCTCAACCTTGTTCTGGCTTTGCTCGACTGTCCACACCTCGCAACCGTACAACAGTATTGGTTCTATATAACATTCCAGAACACTTCCTGATAATTGATAGGCATTTGTTGGTAAGAATGCTTTCCATTTTCTTGAATGTTTCGGCTTGGCCGATTCTACTGGCTATTTCTGATGTGTATCTGCTATCTGGTGAAATGATCGTTCCCAGGTATTTAAACTTATCAACCTGTCTCAAGGTTGTGCCGTTCGCTGTTATTTTGCATGAGGGGATTTCATGTTTTTTACAGATCACCATGACTTCAGTCTAACTGCTGTTTAGTTCCAACCCCTTACCTTTGCTTTCTATTTAAAGTATTTTCACAAGATTTTGTAGGTCCCTTTCACTTTCCGCAATTAGCACGGTGTCATCTGGTTTTTGGTATTGTCTCCATTTTCTTCTATTAGGCTGCTCAAACCAGGTGTTTACTACTATGAACTCATTCATCTGTGCCCATTCTACAAGTTTCCCTCCCCTTTCATTTTGTGTACCAAGGCCATGCGGTCCAACTATATCCTCTACCCTATCCTTTTCCACTTTGCTCGGTAGAAAATCGTAAACTTATAACATGATGTATGGATTTTATGTATAACACGTCTCTGCGCTCGGAGCGAATTCCATAAGCACTAACGTCACAGGTGCTACGTGTATTGTGACCGTGGCACAAGCCTTAAGCCTGCACGTAAACCCATGAGCTGGCCAGGCCCTGAGGCCCTATTTAGACTGTTTTACCTTCGTCTATATTTTACGTTAAAAAGGTGCTCGTCTCTGGTTCCCTACGCAACAAACTCGGTACAACGTAGATATGTAAATGTAGCCTGTTTTTTTTTAGTCGGCTTACGTTTACTGTATAGTGTGGGTTTTGTCGTATGCTTATGATTACCGTATAAATGTAGGTTTTGTGGTCAGCTTAAGATTACCATGTGAGTGCAGGTTTTGTGGTCGGCTTTTGATTACTGTATAGTGTAGGTTTTGTGGTCGGCTTATTACTGTATAGTGTGATTTTTGTGGTCGGCTTATGATTACCGTATAGTGTGATTTTTGTGGTCGGCTTATGATTACTGCATAGTGCAGGTTTCGTGGTCGGCTTATGATTACTGTATAATGCGGGTTTTGTGGTTGGCTTATTACTGTATACTGTGATTTTTGTGGTTGGCTTATGATTACTGTATAGTGTGGTTTTGTGGTTGGCTTATGATTACTGTATAGTGTAGGTTTTGTGGTCGGTTTATGATTACCGTATAATGCAGGTTTTGTGGTTGGCTTATGATTACTGTATAGTGTAGGTTTTGTGGTTTATGATTACCGTATAGTGTGATTTTTGTGGTTGGCTTATGATTACTGTATAGTGTGATTTTTGTGGTTGGCATATTACTGTATAGTGTAGGTTTTGTGGTTGGCTTATGATTACTGTATAGTGTGATTTTTGTGGTCGGCTTATGATTACTGTATAAATGCAGGTTTTGTGATCGGCTTATGATTACCATATATATGTAGGTTTTGTGGTTGGCTTGTTACCATATATGTGTAGGTTTTTTGGTCGGCTTGTGGTTACCATATAAGCGTAGGTTTTCTAGTGAGCGCCTAACTGTAAAATAGTGTGAAAGCAAAAACGAAAAACAAACAAAAAACAAAACAAAAGAAAAACAAGGTAATAAAGGGAATCGTTTTAAGTGCGCACCTAAGACCAATCGGTCAGTATGTTCAACAGCAATACCATCGCGGCAACGAAAATAAAAGTGGGTTACATACCTTAAGTATCGGTCATTTTCTTCCGCTCGGCGAGATATCGGGGAATTTTTTTTTTTTGTCCGTGTGTGCGCGCGCGTGTGTGTGTGCGTGTTGTAGATTGGCAAAGGCAGGTAAGCCAAAAGTTAACGTCTATCTTGTAGATTGAATACGCGTTCTTATTTTTGTGCGTTGGCGATTCGTAGTCAAAAGGAAAACTACCCCCGTGGGGATGCCGTCGGCTGGGCTTGTAACAAAAATAGTAATAGCGATTGGGTACATGTGTTAAGTGCATTTTTGGCGTTACGCATATGGGATTTGTGGAAGCAAATTTTAAGTAATTTAGGCCCGTTGTATGTTTTAGTGTCCTTATATTTGACTTGTATTCAGGTATTCTTTTTAAAGCCCACGTGTGATGAATTGGACAGGATTGGTCAACGCCAGAGAATTTCCTTAGATTATGTATGTGAATGCATTGGTATGTGTACTTAAAATTTCTTTTACCTGTTTTTTCCCTGTTGAAGCATTACTTTTGGAAATGGTTGTAACCTTGATATAATTCTACACAGTCGGCTGGGCTGTAAACAAAAAATATTGATTGGGTACATGTATTAAGTGCATTTTTTGCTGTAAGGAAATGTGGTGTGCCGAAATTATTATAGGTAATTTTGGGCCCACGTTATGATTTAGTGTTTGTTTAAATTTGTAATCAGATTTTTTTTAAACCCTTGGAATAAATTCGGAGTGGTAAATGCAGAGAGCATATCCTAAGATTATGTGCGCGAATGCATTGACGAGTAATTTGTTTCCAGTTTTTTTCCTCCATTGAGTTGTGTATGTTTGGAGACGATTATAACCCTGACCCCCCCCCCCCCCCCCCCCGCTGGGTTGCTGGGATTTTTTTCAGTATAAATATCCCCACCTTCTGGAAATTCTGTGCTAGAATTTCCTCTTTTGTCACTTTCTGCCCTGTTGCCTTCTTATGTCATTTCTACTTATTTTCTGCCTTAATGGTCTATTCACCTGTATTTTTTCGATAAAGTCTTGCGTACTTTTTTCTTCGGATTGATAATTGGTACATGTATTAAGTGCATTTTTGACTCTAAGCAGGTGAGATATGCGGAAGCAATTTTAGGTAATTTATGCCTGTTTTTATGTTTTGGTGTCCTTATGTACGATAAATCGGACAGAGTGGTCCTACGCCGAGGGCATGTCCTTAGATTATGTGTGCGAATGCATTGATATGTGTACTTAATTTTTTTTTCTTGTTGAAGTTTTGTGTTTTGAAGCGGTTATAGCCCTGATATGGCTCTGCGCAGTCGGCTGGGCTTTAAACAACAATAAAAGGAAAAAGAGGCTCCGTGCAGTAGGCTGGACATTAAAACAAAAATAGTGAAAAATGTACGGTGGTGATTACCCTAGTTTTTTTCTTCTCTGAAACTGTCCAATGGTGGTTGTGAGTTTTTCTTTTTGAATTTTACATGAACATTGCTGTATATTAGTGTTTATTACCACAGTTTATTTCACATTAAAGTAAAGTGGCACTGATTACCACGGCTATTTTTTCTTAAACCTTTCGATGGCAACTGTATCGTAGCATTGATTAATATCAATACTTTAATTTCCGTTGTATGGTAGCATTGATTATAACAATACTTACATTTCCGATGAAAATTTAACTTGGGAAATACAGCATTTTTGTCTTATTTTGATACTGTAACGTATGATAAAGTGTGTGTGTGTTTTTTTTTTTTTTTTTGGGGGGTTACAGGCAGGGTGATGGTAAGACAAGGCGCGAGGTGTGTGCTTTTTTTGTTTTGTTTTTTTTTGGGGGGCGTTGTTACATAGGGTATGGTTTTCTGTGTATGCGTGTTTCCGTCGTGATAGTTTTTTCCCCCGTGGGTGTGGTGGGGTATAGCGGATGTTTAGGTCATTTGCTTGGGTGGTGATGGGTGAGTACGCTGTGTGTGCGTTTTGTAATGAAGACTTGTTGTGTGCTTGTGGATGTACGGCTGTGTGGTAAAGACAGACTGCTGTTGACTTAAATTATTCGTTAAAATACGAAAAAATTATTTTACTGTGCCTGTATTTCGTCAATTATGGGTTATTTATGAAGCTATTTTTATGATAGTATTTCTGAAAGTTTAATGGTCCTTTTGTCACGTGAACAATTCATACTGCATTTTCTAACACTTTCAAGAACCTTTTCAAGATATCGTGCAATTCTTTACGTTTTGACAAGATGTAATGGGATTTCACGTATGACCATACGTATGGAAAATTAAATTGAGACTTGGATTTTCTTTTTTGTTTGTTTTTTTTTTAATTGTATTTTTAACCCTTTGACCCCCGCACCATATCCACCAATTGCAAAAACGTATCCCTTTGACTCCCTCACCTATGCACCAGCTTCCTGCAGGAAGCTGGAGGTTATGGTGTGGAAGTCAAAGGGTTTAGTTTTTGCTTTGCTGGCATGGCTGACGGTGAAGGATGCTGGTGGACAGGCGGTGGTATTAAAAGGGTTAAACGTGGAGCATTATGGGAATTTAAGAAAGTTGAAACTTGAAACGGTGGTTGTACGTTTTTTTTTTTCCAATTGTCTTTTTGAATAAAGTGAGGTAATTTGTAAGTGCTGTTGGCTATGCTTTAGGCAATATGAAACTCTTAACTGCATTTTCCTGCCTTTTGCCATTTAAAGAAAACATTTTACCTTCTGTTGGAGAGTGTATGTGTATATATATATATGTGTTGTGTGTTATATTGTCTGTGTGCGCGCGCATGTGTGGTGCGCGCGTGCTTGTCGTGTGTGTGTACATGTAGTTTGTGTGTGCGTGTGTGTGTAAGACAATGTGCGAGGTGTGCGTTTTTTTGTGTTTTTTTAGAGGGGGTGTTGGGGGAGGTTGTTACAGTGGGATATGGACGGTTTGTGGTTTCTGTGTATGCATGTTTTCATCGTGGTAGTTTTTTTTTTTTTTTTGTCTTGTGGGGTTTAATGGATGTTTAGGTCAGTTGGCCTTGGGGGTTGTTGTGGGTGAGTACGCTGTGTGTGCATTTTTCTAGTGAAAGCTGTGTATGGCTGGGTGATAAAGACAGACTGCTGTTGATTTAAACATTATTCGTTAAAGTAAATGAATATATTATTGTGCCTGTATTTCAATTATGGGTTATTTATAAAGCTATTTTTATGACTATTTCTGAAAATTGTAATGAAGCTCCTGTCAAGTGAACAATTCGTACTGCATTTTCGAACTCTTTAAAGAACCTTTTCCAAGATAACACGCAGTTTTTATGTTTTGACAAGATATAATGGGATTTCACCTCGTATGACCATACGTATGAGGAAATATTTGAATTGAGACTTGGAAGGATTGTTCCCGGTTTTTTTTTTTTTTTTTTTTTTTTGTCTTTTTAAAATTCTTAACCATTTGACTCCTGCACCATACCCACCAATTGCAAAATCTTATCCCTTCGACTCCCTCACCCTGCAGGAAGTTGGACGTTAGGGTGAGGGAGTCAAAGGGTTAAGTTTTTACTTTGATAGCGTGGTTGACAATGTAGGATGCTGGTGGACGGTGGTGGAGTGTTGTGGGAATATATTTTAAATAAATGAAACTTGAAAGGATGTTTTTTTGTTTTTGGTCTGTTTAATTAAACCGAGTTAATTTGTAGTGTGCTGTTGGCCCTGATGTTCTAGATGTCGGCTGAGCTATAAGCAATATGAAGCTCTTTACTGCATCATCCTGCCTTTCGCATTCTAAGGAAAACATTTTACCTTCTGTTGCGGAGTGTTTCGTTGTGTGTGTTTTATTATTGGTATGTGTGTGTGCGCACGCGCACATGTGTGTGATGCGTGTGTGTGTGATTGTGTGTCTGTTTATATTGTGTGCGTATTGTGTGTGGCGCACGCACGCATGTGTGGTGCATGCGTGTGTGGGTGTAAGACAATGTGCGAGGTGTTTGGGGGGAATGGGGCGGTGGAAGGATTGGTCTGTTTTTTTTCTGCTTTTTCAATTCATTTTAACCACTTTGACTCCCGCACACTAATCCACCAATTGCAAAAACGTATCACTTTGACTCCCTCGCCGTATCCATCTTCCTGCAGGAAGCTGGAGGTTAGGGTGAGGGAATTATGGTCAAGTTTTTGCTTTGCTAGCATGGTTAACAATGCAGGATTCTGGTGGACAGGTGATGGTAGTCAAAGGGCTAAACGGAGTGTTGTGGGAATTTTTAAAAAAAACTAAATTGAAACTTGAAAAGATGGTTGTACCTTTTTTTCCCCATTTTTTTTTTAACAGAGTTAATTTGTGGTGTGCGTGCTGTTGGCCGGCCATGATAATTTTATCTAGATGTCGGCTGTTCTATAAGCTGTATGAAAATCCAACTGCATTTTGCTGTTTAAATTAAGGAAAACATTTTACCCTCTTTTGCGGAGTGTTGTGTGTGTCTGTTTATATTGTCTGTCTAGTGTGTGTGTAAGACATGTGCGAGGTGCGTGCTTTTATGATTTTGTTTTTTGGGGGACGCGGTTGTTGGTGTGTGGTTGTGTGTCTGTTTATATTGTCTGTGTCTAGAGTGTGTGTGTGCTCACGCGCATGTGTGTAGTGTGTGTGTGTGCATGTGTGGTGTAAGACATGTGCAAGGTGCGTGCTTTGTTTTTTTGGGAGGGGGGGCGGTTGTTATAGTGGGATATGGACGGTGGTTACGCGTCCTGATTGTGGTTTCTGTGTATGCATGTTTTCGTCGTAGTTTTTCTTTGGTTTTGTTTTTCATAGGTGTGGTGGGGTGTGGCAGATGTTTAGGTCATGTGGCCTTGGGGTGGTGGTGGTGGGTGAGTATGGTGTGTATGCATTTTCTAATGAAGACTGTTGTATGTGCTTGTGGATGTATGGTTGCGTAGTAAAAGACAGACCGCTGTTGATTTAAAATTGTTTCGTTAAAATATTTTTTAAAAAATGATTTATTTATTGTGTGCCTGTGTTTCGTCAGTTATGGGTTACTTGTGAAACTATTTTTATGACCGTATTTCTCAAAGTTGTAATGAAGCTCCTTTTGTCAAGTGAACAATTCGTACTGCATTTTCCAACACTCTTTAAAGAATCTTTTCAAGATAGCATGCAATTTTTACATTTTGAAAAGATATAATGGGATTTCACGTCGTATGACCATGCGTATGGGAAAATGCTTAAGTTCAGACTTGGAAGGATTGGTCGTTTTTTGTTTGTTTTTTGTTTGTTTTGTTTTTTCATTTTATTTAACCCTTTTGACTCCTGCACACTATCCACCAATTGCAAAAACGTATTCCTTTGACTCCCTCACCATATCCATCAACTTCTGCAGGAAGCTGAAAGTTAGGGTGAGGGACGTCATGGTCAAGTTTTTTGCTTTGCTAGCATGGTTAACAATGCAGGATTCTGGTGGACAGGTGGTGTAGTCAACGGGCTAAACGGAATGTTGTGGGAATTTTTTTAAAAACTAAATTGAAACTTGAAAGGATGGTTGTACATTTTTATTCCATTTTTTTAATTGATAATTTGTGGTGTGCGTGCTGTCGGCCATGATGTTATCTAGATGTCGGCTGTTCTGTAAGGAATATGAAAACCTGCGTTTTCCTGCCTTTTGCTATTGAAGGAAAACATTTTACCCTCTTTTGCGGAGTGTGTGTGGTCTGTGTTTACTTTGTCTGTGTCGTGTGTGCGTGTGAACGCGCATGTGTGTGGTGCATGCGTGTGTGTAGGTAAGACATGTGCGAGGTGCGTGCTTTGTTTTGAATTTTTTATTTGGTGGGGGTGGGGCTGTTATAGTGGGATACGGACGGCGTTTACCGTCCTAATTGTGGTTTATGTGTATGGATGTTTATTCGTTGAAATATATATTTTATTGTGTGACTGTATTTCATTAAGGGTTATTATGAAGCTATTTTGATGATATTACTGAAAGTTTGTACTTAAGCTCCTTTCTTTCAAATGAGAAATTTGTACTGCATTTTCTAACACTTGAAAGAACGTTTTCAAGATAGCGTGCAATTTTTACGTTTTGACCAGATATGATGGGATTTCACGTCGTATGACCATGCGTATGGGAAAATGTTTAAATTGAGACTTGGAAGGATTGGTCCGTTCTTTGTGTTCCCCCCCCCCCCCCCCTGTTTTTTTTTTCAATTCTTTTTAACCTTTTGACTCAATGCACACTATCCACCAATTGCAAAAACGTATCCCTCTGACTTCCTCACCGTATCCATCTTCCTGCAGGAAGCTGAAGGTTAGGGTGAGGGAGTCATGGTCAGTTTTTGCTTTGCTAGCATGATTAACAATGCAGGATTCTGGTGGACAGGCAGTGGTAGTCAACGGGCTAAACAGTATTATGGGGATTTTTTTAAAAACTAAATTGAAACTTGAAAGGAAGGTTGTATCTTTTTTTCCCCATTTTTTTTTTAATTAAATGAGTTAATTTGTGGTGTGCGTGCTGTTGGCCGTAATGTTATCTAGATGTCGGCTGTTCTATAAGCAATATGAAAATCTAACTGCATTTTCCTGCCTTTCGCTATTTAAGGAAAACATTTTACTCTCCTTTGTGGAGTGTGATTGTGTATTTGTGTGTTTATGTTGTCTGTGTATAGTGTGTGTGTGTGTGTAAGACATGTGTGAGGTGCGTTTTTTGTTTTGATTTTTTTTTTTTTTTTTTTTTGGTGGGTAACGGTTGTGTGTGTGCACGCGCATGTGTGTGGTGCGTGCGTGTGATTGTGGTGTGTGTGTGTGTTTATATTATGTGTCTAGTGTGTGTGTGTAACGCTCTTTAAATCTTTAAAGGACATCATCCAATTTTTGACGTTTTTAGAAGTTATACTGGAATTTCAGCTCGTATGATCATGCGTATGGGAACATGTTTAGACTTGTATGGATTTTTTTTAATAAGTTTTTAACCCTTTGACTCCCTTACCCTATTCGCCAATTGCGAAAGCATATCCCTTTGACTCCCTCACCCTATCCACCAGCTTCCTGCAGGAAGCTGGAGGTTAGGGTGAGGGAGTCACAGGATTAAGTTTTTGCTTTGCTGGTATGGTTGACAGTGAAGGACGCAGGTGGACAGGCGGTGGTATTCAAAAGGGTTAAAACGTGTAGTATTATGGGAATTACTTAAAATAAATTGAAACTTGAAAAGATCGGGGGTTTTTTTTTCCAATTCTTTTTGATTAAATCCATGATATGGCTCAAGTAGTCGGCTGGACTATAAGCAATATGAAGTGAAATGACATTTTTAATTAAACGTGGGGTAGTTTTCAGTGATGTTGGCCATGATAATGTTGGAGACGTCGGCTGTGCTATAAGCAATATGAATTCCAACTGTATTTTCCAGCGTTTTACAACTTACGGAAAACATTGCCTCGTCTGTTGAGTATGTGTTGATGTTTTTGTGCGTTTGTCTTGTTTTTGTCTGGTGTGTGCGCGAGCGCGCATGTTTTGGGTGCGTGCGTGCGCGAGCGAGCCTGTGTGTGTGTGTGGAAGAGCATGTGTAAGGTGTGTGCTTTTGGAGTTTTGTGTGCGTGGAGGGGGATGGAGGACGGTTAATGAGATATGGACGCGAATGTGTCCAAGTTATTTGTGTATGCGGATTTGTTTGTTTTTGTCTTTGTTTTCTAAGTTCATGGGTGAGGTATTGCGAATGTTTAGGTCAGTTGGGCCGGCGAGTACGCTGTGTGCATTTTCTAATGAAGGCTCTATTGTGTGTGAATGTGGATTTACGGTTGCTTGGCACGGACAGACTGGTTTAAAATTTATTAGTTAAAAATAAACAAAAATGCCCTTTTGAGGATTCCGGGGGTTTCTTTCAGTATAAAGTATACCCACCTTCTGGAAATTGTGTGCTAGAAATGCCCTCTTTCTGTCGCTCTGTTTTTGTCTTCCACCTTTTGCTTTGTCATTTCTTCCCATCATTTACTGCCTTGCAGGTCCATTCATCTGTACGCGTTCGATCAAGTCTCCTGTACTTTATCTTGGAATTGATTATTAGGTACATGTATTAAATTTGTTTTGGCTCTGGTACAATGAGCTATGCGGAAGCAATTTCAAGTACAGGTCTGTTTTTGGTTTAGTGCCCTTATAGTTTAAATTTTGTGTTCAGGTATATTTTTCAATCCCCTCTGCTTCCCCGTTGGGTTGCCGGGGGGCTCTTTCAGTATAAATAGTATCCCCACCTTCTGGAAATTCTGCGCTAGAAATTTGCTCTTTTCTGTCACTTTGTTTCTGCCTTGTTGCCTTGCTTTCTGTCATTTCTACTTATTTTCTGCCTTAATGGTCCATTCAACTGTATTTTTCGATTGTCTTACGTATTTTTTCTTCGGATCGTTGATTGGGTACATGTATTGTGTTTTTGGCTCTAAGGTGAGATTACCTAAAATTTCTTCCACATATAATAATAATATTGTAATTATTATATGTGGAAGAAATTTTAGATAATTTATGCCTGTTTTTATGTTTTGGTGTCCTTGTGTATGCTTATGTTTGTATTCAGGTGTTTTTAAATCTCCCCTGTGCGATAAATCGGACGGAATGGTCCTACACCGGGGGCATGTACTTAAGATTATGTGCGCGAATGCATTGATATGTGTACTTAATTTTTGTTTTGTTTTTCCTGTTGAAGTTTTGCGTTTTGAAGCGGTTATACCCTGACATGGCTCTGCGCAGTCAGCTGGACTTTAAACAATAAAAGTGCATTTTTGGCTCTAGGAAGGTGAGATATGCGGAAGCGATTTTAGGTAATTTATGCCTTTGTTTTGGTGCCCTTGTGTATGCTAATATTTGTATTCAGGTGTTTTTTAAATCTCCCCTGTGCGATAAATTGGACGGAGTTGACAACGCCGGGGGCATGTCCTTAGATTATGTGCGCGAATGCATTGATATGTGTACTTGTTTTTTCTTTTCCTGTTGGGAGTTTTGTGCGTTTTGAAGCGGTTATAGCCCTGATTTGGCTCTACGCAGTCGGCTGGGCTTTAAACAGTAATGTTAGTATTCAGGTGTTTTTAAACTGTGTGATAAATTGGACAGAATGAACAACGCCAGAGGCATGTCCTTAGATTATGTGCGCGAATGCATTATGTGCACTTAAATGTTTGCATTTCCTGTTGAATTGTGTATTTTGAAACGGTTATAGTTCTGATATGCTCTACCGAGTCAACTGGACTTTAACCCTTTGACTCCCGCACCCTGTACACCAGAATCGTGCATTGCCAACCATGCTAGCAAAACAAAAACTTAACCCTTTGATTCTCACCCTATCCTCCAGCTTCCTGCAAGAAGCAGGGTTGGATGGAGTCAGTTTTTGCAGCTAGTGGATATGGTAAGGGAGCCAAAGGTTTAAACGACAAGTGTGTGAGGGAGAGGGCTGTCCAAATCGAAATGAATTATTGTTTGGGGGAAGATAATTATTGTGTGTACATGTATTGACGGTAGTAATAAAAGTATTTTGTCGAGTGAAGATTCAGACTACGTGTTGTCTTTCGAGTTTTATCCGTGAGATACCCCTACCCTTGTGTTTCTTGCTATTAATGCAAATGTGTTTTTTCTAATGAGCGTTTATGACATTGCAACATGGCGTGTGTGTGTGTTGATCTAATCAATGTCCTGGTTTTAATAGGCTGACCTTTAAACAAATTGGATGAGTGGTCCGACTGGAGTTTGAATTGGCCTGTCCAGTATTCTAGGGCGTGTGTTGGAGATTGGAGGCGTGCAGATATAAACGTGAGAAACTATGCATGATTTCCTTATGATCGTATTGTGATCAGCTTTCATTGAACAGTTTTACAAGAAGTAGGCCTACAAGTATATAGACTTTAACGATTCCTTTGTCAGAAGTCCAAAAGTGTGACTACCCGCATTCAAGCAAAGAGGAACCAAAAAAAAAATGAAAAAAGAATCGGAACGCGTAAATGCAACCAGACAAGACAGAAACAAAGATATAAATTAAGTTAAATTTAATTGAATAATTTGAATGGTCACAATTATAGAAAAATGTATCATAGCGGTAAGATAGATTTTTTAAGTTTAAATGTGGTTTCTAAGAAGAATATTGAGTTCCATGGACAGCGAAGAAAAGTCTTGAATGAGGCAGACACAAGACTAACATTAATGAAGATAAGGAAAAGACGAGCAACATTTATAACACATTCTATGAGGCAAGAGATTAGAGCACTTGGCCACAATAGGAAAGTTGTAGGGATAGAGAACACCTGGTAGACCCAGGGGGGTAATTGAACGGACTTGCAGAGTGGCTGAAGAGAGAGGGTGGGAGATATACTCGCAGCGAAAAGGGATAGTCGTATGGAGGGCCATAATCGCCAACGCCATGCGGTAGGGCACATGATGATAATGATATGAGGGATTCCTCGGGCAATTCCATACGCGCTCCATCCAAATCTGCACACCCTTGGAATCTGCACAATTTACCCTCTCTGCATTGGTCGGATCCAGAGCAACGGCGTATATCCTCTTTGGGCTGCCACGCGATTTCCGTCAGGCACCGAAACTTCTGGATGCTGCATGGATACATCCAGGGTAGTTTGTCTTAAAACTTACAGGTCTTCATGGTCTTACAATACAATACAATACAACAGTGTAGTGCTATGTTGTAACGCTGGTTAAAAAAAAACAACAACGTGGATTTTATGAAGACAGACGGGACCGTCTGTGTCGTGAAGACTGCTCCCTGTCTTACCTTGACGCCCCCGTCAAACTGGTCACGTCAGTCTTCTAAACTCGGTGACGTGAAATACATATGCTTGTCTGCACGTTCCTTCTATTTAATACGTCATTTACATGTAACCAAGACTATTCCAGTGACAGTCTGATACTATCATGTATCCTGCCGCATGGCTGTCGATCATGGCCACACATATGCATCTATACCTTGTCGCTGCAAGTACATCTTCCACCCTCTCTGTCCTCAGCCAACCTGCAAGTCCGTCCAATATTTTTCCCCTGGGTCTACCTGGTGTTCTTTCCATCCTGCTTTCCTGTTGTGACCAGGTGCTCGAATTCCCCTTTCCTCATAAAATGTTCTATAGCTGTCTTTTCCTAATCTGCCTCCATCAAGATTGTCTCATGTATTATCTTTTTTTCTTTTTTGACAATACCAGTATAACATACAGACTAGGTAAAACGTAGTCTAGGTAAGTCCTCAGGACCTGGCCAGCTCATGGGTTTATGTGCAGGCTAAATGAGGCTTGTGCCATGATCACCATACACATGGCACATGTGACGGTAAGTGCATATATTAGTTCCCAGCGCGATGTCATCTTGAGAAACTAAAACAAACTAAAAACGCACACCGTCCTATCTGAAAAAGTAATATAGATCGATCTCGGATTCTGGTATAATAATGAAATCTAGAAATCAATATTCCACGCTTCCGGATTCAATGATGTGCCATATGTGTTTTGTCTATACAAATACATTGTTCGTTTACACAAATTAATTTTACAAAACCACCACAAAATAGACAAATTGGTTACAACAGCAGTGAGAAGTCACAAGGGCATGAGCAGTATCGGTTTCATCACTAACTACAAGCAACTAGCTGCAATTTATCCCTTTGACTACCGCACCGTATCCACCAAGTGAAAAATTTCACCCTTTGACTCCCTCACCCTATCCACCAGCTTCCTGCAGTTAGGTAGGATTAAAATAGGTCGGACCGAATACATTTGAATGTATTTTCAGCGTAAGCTTAGTATATTGTCATTAATTTTGTGCTATGTTTTTGCGTGTGTGTGCGAGTGTGTGTATATGTATGATTGTACGTGTGTGTGTGTACATTCATTCGTGTGGCATAATCCCTACATGTTCTCGTGATTTCTTAAAGTTCAGTGTTCTCTTTTCACCGATGACATTTCTCCTCAATTTCTAACCTTGTCCGTTTGTGTGTGTGTGTGTGTGAGAGGGAGAGAGCGAGCGAGAGAGAGTGTGTGTGTATGTGTGCTTGTTTCTTCTTTCTTCTATTGACTATTAAATGTCATGGTTTCAGACGATGTGCGTCTTTCTTTCTTTGCTTGCTTGTGTGTATTCGTGCCTCTGTGTGTGTGTGCGTTCGTGCCTCTGTGTGTGTGCGTTCGTGCCTCTGTGTGTGCGTTCGTGCCTCTGTGTGCGTTCGTGCCTCTGTGTGTGCGTTCGTGCCTCTGTGTGTGCGTTCGTGCCTCTGTGTGTGCGTTCGTGCCTCTGTGTGTGCGTTCGTGCCTCTGTGTGTGTTCGTGCCTCTGTGTGCGCGCGCGTGCGTGTGTCAATGCGTGCACCAGCGCACTCGCGCGTGCACTGAACATGGGATTCCATTCCGATCGCCTTTCGTTCATCCCTGTCACCAGACTTTTTGTTCTCTCTCCATTTAAATTGCCAAAAACAAAAAAAAACAAGAGCATAGCAGTTTCAGCTTGCCAGTATTCTTCTTCTACACCGGCAGCATCCGTATGTGTTCATCCTTTCTCCTTCAAATCTCTTGAAGAATTGCTTTCTTTAACTGATCGGTGGTCCTTTGGTTGTGTTTTAGATCGTTTTCTTCAACCCTCATGTGTGGGAGAAACAGGTGTGTGTGTGTGGTTATGTTGTTGTTGTTGTTATTCTTGTCATTTTTTTCGCTTTTGTGTGTATGTGGATTATAATAATAATATAGTGCATTTATAGAGCGCTTTCCGAAACCTCAAAGCGCTTTACATCAGTAAACCATACATATATAAACCAAATAACAGGCTACAATACAAACAAACTCATCAAAAACTATCCACAGGAAATCAACAACCACACAGACACACCAAATAATGATTGTGCGTTTCTTTTTTCTTTTTGTTTTTTGCTAGTTTATGTGCTATCCATGGTGAGCGAAAACAATATTGATGTAAATGACATTCCAGTAATGCCTCTTATTCCATCCATACCTTCCTGGGAACTTGAAAAAGCTAACTTTGACATAGACTACATAAATCTCAATAAAAAAGAAATAAATATTCTAGTATCAGAAGTCAAATCTCATTTAACCACATATTATCCTAATCACCTAAACATTTTCCCAGACGGGTCTGTTTTAGATACAGCTGATAGCGGAACTGGATTCGTCATTCCTGCCTTAAAGGTACAAAAATCTTTTTACATAGGTAAAGGCTTCTCTATTTTTACATCAGAATTATACGCAATATTGATGATGGCTCTTAACTATATTATTACCTTCTCATACGATATCTGCAATATACTATTGTGTGTTGATTCTAAATCAGTGTTACGTAGCTTGAAACAAACAGAAAATGTAATACGAAATGACATTATATGTGAGATCAAACATTTGATACATTGTATTTCATTCAGTGGTGTTGGTATAAATTTTTGCTGGGTTCCGTCACATTGTGGACTTTATTGGAATGAAGTTTCGGACAAATTAGCAAAAGATGGTGCATCCAATAATGCAAATACCGTAACTTTCCATAACATACGACTGTCAGTTCATGAACTTGGTTCTGTGTTGGAATGTTCACTGTATACAATTTTTTCCAATACCCAAAGCCCGATACCTAACTGCCCCAGACAGATAGCGTCCTTGATAATACAAACTAAGGCTTAACTCTTGGAAAACAAAATATAACACAGAATGTATGTATTTGTTCAAAAGAATTATCTGTCCACCATCTGCTCTTTGAATGTCCTATTTTACTTACGACATATAGAAATAACAATCTCGATTTTTCATGTACTGACTCTAGAGATATCCATTACAACAAAAATAATATTTCGGTAGTCCAGCTGATTCTCAGATCCCCTGTTGGCAGATTGTTATGAAGAGTTTTAATTAATTGTCTGTTATTGATTGACATTGTTAACTTAATGTTCTGATTTCTTAATTATTGTTCCCCTTCTTACATTCAAACTATCACTACCCCTTCCCATCCCCGTCCCCCACCCTTTTTTTTTCCCCCTATGTGTGTGTGTGTGTATGTGTGTCTAAAATCACTATTGTGAACAGACATTAAATAAAGATTCCATTCCATGGTGATACTTGGATTTTTCGTACACTAACGACTATGCAGTCTTTGCCAACTGTTAATATCGCTATTATTGTCGTTGTGAATATCTCTTTGTGCTTCTTGTATATTCATTTCACTTTAAGTTTGTTCCCCCCTCCCTCCTTTCCACCACCCCTCTCTCTCTTTCTCTCTCAATACCTCCGCTCCACTCAACTGTTTGGCTACAGGCATGATAGAGTTGTAAATAAGAATCCCTTACATACAGTGGAGTCCATTAATAACTAAAATAACGAGAACACTGTAGTAACGAGACATTTTTCAATCCCCGTTTTTTATCCTTCTTAATCTTTAAGAATAAACCATTGGGTTTAACGAGAGTTAGTGGATAATCATCTCGGTAATAACGAGATTTTCTATCCTTCCTGGTCACAAAAGTTCTCGCCCCACCCCCACCTCGTCAAGTTCCCGGTAGGGCACATCTCGTGGTGGCCGGTAACAAAGAAAAACAACGAAAGGCGCGTCCTTGTGCGGTGTGTAATCAAGGGACACTATCGATTAATTATGAACACATCGACGGCGCCGGTGCCAAGATTATTTCCCTTTGTTTCCCTTGGTAAATTCGTCATTTGGGAATAACGAGAACTCGGCAATAGCGAGAAAATGTGCCTGGGCCGTCCGCTCTCGCTATAAGAGTTTCACTGTAATTGGTTTTTCTTCTTTAAATAATTAAAATGAAATGTATATGAATTTCAACACCCGACTGACCATTAAATATCTCCATTTCTAATAGTAACTTGCATATATTGATGTGAATTGTTTGATAGGAGCCACTTGTCCTATATTTTTATTGATGTAAACCGTCTGATAGTATCCACTTCTATATCTTCATTGATGTAAATCGTTTGATAACAGCCACTCTTTCTACATTTTTCTCTTATAAACCCACCAGGACCAGTTGTATGAAGTCTAAGCTGTCAGTTCGACACTTTCTGGTCTGCAGATAAGAACAGGGGAAATATGACAAAGGACAGCGATGCCACGCTTGTCTCTTAATCTATACTCCCTCTCAGCACTCAACGAATTCGTTCATACTGTATTCACAGCTGTGCGATGTCTCCTGTTTATAGTTGTGTTTGTTGTTTAATAAAGCCCAGCCGACTGCGGAGAGCCATATCAGGATCATAACTGTTTCAAAGCACTTCAACAAGAGAAAAATATGAAAAGAAAATTAAGTACACATGTCGATGCATTCGCGCACATAATCTAAGGAGATGCCACTGGCGTTGACCACTCCCTCTGTCCAATTTAGCGCACAGATGGTTTAGAAAACATATCTGAATACAAACTTAAACATAACTACGGACACTAAAATACAAAAGAGGGTATAAATTACCTAAAATTGCTTCCGCAAATCTCATTTCCCTAGAACGAAAAATGCAATTTATGCATGTACCCAGTTATCAATTCTAAGAAAAAAGTATACATGACTTTATCGAACACATACAGGTAAACGGACAAGCAAGGCATAAAGCGAAAGGAAGAAATGACAGAAAGCAAAGGAACACATCAGAGACAAAGAAAGTCACAGAAAGAAAGGAAGTTTCTAGCACAGAATTATACAGAAGGTGGGGATACTATTTATACTTAAAGGGCCTCCGGCATCCTGAAACGATGTCTCCTGAAACCGGGAAAACGCACGCACGCACACGCACGCACGCACGCACACACACACACACACACACACACACACACACACACACACACACACACGCACACACACATACACACACGCAAATAGAATCAAAACGCGTAGTTAACACAACCAGACGAGACAGGCACAAGTTTTTGCCCAAATGGCCTTTATCAAGCATAAACATACGACAGTAAAGAACACATGTTAAAAAAAGAATTACATCAATTAGGAGGAAAACGGCAAAAACATTCTTGTTCTTTGGAAGGGTAGGAGAAAATGGAACACAAGAGTTCCTTCTGCTACTGCTGTAAATAAAAATAATTGTCAGTAGGCTGAACTAACTCTCTCTCTCTCTCTCTCTCTCTCTCTCTCTCTCTCTCTCTCTCTCTCTCTCTCTCTCTCTCGTTCGTTTAAATTGTGTTTGTTTATGCGTTCAACTCGTTTCGATTATATTAAGAATTTTGGTTTGTTCCTGCTTAAAGCATTTACAATCACAGAAACTGCTTTAATGTATAGTTCATTTTGTTGTTAATCCTGTATATGTTATCTGGTTATTTCATTATACTTACAAGCACCCCTTCAGTAGGGGCTATGGCCTTTCTTGAATAAAAAGTCTGAAGTCTCTCTCTCTCTCTCTCTCTCTCTCTCTCTCTCTCTCTCTCTCTTTGGCTTTCTCTTCTGTCTTTCTCTGTCTGACATGATTTTATGTTTGTTTATTTGTTTGGTATTTAGTGCTATCGCGTTCCACGCAGCAAGAGTTCGATGTTGAAAACCAGCAATATATTCTTGCAATGACAGAGAAGATTAGGACTGCACATTACCACACATGTTTCCACTAACACTTTATAAACATGGCCAAGTTATGTTTCTGCGTCCCCCATATACCCCCCTACTGTCAGAATAAAATAACTGTCACTGGAGATGATTTATCTGGAGGTCAAGGCAGCCACTGGTCATGAAGGGGGAGATGTATGACTAAACCCTGGACCATTCCAACCCATTGATTTTCGCCCCGGAGATTTAGATCTCTTTGGATCATTTAGCCAGAATTATATTTTTGAAGGGTTCTTCGTATATTTCAATGATAACTCAGTCATACGGGCGTGAATATGACCATGACAGTTTGTGGAAAAAAGCGAGTTCTTACAAATGCGAAACAGCCTAACAGCTAACCATGGTGTACGTATTCAAAGTCAGTAAACATGATTACACGTACCTTTAAAGTTGTAAAATTAATTGTAAACGTGGTAATTGCAACCAAAATATGGAACATTTTCTTTACGAAATTACCAGACCAATCACAATGTTGGGCCCAGAACTAAAATACCCAGGAGCACAATGACTAATTACCAAAAATACTTAAAGTAAACAGTCCGCGGTGGAAACATTAAAGACATCAAAATAATGCAAAATTGGGATACCGATACTACTATGAAAGGCGAAGAGAGAGAGAGAAAGAGACAGACAGACAGATACAAATAGACAGACAGAGACAGAGAGGGAGGGAGGGAGGGAGACAGACAGGTAGGCAGGCTGAAACACATACAAGAGACGGACAGACAAGGACAGAGACAGAAAGATACTCGGACAATGGCAATGACAAATATTTTATTTTTCCAGCGATAGAAAAGTCGTTTCTCAAACTTGCCATTGCTGGTTCGTATATGTTGAACTAAAAATTCTGAAATAAAAACATTGAAATATATCGATAATAGAGGACATAACACATAAAACGGAAAGAGAGACGGAGAAAGAAACCCGTTTCTAAAATAGGGTTATCAAAATACGCGCGAATAAATACAAACAAGAAACAAACAAACAAACAAACAAAAAGAAAGAAAAACCAAATAC
Organism: Monoplex corrugatus; assembly: GCA_030674185.1. Classification (NCBI taxonomy): domain Eukaryota; kingdom Metazoa; phylum Mollusca; class Gastropoda; order Littorinimorpha; family Ranellidae; genus Monoplex; species Monoplex corrugatus. Next base: position 84,012,616 of record CM060306.1, read on the forward strand.
AAAACTAACCAAGGCCAAAAGACATGAACAGGCAGACAGATATATCGGCGGGCAACTGAGACCTAAGGAAATAATTATCAATGAAACTGCAACCGATCGTAATGAATAGTCAATAACAACACGTCATAAAATAAATCGGCTTCGAATGCACTGGCTTTTGACTCCATCTAACTGATGCGGAATGGGTAGGAAATCAAAAGGTCTTTCCTCCTTTTCTATGATCATTTTGATATACAAATGCAATAATGAAGACAAAAAGCATGAAACGATCTTCTGGACTATGAGTGCAAGCTTTTATTGTATCCATAGCCATGAGATAGAGATCAAAACATTTAAAGGACTAAACCACACAAGGACATACACACATACATACATACATACAGATAGACAGACACATACATACAGACATACAGACAGACAGACATACATATATACATACAGACATACATACTTACATACACACATACATACTTATATACATACATACATATATACATACATACATATATACATACATACATACATACATATACAGTGGAAACCTGATATAACAGGGATGATGGGATCAAATCAAAATCCCTGTTATATCAGATCCCTGTTATATCAGATATCAAGGGAAATAAGGACTGATCAACTAACTCTTGATAAACAGTAGATCTAGGCCTAGATCTGGTCTGGTGTAAGTGTGCAGTAAGCTTACAAACTGAATGATGGCGCAGTCAGTCACTGACTCGGTGGCCTCAGGCCTACACGCTTGCGCGCGCATCACGCTCGCATTGCGAAGCGTTCTTTCAGTGTACAGTACACAGTATACCAAGGCTAGCCTAGATCTAGATCTAGGCCTACTGCGTGGCGTGCTGAGTCTAGGCCTAGGCCTTTCTGCTGCAGAGCCCGTCTCGGCATCCCTGCTATAACCGATCGAGCCCTCTTGTCTCCCTGTTATTGCCGATAAGTTTTAATAGAGACAAAGAGGAAGAAAAAATGGGGATTGAAAAAAGCCCTGTTATATCCGGATTCCTGTTATAACCGGTCCTGTTATAAATGGTTTCCACTGTATACATACATACATATATACATACATACATACATACATACACACATGCATGCATACATACATACATACATACATACATACATACATACATACATAGAACAACGTGCAACTTGTAAAGAATCGTATTTTTCCGAGAAAATCCATCAATACTAATCAAAATGATGAATCTAGAATCAAACTACCCAGGTAAAAGAAATCGGGAGTGCAATGAATGAGGACCATATTACGTGAGCTAAGTATATGACATACTAAAATCATATAATTTGTAAATTGAATCCAACTGCCTACATAGATGTTTCAACTCTGGTCATTTCAATCCCTGCTAGTAAGTTCTTTCCTAGCTGTATGGTTTGTTGTTATTGCTGTTGTTTGTTGTTGTTGTTGTTGATGATGTTGTTGTTATTGTAGCTGTTGCATTTTTAAAACCAAAAATACAAACGCAAATAAATCTAGGTACCACAGTTTCTCCTCATTTATGTACCCCCGTAGTTTTCTAGTGCACAGAAAGCGACCAAGACAGCAAAAAAAAAAAAAATAAATAAAAAAAATAAAAATAAATAAAAAATATATTTTTAAAAAAAAAACGAGAACGTTAACATGTAAAGTTCTTCCTCTGTCACAGCTCAGGATTTGAAATGCTTTCACACTGATCCATCTTCACACATAAAAAAAATAACAGTATGTACAGAAAAAATTATCTAAGAGAGAGAGAGAGTGAGAATGAGAGAGAGAGAGAGACAGACATACAGACAGACATACAGACAGACACAGAGAGAGACAGACAGAGAGAGACAGAGACAGACAGACAGAGAGAGAGACAGAGAGAGAGAGAGAGAGATGGACATACAGAAACTGAGAAAGACGTACTCAAGTCGAGAGTTTAACATTGTGATTTTTCTTCAAGACAGTTCTAATTTTTAAAAGCTTACTGGATGATGATTATGCTGATACAAGCATACACGCGTATGAAATGAATACGGGTTCAGAACAAGTGGAGGCAGGAAGATAAATGCTATAAGTAGACAAAAACAGGAATAATAAGGAACAAGGACTGACAGACAGACAGACAGACAGACATTGAAACATAGACTGTTTGACAGATAGCTACGTAACACACACACACATACAGAGAGAGAGAGAGAGAGAGTGCGTGTGTGTGAGTGAGTGAGAGAGAGAGAGGGAGAGAGATAGAAATAGAAAGAGACACAGACTGACTGACTGGCAGACAGACAGAGACAGAGAGAAAGACAGACAAGCAGACAGACAGACATACAGATAGAAAAAGGAGGAGAAGAAAATAAAAAAGAAAAGAATATGAAGATCATATGGTATCTCACGGATATCCCTGCCAATTAAAATATCGGCCAGTTGTAAGGATTGCTCAATATTAACATCCCATAAATCAACCCTCTGTTCTCTGAGTTGACTAGTAGCATTACACAGCACTGATGCGTATAAGAGATGAAAAATAAAATAAAACGAAATGCTCTTTTTTTCTATCACGCCTTTCTAAATATAACCACAGGAACGGGTGGAAAACATCATACTATAATGTATCAGGTTATCATAGAGATTATCCCAAACGGCATTCCGCGTGGAAACCTTTTAAACATAAAAGAAATATATTGCTCGAAATGGAAACCGAGATAACATTAGTGTAGGTTTCGGTGCCAGGTTAGACATGGCGGCAAAATGATGGATGGAATCGGAATCGATATCAGCATTTTGTTGTCTTTGTTCTGAATCTATGTGCAGGTTCAATCTCTCTTTTTCTGCCTGCTCTCTGCTTGCCCACCTGCCTGCCCCCCCCCCCTCTCTCTCCCCTGACTCTGTGAGAGAGAGAGAGAAAGAGAGAGAGAGAAAGAGAGCAAGCTTACATGTGTATATATGTTGTAATAATAGCAGCATCAATAATAATGATACTGAAAGAAATAATAACGTTCATGATAATTATAACACCAATAATGACGATGATGGTGTTGATGATATAATCAATCTTTATCATGATAATGATACTACTACTACTACTACTACTCCCACTACACACTACCACTACCACCACCACTACTACTACTACTACTACTACTACCACCACCACACCACCACCACCACACAGTGAAATATAATCCCATGTCAAATCGAATTAGTGTAGTAATACAAATATTGGATGTAAAATATTACTATGCACAAAAAAGATAGAAGCAGAATAGATTAGAGAGGCACACAACAGGAAAATGAGAGAGAGAGACAGACAGAAAGACAGACAGAAGACAGACGATAAAACCGAGAGAGACAGAGAGAGAGCAGAGCAGAGACAGACAGACATAGAGCGATATACATGGATGATGAATGGACGGACGGACGGCGGCTGGCTGGCTGGCTGAATAGATGGATAGATGGACAGATGGTTAGATAGACAGGTAGGTAGGTGAGGTGTAGGTGGTAGGTAGGTAGGTAGGTAGGCAGGTAGATAGAGGAGAAACAGAGAGAAACAGAGCGACAGACACAGATAAGCATAGATAGACAGACAGACAGACAGACAGATCAGACAGATAGATAGATAGAAACAGACAGATAGATAGATGGATGGTGGACGGACGACGCGATAGACACAGACAGATAAGTAGGTAGGTATGTAGGTAGGTAGACATTAGTAGGGAATAAGAGAGAAAGAGAGGGAGGTGAGAGAGAGAGAGAAGAAGTGGGAGTGAGCGTGTGTCTGTGTGATGTTTGTGTGTGTGTGTGTGTGTGTGTGTGTATCTGTGCTTCTGCGCGCACACGCTCACAAACGTGTGGGTGTGTTGTGGCGCAGCGAAACATAACATACAACAAGAAAAAAAGCACCTCACATTTCAAAAACAAAATAGCCTAATGGTAGAGATTTGGAAATGGAATATTACCACTGGACCCATTCATGTTCCTACATTTGCATCACCACACAAGATGTTATCAACGAATGTGATTTAGTGGAAGGTCAGAGGGGCCAGTGGTCATAAAGGGAATGATCTACAGCCCAAATGTGGGTCATTCAAGCTTCTACTTATTTCAACATGAGCATTATGTCCCAGAGTAATCCGCCAGGATATTTCTGGATGAAACACATTAGTTCTATCGATATTGCAATTGCTAATCTGATTTAATTTACGAGACGTATGAGACTAGTGATATTGCCGTTGCTTACTTGATTTACTCTACAAGACGTATGATACAGCCTTGAAAAAAGATTTCTGTAAAGTGAAATAGTCAAAACATGTTGGAAGTGTGCGTATATAGATACAATCAAGTTCTAATGGTTTTTTTTTGTTTTGTTTTGTTTTTCCACATAATTGTGGAATTATCAATCCAGACTGCCTTTCTGTCAGTGTTGAATAGGCTATGTGATCAGTTTGATTTAAATTGAAAAGAAAATACACTCAAATAAGCAACAACAAAAACTTTGAAAAAAAAAAACATTTTAGAGATTATAATATGTACATGACGACATAGTTTCGATTCGTCACAAGAGTAATTTATTTCGATATTCTCCATCTTAACTATCTGAATAACAGAACTGAGTGAGTTATGAATATGAAATACCTAAACATAGTCTCCCCCCTCCCTTAATAAACATAAAAGTAAGTGTGCGTACAATTAACTATGTGAATGTTTGTACAATATCAACGAATTATGAAGCGAAATATCCATAACTGACTCATCACGTATGTAGACATGAAATGGAAACGTTCAGCCAGATATTCCATTGTCATGAGATTACAAATGTCGGGGTTTCTCCTGGACATCTTAACTTGGGAAACTGCTTGCCTACTATTTGTTTGATCGATTGATTGATTGATTGATTGATTGGTTGTTGGTTGGTTGGTTGGTTGGTTGGTTGGTTGGTTGTGGTTGGTCGGTTGATGGTTGGTTGGTTGGTCGGTTGGTTGGTTGGTTTGGTTGATTTGGCTGGTCGGTAGGCTGGTTGATTGGTTGGTTTGTTCATTGGTCAGTTGGTTGGTTGGGTTGGTTGGTGGTTCGTTCGTTCGATCGCTGAAGGGTTGATTCTTTGTTTGTTCATGCACAAATAAGCATATGTACAAAAAACATAAAAGTATGAGACAGACAAAAGAGAGATGCCCACACAAAGAAACAAGACAAAGAGAGGGAGAGAAAGGATGGGAAGAAGGGGGAGCGAGAGAGAGAGAGGGCATGCAAGCAAACCGCGCACACACACACACACACACACACACACACCACACACACACACACACACACACACACATATATATATATATATATAATATATTAAAATATATATGTATAGACTGATAGATAGACAGACAGACAGATAGATAGATAGACAGATAGAAGACAGATAGATAGATAGATAGACAGATAGACAGACAAGATAGATAGATACAAGATAGATAGATAGTAGATAGATAATAATAGTAATAGATAAATATGATAGATAGATAATATATGTACACGCGCGCAAATGGAGAGAAAAATGCTCAAAACGATGGGAGAGAAGAAAAACCCAACAACTTTGTCAGAATGAATGAAAGGGTATGTACGGATTACACAGGTATATTTATCAACTGAAATTGCAGCAACAGATGACAAATCACCATTAAAAATACGTCAACAATCGGTTTTGGACGCTTAGTTGTCTTGTCGACTAAGGACGTATTGCACTGATGTAGAAATAGGTCAGGTATGAAATGCATTTACCTGTCATCTCTTTTTATCGATGACCACGGCGACCTAGGGCAATTTCGTACAGTGATCAATAAGGCTGTCGTAGATATAATTTGAACTGATGTTCTACGTATATAAGCATTGTGCACTGATATGATGTACCGCAAAACTAAACAGGAATATAGAGGTAGCAGGATATTAGATGTCAGGAAGAATATGTCAACAAAAGATGGTATAGACAGAGAATTCCTATTGAACGAGGTAGCATAATGTGCCAGCTGTAGGTCTGTTTGTAGGTTAGCTCTCTCTCTCTCTCTCTCTCTCTCTCTCTCTCTCTCTCTCTCTCTCTCTCTCTCTCTCTCTCCTCTCTCTCTCGTTAGTTCGTAACTTTTCACAGAAGTCAGTATCAAAACAGTTCAATTATTCTAGGGATCTCTGAACCACACTAGGGGGGGGGGGGGGGGTATGCATTTGTTTCTTCTTCTTGTTCTTTTCTGAGTTTTGACCGACTTTATTTTAAGAGAAAAAAAAATGTAAGAATTGCAGTTTCCTGTCACATCATCCGGTTTGATTCTTCTCCTTCTCACATGTCTGGCATGTCATATTTAGACACTCCTAGAATCCTCATGTTTCTGATGATACATTTTCTGTATTCTGGATTTTAAGTCAGAATGCCGATGAACTGAGCTGGTTATCATGTTCACCAAGCTGTGTACAATATACTTTCTATCTATTTCTGTCTCCTTACTCTCTCACTGCTACGTTCAGTTTCTCACAACATAGTCCTCTAAGCCTCTCTTCTCTCTATTGCACTCGCCCTATCTTTGGTCTAAATCTTTCTCTACGTCTGTCTGTCTGTCTGTCTGTCTGCCTGCCTGCCTGTCTGTCTGTCTGTCTGTCTCTGTCTGTCTGTCTGTCTGCCTCTTATGTCTGTCTCTGTTTCTCTTCCTCTCAGTCTGTTTGCTTGTTTCTTTCTTCCTTCCTTTCTTTCTTTCCTTCCCTCTTTCTTTCATTGTTCGTTTAAGTCTTACTTCTCCTGTTTTCATTCATTTCCTGTATGCTATGCTCAATCACAAAATTGCAGTGACCTGATACGTTGTCCTGTTTGACCTTTGTTCCCTCCTACGTGTCTATGTTCTCACGATTGTACACTTTTAAGGATTTCATGCTTTTCGCGACTATTCAAGTGCTCGCATTTGCATCGCTCAAAATGAAGCCTTCAGACAGAGACCCTGCACTCACGTCTGCATTGTTGGAGAGAAGATACTCCTTTTCAGTGTATGTCACGTTTGGTTTCACATTTATCTGCCCTTGGCCTTTCATTTTACTATTATTTTCACTGCATTGGTTTTCCTCTTTTTTCCTCCTGTATATGTCTGTGTGATACTCTCTCTCTCTCTCTCTCTCTCCTCCTCTCTCTCTCTCTCTCTCTGTGTGTGTGCACAACTATTATTTTGTAGCCTAAGGTCGGTGTACATTAAAACAAATATGAGTTCTGAGCTCTCTCTCTCTCTGTCTCTCTGTCTCTCTCTCTCTCTCTCTCTCTCTCTCTCTCCTCTCTCTCTCTTCTCCTCCTCTCTGTTTTGTGTGTGTGTGTTTTGTGTGTGTGTGTGTGTGTTGTCCTGTGTGTGTGTTCATATCTATATGTGGTTCTGTCTGTGCCTTTATTCTCAGTGTATATGTCTCAGTGTCTTGTGTCGGCGTGTCAGTGTCTATATGCCCGTGTGTCTGTATACACGTATCTGTATCCCTATATCTGAGTTCGCGATATACTGCTCGAAACCTCGCCAACGAAATATGATCATGCACATTCCGATAAACCAGCAAATATCTCATATTTATGTTTCTACATCTGCATCACCCCTGTATCCCCACACAAAATGCCCAGCAATAAAAAAAGATTTATAGGTGGTGGTGAAGGTCAGTGGTCAAGAAAATGGTTATCTATGGCCTAAACGCAGGAAATCCCAACTTCTACTCATTTTCTAGCAGTGGCATTTTGGTCCTGCGTAATTCAGCCTGGTTATTTTGGATGGAGATTCAGTAGTTCAGTGGCGGTGATGTTGGTGGCATTTAGTTTTGTTACGGTTTACTAACATTCTGTTTTGTTATGCCATCGGGTTGTCGGGATGCATGGCAACAGCAGCCTTCCGAGTCCTGCCAGCCACTGGGAAGCAACTAGAAGTACTCCAGAATATGCCTTTTAGAGTCCTAAGGTCTCCCTTCAACGGTTGTTCAAATGGCCGGTGTTCTTGGGTTTTCCTCTCCCGCGTCCTGCTCAGGTGCCTAGCAAAAGGCAGCCCGTGTGATTCCATCTGTCTGTCTGTCTGTCTGTTTGTCTCTCTCTCTCTCTCTGTCTCCCTCCCCAACTCTCTCTCTCTCTCTCTCTCTCTCTCTGTCTCCCTCCCCAACTCTCTCTCTCTCTCTCTCTCTCTCTCTGAATCATGCACCCAGTCTAGGCCTACTGTCCTTCCACGACGTTGGTGTCCAAGTTCCTTGACTGCACCGAGTGAAAACATGTTGGTTAGAGATGATGTTAGGCCTCAAAAGTCCACAATCCCTCGAAGATAACCTGTGTAAAAGGCTGATAGCTTGGCAAGGCCGCCACTTCACAACCTGTATCCAGCAATATATGTAGAACGTGTGTAGAAAAGCAGGAAAACTTACCAATTTACACAAACTAGCTCACAACGGGAATTGAACGAGCCAAGTGCTCAGTTTAAAATACAGGATCTAGGAAATCACAAGGTTCATGTATCAAATAATTATTTCACGGATTTGTCTTCAGAGGTTTTAGTATCTAGCAAATAAATTGTTGACTATTTAACGGTATATCACAATGCCACCTGACATATCTCATCATCATCATCATCAGGTGCCCTGCCGCATGGCGTTGGCGATCATGGACTTCCAACCATCTCTATCTCTCGTTGCCCCTAGCATCTCCTCCACCTTCCTCACCCCAGCCACTCTTGCACGTCCGTCCAGCATTCTCTCCCTGGGTCTACTTGGTGCTCTCTTTCCCTAAAGCTTTCCCGTTGTGACCAGGTGCTCCAAACCCCCCTTCCTCATAAAATGGCTTACAAGTGTTGCCTGTCTTTCCTAATCTTCCTTATGAGTGATCTACTGAAATATCTATGCATTTAAAACACTAAGGCTAAATTATGTATGGAGCATACTTGCCCAATCGCCTATGCAGCCGTGAAACGTAAAGTATAACCTCGATGGATTGCAGGGTCGTGATACTCACAAACGTTAAATTTTCAGCGGACAGCTTGAGATGGAAAATGTCTGTCCACTGATAATTGATACTGATGTATGAGTTAGCAAAACTGAGAAATATACGAAAGAGAAAGACAGAGATATGTACACACCTACTAACAGAGAGAGAAGAGAGAAAGAGAGAGAGAGAGAGAGAGAGAGAGACAGACAGACAGACAGAACAGAGAGAAGAGAAAGAGCAGAGAGAGAGGGATAGACGGACAGACAGAGAAGAGAATCAGACAGATAGACAGATAAACAGACGACGAGAGAAAGAGACAGAGAGCTATAAAACATGGAAACAAACGAACAATAATACTACAAGGTGAATGGGGTGGTGTCGGATCCAGTGCTATAGCTCTTATCTGTCACTAAAATTGAGCCAGTCACACAAATGGCCAAATATGATACCTCAGAAACCACCTGCGGATCCATCAATTTCTGGCAATTTTTGCACCAATAAAGCAGGCAATAAATGCACTGGGCGAAACACAATAGGTCAGAAATGTAATATGTACTTCTGCCACCCATTTCATAAATGATATAGGAGTAGAGAACAAAGCCAGTCGATGATAAACTGGAAGTGATAATGATCGTTTTAACTCGTGTTCAGTGTCTGAGACTTTCTAATAAATGTTAAATTGTACTGAAATACAGGTAAAAATAAGTGAAAATGACTAAACTAAAAAAAAAAAAGGAAAAAAGAATAATCCCTGTTGGACACCCATATGTTTGGTTCAGAAGATATGTCATAATACCCCTATTTTTTTTTTTTATATTTGTCATTTGCAATAAAATGTATAACACATTAATGCTCTGTCCTATCTCTGTCTGTCTGTCTGTCTTCTCTCTCACTCTCTCCCTCTCTCTCTCTCTCTCTCTCTCTCTCATTCATTCACTCATCACATCACACATCAACTCTGAGCTTCATTGCGAAATCAAGTTGTCATGAAAACTTTCAAATGTGCAGTCTAACATCATTTCGCTGTGTTTAAACGTGATTACATGTCTTTTCCTACCCGCTTCGCATTGACTTTTCTGCAAAGCTGCTGCAAACTGGTGGTCAGGCTGCAATTCTCTTTATATCATTCTCTCTCTTTCATCCTTCTCATTCTTATCAATTGTTCAGACTGTTGCAGCTAGACACTCGTTCAATGACACTGTGTCCTTCTAATGACACTGGTAGCCAGCCCTTAGAATTCCAACTGGTCGGAGGGTTTTCATGAATGGAGACCCTGCATGGAAGCTGGTGATGCTGTCGGAATAGCTTTCATCATGATTTGCTATGGTCTGCTGTGGCTTAAGTTCTTGACTCCATACCATCCCTGCTGTACTCTGTCTGTACTCTTGAACCACCTGATTAGTCTTTCCATTCCAAACCTCTCTCCCCTCCCCTGCTTCTGTCTCTCTTCTCTCTTTCCTAACACCCATTCTGTCTGTCTGCTGGCTGCTGCTGCCTGCCTGCCTCTCTCTCTCTCTCTCTCTCTCTCTCTCTTCTCTCGCTTACTACACACACATTCCGCCCTAGCACACACACACACACTCGCACTACACACACACACACCACACACACACTACACACACACACACACACTCTGCCTTTGTTTATTCCCCTCCTCCTCTGTCTCTTCTCTCCTCTCTCTCTCTCTCCACCACCCATTCTCTCTCATCATATCACATACATACGCAAACACACACAATATTATATATATATATATATATAATATATATTTATTATTGTGTGTGTGTGTGTGTGTGTGTGGTGTGTGGTGTGTGTGTGTGCGTGTGTGTGTGGTGCTCCTGTGTTAGTGTTGTGCGTGTGTACTCCCCACTCACTCACTCCCCACTCACTCACTTCCTCACTCACTTCTCCTCTCTTCTTCTCTTCTCCTCTCTCCATCCCCATCCCCCTGTCTCTGATTTATTCTTCCAGCAACTGCATTAGTTCTATTTCCCAGGACAAAACGACTGTCACTAAAGGTGATTGAACAAGACGTCGGAGAGTTCACTGGTCACGAGTGATCTACAACTTGGTCATGGGCCATTCGGACATGTAACCATGTCTCAGTTGGACACTTTGACCACTGGTAGCTCAATCCGTGAAGCGTTTAGAAACATTAATCAGTAAGTCCAGTTCTGCTTGTTGCTGGTAATGCTGATGGTGTTGGTAATGACGGTGGTGGTGGTGGTAACAGATTTAGTTTCGGGGGGTGGGGGGGGACACTGACATAAAGATGCGTAGATATCGGGACAGAGGGAGAGAGAGATGGGAGAGAGAGATGGGAGAGAGAGATGGGAGACAGAGAGAGAGAGACGGAAGAGAAAGAGAGAGAGAGAGAGAGATGGCAAAGAGACATAGGAGAGAGAGAAGGAGAGAGAGAGAGAGACGGGAGAGAGAGAGAGAGAGAGAGAGGGGAGAGAGAGAGAGAGAGAGATGGCAAAGAGAGAGAGAGATGGGACGGGATAGAGAGATGAGAGAGAGAGAGGGGTTAGAGAGATAGGGGAGAGAGAGAGAGACAGGAGAGAGAGAGAGAGACAGGAGAGAGAAAGAGAGATGAGACACAGAGAGAGAGAGAAAGAGAGAGATGGGAGAGAGATATGGGAGAGAGAGAGATGGGAGAGAGAGAGAGAGAGAGAGACAGAGAGAGAGAGAAAGACAGATAAAGAGAAAGAGAGAGATAGAGAGAGAAAGACAGACAGACAGTCAGACAGAGAGAGAGAGAGAGAGAGAGAGAGAGAGAGAGAGATGAGTTGTTCTCCAGAAATGGTGAATACGAGGTTGCATCATGTCAAAAATGAAAACTATAACAAGGGATTGTGGATTTATGCTGATTAGAAAGGGACTGTTATCTAAATTCTTAATTATGCTTTAAAAAATCAGTGAGGCAGTCTGTTTTAAGCCACACAATTTTAGATACTGCATGCACAATTGCTATGGAAATATAATAAATAGCAAGGAAGAAAGCAATCAAGGCAATAAAAAGTGCTTTTATGTCAAATTTGGATCACATATGACCCTTCTAAAAGTATGACAATGTAATGTACGCGACATCCCCAATGTAACTTTGTCATGGACGTTAACCATCAACAGACTTTTCTTGCAATGCCTACATAGTTCTTTCTGACAAGAAGCTCAAACAGTATGCATATCAGAAAGCACCACATCATTCAGCAGCTGAGAGGAAAGTTAGGATCAGTGAATACCGTCACTGCATTACATGTGACGACAATAGTGCACATAAAAGGAAAAACACAGAAAATAGCAGTTTTCACTCCACAAAAGTTTATTATTCTAATAAACAGTGTTATAAAACACATTAGGATCTCTTTAATAACATTAGGGTCCATTTGGATGATAAATCATGACAGGACTCAAGGACCCAGTTTACTTAGGTCCAGCATGGTGACTATGTCAGTGGACGAAACCGATGCGATGTCCTCCTTCTCGGGCCAGTTGAAGGAACCATTGGTTTCCTTCAGGAAGCTGATTTCAAAGTCTTCTTCCTCCTTGGACAGGATCTGAAACATAGTGTAATAATATGAAATAGGTACAAGCTTTTATTCCTTGTATTGCTTCGTTACAGCTATAACGTCTGTAAAACACTGACCATGTGATGGGGACAATCTATCAAAGAATTAATAGATGTTTTCATTCTCATACAGTTACTGTATTAAGTAAGAAATACGCCTTCGTAACTTCTTTGCTACTGGTGATATGGTGTCATGTGACAAGCTGGAAGAATAGGGAGGGGGGGGGGTGGATGTGCAAAATGTGGGTTGGTTTCCTCTGTGTACTAATCCCATAGATGGCCATAATATTTCAATAAAGTCTGTCTTGTGCATGTTAGCTTTGTACACTGAACCAATGGCAGTTTTACACATTCATCATTTTAAAGAAGTATGC
>CM060306.1:84038011-84055511 GCA_030674185.1 Monoplex corrugatus
ACTGCATGCAGTCAGTGTGTGTTAAATATCTCACAGCAGCCAGACAGATGTCCCTGGCTGTGTTCTCTGTAGAAAATTGTCACTTTACTTTCATAGGGCAGTCAGAAATACATGTATACAAAAATTAAAGGTGACATTTCACGCTCACTTAGATTAGCAAGCTCCAATTTCATACTAGGATACGCTCAGACAAAACACAAAGTGACAAGCAATATTGAATACGTTACATTAGACAGCTAACAACATCGACTCTCTCTGCATCTGACGAATAGTATAGTAGCAGTTAGTTTGTACCAGAAACTGCGACATGAAATGTATTGTATAGATTGCAAAAACTTCAAAGCATCAACTCAGTAAATCGGAAACATCTCAATAGTTAAAAAAAAAGTGATATAAATACATAATAAAGAGATAAAATAAATACACGAATAATTCAATAAAAACAAGTATGTGAATACATGGATAAATAAATGAATGAATAAATAAAAACATAAGTAAATAAACAAGCAAACACATGAATGAATGAATGAATGAATGAATGAATGAATGAATGAATGAGCGAGTGAGTGAGTGAGTGTGAGAACGAATGAATGAACGAATGAATGAATGAATGAATGAATGAATGAATGAATGAATGATAAACAACTGCAATCTTCAGAACTGAAGAAGATAATTGTTTTTGAGATGCCAGCTAATGATCAACACTAAAAAATCCAAGATAGATTGAAAGCATAGACTTGCGCAATATACTAATAACAGTGCCCTCGGAACTACTCTTCCAGGTATCATGTGCTCTGACCATTATCACAAGCCATCTTCAATCTCACTGGCTCAGTTATCTTCAATCCCACGCTTTTAGTGTTGGGGCTAAAGCCTTTGATGAGGATTTAAAATCAAAGGTCATCTGAAATGTCCTGATCAATGGCGCATTCAGACATCATTGATTTGCTTTTACGTAGATCATTTGGTCATTAAGGTACATATAAGAACTGTATGGCTGAGAGAGAGAGAGACAGACAGAGAGAGAGAGGGAGGGAGGGAGAGAGAGAGAAAGAGAGAGAGAGAGAGACAGACAGACAGAGAGAGGGAGGGAGGGAGAGAGAGAGAGAGACTGTGTGTCTGTCTGTCTGTTGTATGTATGTATGTATGTATGTATGTTGTATGTTTGTATGTATGTGTGCATGCATGCGTGTGCGCAACCAAACATGGAAACATGGGAGGCATAGACTGACAATCAGCCAGTTAGGCAGGCAGGCAGGCATGCAAGAAAGGCAGAGTGAACGACATACAGACAAACAGACAGACAGACAGACAGACAGAGCTTAGATTTCTTTATGACATTTTCAGAATATTTGCAGCCACTCATGACAAATTGCCAGTACTGATCCATGGCAAGTCAGTATCTGATGCCCCATTTTCGAAGTCGACCGAGACGGCAATTACCGGACTTCGAATAGGCTGCAAATGAAACTCTTGTCGTTCAACCATTTAGATGTATACCCGAGAAAATTGTATGATCAGCAAGCCGGTTTCAGATACAGTTTGAATCTTATTTTCGTGTGACAGCGTTTCTGCATTAGAAATGAAGTTCATAAATACCAATGCCACATATGTCGCGCCACGGAAAGGAGAATCCCGCACCGATTACAGCATAATCTGAAAGCCTGAGCAGGCACAAATCGTGCTGGGAAGGTTATCAGCATTAGCCCTAAAAACGTCTAAGCTGACGGGACTGCTAAACGGTTCTCTACTTGAGGTTTGAATCCACGAGCCCTGTGAAAATAAAACAAGCAATAAAAGAAAGAAAGAACGAAAAACAGAGAAAGAAAGAAAGTGAAAGACAGAAATAGAGAGAGAGAGAGAGAGAGAATAGGAAGAAAGAAAGACAGACAGACAGAAAGAAAGAGAGAGAGAGAGAAAGAAAGAGAGAAAGAAAGAAAAAGAAAAAAAGAAAGACGAAAGAAAGAACGAAAGAAATAATAGGAAGAAAAAAAAGACAGACAGAAAGACAGAAAGAAAGAAAGAAAGACAGAAAGAAAGAAAGGAAGGAAGGAAGGAACAAAATAAGAAAGAAAGAAAGAAAGAGAAGAAAGACAGAAAGAAAGAAAGAAAAAAAAAAGAATACAATAACAAAACCCCATCACCTGTCACGGTATGACAAAAATCAAACTTACCTTGTTTTGAGTGTAAAAAGCTCTTAGCCACACATTAGGTATCGTACAAAAAGTGGACAGAAACGTACCAGGTAAATCGATTAAAATGTTGAATGCGTTCGCAGAAATATCAACAATGAGTCCATGGGAGTGGATTTGCTCTGAGTCGAGGTTGTATCACCATCTGCTGTCAGCCATAACCTTGTGAACAATTTATTAACACACACACACACACACACACACACACACACACAACACACACACACACACACACACACACACACACACACACACACACACACACCACACACACACACACACACACCGCTGGAGCACTCTGTCTGTCTGGTTGTCTGTCTCTCACTCTTCTTATGGCTTTGTGTGTGGGTGGGTGGGTGGGTGTGTCTGCATATATATATATATATATATATATATATATATATATATATAGATAGATAATAGATAAATAGATAGATAGATAGATAGATAGACAGTAGATAGATAGATAGATAGATATGATAGATAGATAGATAGATAGATAGATAGATAGATAGATAGATGGACAGATACACACACATATTATATGTGTACATACATACTACATATATACATGTATGTGGTGTGCATGTGTGCGTGTGTGTGTGTGTGTGTGTGTGTGTGTGTGTGTGCGTGTGTGCGTGCACGCGAGCGTGCGTGTGTGTATGTGTGTGTGTGCGCTGTCCATGCTCATTTCTTACGATGAACAATCGTCATATTTGCGAAATGTCCTCAACTGTTTATAGTTGCTCGTGAAAGTCTTGAAATAGATATATTTTGTTGGAACAGACAACATAAACATTTATCAACGTGTGGTATACCTGCATTGAAACAATGAACACATTAGCTGGGATAACAAAATGATTTATACAGTGTAAACGCCTGGGTACACACAAGCATACGCTCGTTTTACTTGAGATCATTATTCCTTTGAGTGAACTGGAAATTGCTATCTTAAATAGCAAATGTTGTTGTGGTGTGACCCTAGTCTCAAACCCCCCCAATTGGCCACTGGATATCCGTGATCTTTTCCCGCATGACTTTCCCCATCATCTACAGATTAAGTGAGAACATATGGCAGCCGTCATGTTACCATTACGTGTCTTTTATAACCCAGCAAAATGTGGAACCCTTTGCTTCTTCCCAAAGCAAACACATTGGAATGCAGTTTATGTTGGCTGTTCTGTTGCGTGGGTTGCCCCCTTTTTTTTTTTACTGTCTGGTTACGAAGTTGAAGATTTTGGCAAAACGTTTGTTACTTTCAGTGGTGGTGGGTCGATAGAGGTACAAGCATACATTCATGAGGAGGTGGATTGGTGCAGCTTGATCCATGCAGGATTCAGTCTCGTCACTCGTCTGTCTGGAAATCTCACAAAAGATGCATGAGCAACGACTGAGCGATTACTGTCGTTAGCATGGGCCTTGTAGGTAGGTAGGCAGTGCCCAAGTTAGCTGGATTAGAACAATCACTGTTAAACTCGACCCAAGCGAACAGGCTACAGAGCAAAGGGGCACCGGCACCACAGTGACATGACATCTCTAACACTGATGGAATCCCTAGCACTGGAATTTCGACTAAATAAACATGGGTTTGGTACCAGTCGCTGTCGTGGAAGTGTTTAACACAACAGACTTGTGACTGGAAGATTGAAGGTTCGAATCCTTATTAGTCCCTTCAAAAAAAAAAAAAAAATCAGTGTGGGATTCTTCGGCTCCAACCAGCTCCTACCCAGAGTTGAGCGTGCTATGGGCTCACTGGGAAGACTGGGACCACACAGTCGAGTCCCATCCACTTCACGGATGCGTCATTGATAGGTTGATTAAATCTTCTGACCGATACCCCAAAAGTCTAAATCTCTTGGATTCGGTTGACACTGGGTTATGTTATGATAGTAAGCGTACAATGCGGCCCCAGTCACGTAGTCCATTCCTAGAAGGAACTCTATTTCTATTTTTGCGTTTTGCTGCTTCAATTGCAGAAGCCCGAAATAACTCGCCTGACATTTGAAATCCTCTGTCTGAGCCCCCCAAATGACTGAAATAGGCAGAAGGGGAGAAAACCAAATGCAACAACTACGTGCAGTCTACCCCTCCCCCTCCCCCATCCCACCTCAAAGTTTCCTTGCTTCTCGCCATTCTTCTTTTTGTCACGAGGCACTACAGAAATTAAAAGAATCAACTTGCCCATCTTTTTCAGTGTGAACCTCGCGAAATGTCGTATTATATTAACGTTATCTATCGTGTCTGTCTGTACGAGGATGCATGCGTGCGCGTATACGTGCTGTGTGTTGTGGTGTGTGTTGTGTGTGTGTGTGTGTGTGTGTGGTGCGTGCGCGAGCGCGCGCGTGTGTGTGTATGTGTGTGTGTGTGTGTGTGTGTGTGTGTGTGTGTCTGTCTGTGTGAGTGTGTATGTGTGAGAGAGAGATAGAGAGAAGGAGAGAGAGAGAGACAGGAGGGTTATGAGCGTCTGTACGTGTGCTGGTGTGTATGCCAGACGCGGGCACGCGCGCATATGTGTGTCGATGTGCGTCTGTATGTTTGTGCATGTATGTGTGTGATTGTGCGTGCGTGCGTGTGCGCGCGTGTTCTTGTATGTGTGAGTGTGTCTGTGCGTGTGTGTATGTGTGTGTGTGTTTGTGTATGTGTGTGTTAGTCTGTGTGTGCAAATGTGTGTGCGCGTGTGTGCGTTGTCAACAGCAAACACGATGTATATGCATGCATGTTCACACAGGCATACACACCAACACAGACACAGACACAGACACACACACACGGACACACACACACACACACAGTGAGTGAGTGAGTGAGTAGTGAGTGAGTGAGTGAGTGGGTGGGTGAGTGAGTGAGTGAGTGAGTGAGTGAGTGAGTGAGTGAAAGAGAGAGAGAGAGAGAGAGAGAGAGACAGGGGGGGGTAGAATCACATAAACACGCAGAATCTACACACACACACACACACACACACACACACACACACACACACACACACACACACACACACACACACACACACCACACACACACACAACACACAACTAATCCATCGGAGACATCTTCAAAGGAAACATCAGAAAACTTTTAGTCAACCCCGAATCTCCGTAATGGTATTCGTTAAAGTGCTCGCTTGTCAAGCTGCAAGAGTGACCGTAACAGCATGCACATAAAATGTAATAATCTCAATGCACTCAATGTTCCTCTCTGCCACCTCATTAGCTACATTATCCCCCCCCCCCGCACAGCCCCTCCTCCCTCTCTCTCTCTCTCTCTCTCTTCTCTCTCTCTCTCTCTATACTCTGCATGCCTCTACGTTCTTCTGTCTCTTTCCTTTATTCTCTCTCTCGTTCTTAATTCCAGTATGCTTATATCTCATCAATCATATCATCATCATCATCAGGTGCCCTGCCACATGGCGTTGGCGACCATGGACTTCCAGCCATCTCTATCTCTCGTTGCCCCCAGCATCTCCCCACCCTCCTCATCCTCAACCACTCTGCAAGTCCGTCCAGCATTTTCTCCCTGGGTCTACCTGGTGCTCACTTTCCCTTCAGCTTTCCCGTTGTGACCAGGTGCTCCAAATCCCCCTTCCTCATAAAATGGCCTATAAACTTTTGCTTGTCTTTTCCTAATCTTCCTTATGAGTGATCTACTTCTGTCTGCCTCCATCAAGACTGTCTCGTTTGTTTTCTTTGCTGTCCATGGTACTCTCAACATTCTTCTGAGAAACCACATCTCGGCTGCCTCGATCCTGCTCTGGCTTTGCTTGCTGATTGTCCACGCCTCGCATCCGTACAACAGTATTGGTTCTATATAACATTGAAGGACTCTCTTTCTGATGTTAATTGATAGGCATTTGTTGGTAAAAATGCTTGTCATCTTCTTGAATGCTGTTTTGGCTTGGCTGATTCTGCCAGCTATTTCCGATGTGCATCTGCCGTCTGATGAAATGACCGTTCCCAGGTATTTGAACTTATTAACCTGTGTCAAGGTTGTGCCACTTGCTGTTATTTTGCATGAGGGGATTTCATGTTTTTTACTGATCACCATGACTTCAGTCTTCCTGCTGTTTAGTTCCAACCCCTTACCTTTGCTTTCTGTTTCTAGTATATTCACAAGGTTTTGTAGGTCCCTTTCATTTTCTGCAATTAGCACGGTGTCATCTGCGCACCGAATGTTGTTTATCATTTTCCCTCCAACCTTTAATCCAGGGTCTTCTTCTAGGTTTCTCATGATGTTTTCGCTATATAGTGAAAACAGATATGGTGACAAAACACAACCCTGTCTGACTCCTCTTTTGATATTTTGAAAAGGGCTTATATTGTTTTCTATTCTCATTGCAGCTGTTTGTTCCCAGTACATATTCCTGATTATTCGTAGATCTTTTCCATCGATATTGAGTCTCTCCAGTTGGTTGATCAATTCTTCATATCGTACCCGATCGAAAGCCTTGGTATAGTCAACAAAGCATAAATACAAATCCTTATTCATCTCAATTGACCTCTCTATGATAGTTCTTAGGATGTATATGGCATTGATAATTCCTTTCCCCTCCACAAATCCACACTGTTCTTCTGCTATTTCTCTTTTTATTCTATTCCTTGTCCTCATCATGATTATTCTTAACAGGATTTTTGTTACATGACTCATCAAACTGATTGTGCGGTGGAGTTTGCATTCTATAGCCCCTGTCTTCTTTGGAAGTGCAATGAAAATTGATTTTGACAATCTTTGGTGATTTTTCCAGGTCGTAAATTTCATTTAGGAGGACTGTTATTTTTTCTATGCCAAATTCCTCCAGGGCTTCAATCATCTCTGTAGTAATGTTGTCTGGTCCTGGGGCTTTTCCTGGTTTCATCTTTTTCAGTGCAGCTCTAACTTCATCTTTCATTATGGGTGGTCCTTATACTGCATTTGCATACTAGCAAGGACTACCTATAAGACAGTTCCATTGGGACCTGGTGTTACTATCCTTGAGTAGACTATTTTAAAGTTCGAAGTTTTTAGGTTGCACCTATCAAGTCAGGTCAGAAATAACGAATACAAAACACACGATTGTACAGGCTTTCTGTCTTAAAAGGTACCACTTTTGACGATTTCTGCCAAGGGTTCTGCTGCTCTCCATGAACGTTTAATAATTTGGCCATCTGAAGAAGGCATTTATTGGACGTAACCAGGGAAACATACTTGAAACTAAACATAAAAGTTAACAACAGACTGAAGCATCGAAAAAGAAATCACACACACACACACACACACACACACACACACACACACACACACACACACACACACACACACACACACACACACACACACCACACACAAGTCTTGTACGCGATACAAACGAGTCAGTACAGTCATGGTTTTTTTTTTAGATTTAACACAGTTATCAGTGTTGTTCCTACAACAACCAAAATTCAAGTTTTTATTTATTTTTAGTTATGTTTTGTTTTTTCAAATGCTGAAAGATCACAGAAAATGTTACATAAAGACAAATGGAATTAAAGTAGTGTATCATCCCGATAGGGTGCCTACATGTATATCTAAATATTCCATTAAACATTTTTCCTGTTATTATCAAATGGTTAGTATATAACTCTGCAGCACCTGACATTTTGTTTTTATTGTTATGACCGAGGAGTATACTATTTGCAGTTAATTCCAACTTAACACCAGTTTATAAATACATTTTACATGACTTTTGAAGAACTCTTGCTTAACGGTAAAAATAGTACAAAAAGATCACAATGAGTCAGACTCAGACTTAGCGATGACTATTCGTTAAAAAAAGGAAACAAGAAAACAAACCCCTGATGGTCAACAAAATAAAATGGCACAGAAAACAATGACAGCCAGTGTGTCCATCGAATCAAGCAATAGCAGTATTTATTCGATCTAGAAACAGCAAACTAACCACTCGGGGTATGATCAATCAATCATGCCCTAGCATTAAAGGTTTGTCCACGCTGCAGAGAGGCGGTGTGGATGACCAATAAAACGCCAGAAATTACAATTTGCAGACATGCCTGTGACTTTGTGGATACAACAGAGCTACAAGGACAGTCGCTGGTACTAATGTTCACAGCTGTAAGGACAGCTGTTGATATTAATATTCACAACAGAGCTGTAAGGACAGCTGTTGATACTAATGTTCACAACAGAGCTGTAAGGACAGCTCTTGATACTAATAATCACAACAGAGCCACAAGGACAGCTGTTGATACTAATGTTCACAGCAGAGCTGTAAGGACACCTGTTGATACTAATGTTCACAAAGAACTGTAAGGACAGCTACTGATACTAATGTTCACAACAGAGCCACAAGGGCAGCTGTTCATACTAATGTTCATACAGAGCTGTAAGGACAGCTGTTGATACTAATGTTCACATAGAAGTGTAAGGACAGCTACTGATACTAGTGTTCACAACAGAGCTACAAGGACATCTGTTAATACTAATGTTCACTTCAGAGCTGTAAGGACAGCTGTTGATACTAATGTTCACATCAGAGCTACAAGGACAGCCGTTGATATTAATGTTCACAACAGAGCTACAAGGACAGCTGTGGATAATAATGTTCACAACAGAGCTGTAAGGACAGCTGTTGATACTAATGTTCACAACAGAGCTGTAAGGACAGCTGTTTATACTAATGTTCACAACAGAGCTACAAGGACAGCCCTTGATACTAATGTTCACAATAGAGCTGTAAGGACAGCTGTTGATACTAGTGTTCACAACAGAGTCACAAGGACAGCTCTTGATACTAATGTTCACAACAGAGCTACAAGGACAGCTGTGGATAATAATGTTCATAACAGAGCTGTAAGGACAGCTGTTCATACTAATGTTCATACCAGAGCTGTAAGGACAGCTGCTGATACTAATGTTCACAGCAGAGCCACAAGGACAGCTCTTGACACTAATGTTCACAACCGAGCTACAAGGACGGCTCTTGAAATTAGTGTTCAGGTAGTCAACACATTAATATTAACCATCTATACGTAGCAATAGTCCCAAACAATCAATCGGTGTGTCGAAAATCAAGACGCATGTACGTCTAGACAGACATTTTTTTTCTTTAAACTAAAATGTTTTTTATGCTCAGAATGTAAGATATTTTGGCACGATCTCTTCCATCACCGCCTTCCAAAACCGTATACTAGGAGAATGGCTCCATTTTCATAGGAATGTTTTTAGAAAACATCTTTTCCCTGCAATTGTTTCCCATGACTTTATCTTTTCTTCTATAAGCCTACCCTTCTCGTTTTTCCTTTTAATTTCTGTGGGTTTTTCTCCCCGTTTCTCCCGTTGATGCCTTTTTGAGTCCATCTTTCCAAAACCAGATATCACAGAATACTGGACTTGAACACTGACTGCATCGCGCTTCCTTATCATGCCAGCAGCTAACGCCAACAGCAAACTATTCAGCGGGTACATGCACATGGCTCGGCGTAATGCATGTTTGTGTAGGCCTATATAACTGATCGGCGTTTAATCAACTCCACACCCTATTCACCAACTGCAAAAACTTGATCCTTTTACTTCCTCACCCAAACCGCTAGCTTCCTGTAGGAAGCTGGTGGGTAGGGCGAGGGGTCAGTATTAAATATTTGCTTTGCCAGCATGGCTAGCAACATAGGATGCTAGTGGACAGGGTGCAGGAATCAATGGGTTTAAACCTACATTTCACATCCCCCCGTTTCCACCCCCACACTCATTATAATTATATCGTCTGAGGCTTGCTGCCTGAACTTTCTTCTTCCCTTTCCAAACGAACCGGTTAAGTATGCATATCCCCCACACTGGCTGTTAAATCCAAAGCGTTGTCTTTCTGCAAACGGGCATATCCCCAAAAGAAAAAAAATGTTCTGGAAGCTTGTAGATGCTCAATTCTTTGTTGATGGAGGTACATGTAAATAGTCTGGATCATTCAGATCAGTTTATTCAGTGCAGTCAGAATGCTGAAAGCGTGTGTGTGAATTTCTCTTGAGATGCACCCTGGAGCAGGGACTCTTGGTTCCAGCTATGGGTATACATTTCCTTGTTTTATTGTTTCAAATGATTGATAGTAGGATTTTGCCAGTCAAGATGTGCATGTATAATGCCTAAGTACTTAAGTTATTGGCATTTATTAATTCTGCTCGTTTAATAAAAGATACAAATGATGCATTTTCTTTGAGATATATACATATACACATATACATATATACATACATATATACATATATACATACATATATATAATCTATATCTATATATCGATATATATATATATATATATATATATCGTACCAAGATATATATATATATATATAATATATATCTTGGTACAATCACTGGTACGATCAGCTGTGGTTAGCGTGTCACATGTTTTTACTCCAAACACTTTGTACGATAGACACTAGGCTGTCAAAAACTGTCGTATGCGAAATGTACTCGTGGTATCTGAAATCACCACAGGTGTTCCTGTTTGCCTGTCTGTTATCATGAAATAGCCATTACAGCCACCACCTGTTGTCCACTCAAGTGCTCAAATATCATAGCTCCAGCGCTGTGTACGGGGCTCTGCAAATATAGTCATTCTGCAAATTTTATTCGAGTTTGCTATCAAAATCATAATAACAAAGGCTCTAACAATAACAGTAACCGTGACATGATCTAGCAATACTGTTGTTTTAATAACAATAACAGTCGCATAATTTATTAACATTGCTGCTTTTCTGCTCTTAATACTGGCTAACTGATATATTACCTAAACTTACGATGCTTTTAATTCTAGTACTCCAATATACCTCCTAACTCACGAAAATTGAGGGTCACCATGACAGCAGGGCATGAAGAGCGTATATTCTGTGATAATTATTCACAATGGTGAGATTTTGAGAGCAGGCGTTATAATGATGATGCTATGGAATTTCATTTCGAATCGGGACCACTTTTAAGGCTACGCTCTTCGTTTAGTGTCATAATATACACCGGCATCAACCAGATCCGAGAGATACAGATATTCGCATTGCTGGCCGTGCAGTTTAAACACTATCTCCAATGAGCCACCTGTAAAATATGTGAGACTCGACTGTTTGGTCCTGTTCATCCCAACAAGCCCGTGATATACTCAACTCATGGTAACAGACAAACAGTAACCAGAAGAACAAGAAAACCAATGCAAGCGCGTATCCAACAAAACAAAACAAAACAAGCGCAAATTTTCGGCCAACCATCCTTTGTCAAACGCGAACGCACGGTCACAAACAGATCACAAACACCCACTGGACGAGGCGGCAGGAAAGTTTTTAGTCCTGTTTTTATTATCCATTGTTTGGTGTTTGTGATCTGTTTGTGACCGTGCGTTCGCGCTTGACAAAGGCTGGTTGGCCGAAAATTTGCGCTTGTTTTGTTTTGTTTTGTTGGATACGCGCTTGCATTGGTTTTCTTGTTCTTCTGGTTCCTGTTTGATTGGGCGCGGGCAGTCACACTTGTTTTGGATCAGACAATCAGTGCCAAAAAAATAGCAAAATAATGTTTCTTTGGACAATTGGGCTTCGAACCAACAATCTCCCAGTCAGTGCTTTGTTGCGCTAACCACTTCGCCGCGAAGATCGGTTCAAACAACATTAATGCATCATTCGTATGACTGAAATAACATTCAGACATGATGAAGGCTTCACGTGTATGTTGAAATGCAGACGGCAACGTAACGACGAACGGACTATGGATACAGATCAGTCTGTTTCAGAAAATACAGTTCGATCTTGTTACCGTGGCTAAAATAACAATGCTGGCTTCTCTCACTATAGCTGTCACTACACTCATGCATGTTCTCGTCAGGTTTGAGTAATATTTCTGGAACCGCTGAGATGGTACCAATGATTCTATGCAACCCTAGTTACAATGTATTGCTTATTTTATTATATTGTTAGCTTAGCTCTGATATGACTCTCGTTGGTCGGTTTGTGGTCTGATCAATATGAATGTGAACAGTAATGGTTGTTCTTTGACTTAACAAAAGAAAACAATCAATTGGAAGTATATGTTACATTTTTTGTGTATTTCGTAATTTATTGTTAGTCTGTATGTGTACTTTGTTATGTTTGTTTCTTTGCTTCAATTTCTTGATTTGTTTTGTGCGTTTGTTTTCACTCACGTATACCGAGTCAGAATTCAGCGATACCATTTAAGAGATCCAGCGATACAAATAAAGAATGACTGTAAAGTATATGGTTTCAATTCCAGTTAGACTGAGAAAAAAAAAACCCACTGATAGTGGGATGATATAAACAGTTTCTAGTTATGTTAATTTGCACACAAAGTCTCTCAAAATGCATTGAGATTAGTATAACGATGTTTTTACTATACGATGCCATGACGATATCGCCATTTTAAATACCCAGCAGCAGATAACTATATGCGTGGACATTTCAACACGACATACGCGCGTACACTTGCACCTGCTAACACAAAGTCCATCGCTACTACATGCACTCGTCTTCAAGATAATGTGCAAGAGGAAGACCATTGTTCACATTTTCCTCATTTTCTTCTCCTAAACCCACTATGTATCAGACGGGGCGCCGCACCAGAATTGTTCACCGGATTTCTCCAGCTCTTTCGATTGTGTGCCAAAGCATGGGTCTCTATGAATGGTTCCTTATTCCACCTCGTTCACTTCCGCCTTCCCTCCGTTTCTTCCTTCCTCAATAATTTCTTGAAGGACTGATTTAGCAGGCCCACTGGATCTCGGTTAATGGCCAGAAGGTTATAGTTTTATTTCTTTCCTTAACTGATCTCAGCACGTTTTTACATGGTCCAGCTTAAGGGGTCGGTGTTCTTGTTCATCGGTGACATGATAGGTGTAATGGACGTTTAGTATCTTGCCATGACATCTCATTTCCCTGGTTTGGATTCGTCCGTCCAAATCCCCTTTGAGGATCCATGCCTCATATGCATACACGAAGATGGAATATACCAGCGTACGTCAGAGCCTGGTCTTTTCTTTAATGGATGTGTTTTTGTCCTTTCATACATGTTTTAGTTCCATGGACAGCAAAGAAAACAAACGAGACAGTCTTGATGGAGGCAGACAGAAGTAGATCACTCATAAGGAAGATTAGGAAAAGACAGGCAACATTTATAGGCCATTTTATGAGGAAGGGGGATTTGGAGCACCTGGTCACAACGGGAAAGCTGGAGGGAAAGAGAGCACCAGGTAGACCCAGGGAGAAAATGCTGGACGGACTTGCGGAGTGGCTGGGGACGAGGAGGGCTGGAGAGATGCTAGGGGCAACGAGAGATAGAGACAGATGGAAATCCATGATCGCCAACGCCATGCGGCAGGGCACCTGATGATGATGATGATGATGATACATGTTTTAACCTAGAAAATGTTGTTGTTTTCTTTGTTGCCCTTGAGAGGACCTCTGGCTTGCAATCATCATCGTTAACCCTTTGACTTCCCCACCCTGTCCATCAACATCCAGTTTTATCAGCCATGCTAGCAAAGCAAAACCTTAACCCTTCAATTCAATACAAAAAAAATCCTTCAACTCACACAGTCTATCTACCAGCTTCCTCTACACACACACACACACACACACACACACACACACACACACACACACACACAAAGAGAGATAGATAGATAGATAGAGAGAGAGAGAGAGAGAGAGAGAGAGAGAGAGAGAGAGAGAATACATTTCCCAAGCGGAACATTTCAAAGCATCCATCAAACGAGGATACTTCAAAAGCGAACAATGTAGTACGCCACTCTGTCACACACTGATGTGATTATCAAAGATATTATGGAACATGCTTCATAAACTTGTATGTACTGAAAATCCTCATCTATCCATCTAAAGTTCACAATTTCGAGTGTGTGTGTGTGTGTGTGTGTGTGTGTGTGTGTGTGCGTGCGTGCGTGCGTGTGTGCGTGCGTGCGTGCGTGCGTGTGTGTGTATGTGTGTGTGTGTACGTGCGTGCGTGCGTGCGTGCGTGCGTGCGTGTGTGTGTGTGTGTATATGTGTGTGTGTGTGTGTGTGTATGTGTTTCCGTCTACCTGTCCGTCTATCTGTCCGTCTGTCTATCTGTCTGTTCGATTCAATGCTCGTCACACACAGAGTGTGGGTTATTCAAAACTGAGATCGGTAACTTTTCAAGGTGGCGGACAGCAACATGAGCTGAATGTTTAACAGGGCTCTGATGGGACTCCTCTCCCCCCTCCTTCCAAATCTCTCAGTAGTGTCATTCTGTATATTCGACCCGCTAAATTTCGACTGATGGTTTCATTCAAATAAACACTAATCCAATGTACACTAAAAGCATGTGGAATATGCTGCTTTTTGTTTAATTAATATTGATGTGACCACACTGACAAATGAAACCACCAGCGGCTGAGTGTCTACAAAGGAGACAAACCAACGGAAAATGCACACTCGCACTCGCGCGTACACACGCGCACGCACACACACACACACACACACACACACACACACACACACACACACACACACACACACTCATACACTGTACACACACACACACACTCATACACTGTACACACACACACACACACACACACACACACACACACACACACTCACACACACACACACACACACACACACACACACACAATCATCATCATCTTCATCATCATCATCATCATGTGCCTTGCTGCATGGAATTGGCGATCATGGCCTTCCATAATAATCTATACCTTGTCGCTGCAAGTACTTCTTCCACAATCACTGTTCTCAGCCACCCTGCAAGGCTGTCCAATATTTTATTTTTGGGTCTACCTGGTGCTCTTTCCCTCCAGCTTTCCCGTTGTGACCAGGCGCTCTTTCCTCATAAAATGTCTAATAACTTTTGCACACTTAAACATACATGTGCTTTCCAGATGACAGCTTCCGAATTTTGTTAAGACGATAACCATCATATCAATTATCAAAGAACTGTGTGACAATGCCTTTTTTAAGACATAGATTAAAACAGAAAGTTATCCACAGAGCTTCTTTCATTGTCTTATACAGCTACACTTTGACTGCATGCACGTGTTGACAGAGAGAGCAAAGGACAGACAGATGGAGAGAAAGAGAGAGAAAGACAGATAGGCAGACAGACAAACAGACAGACAGACAGAGAGACAGACAAACAGAGGCATAGACATACAGACAGACGGACAGACAGAGACAGACACAGACACAGACAGATAGACAGGGAAAGACAGGCAGAAACAGTGAGAGAAAGACAGAAACTGAGGCAGACAGACAGACAGGTGGGGTGGAAAAGAAAGACAAAGCAAGAAATTCAGCAGCCAGAATCAAAGTATTAAAATCCAGGTTTTAAGCCAACGACAAGCTATGAGGAAATGGAATGATAAGAAACCAAAAAAACAAATAAACAAACAAACAAACAAACAAACATAAACCAAAAAAATCCAAATCCAAATCACGAAAGCCATTTCATTATTGCATAATTATGCTTTCAACAGTTCTTTCTCATCTAACACATAAACTCCACTACACCGCAAATGCGTTCGTCTCAAGCCAACTTCAAACTATGAAAGAATAAAAAGTGCAGCAAAAAAAAAAAAAAAAAAAAAAAAAAATACACGAGCAGATTAAGACTAAGTAAACATCAACAAACAGATAAACACAGAAAAACCGCTGCGCGATACCCGGCAAATATTACCACGTATAACCCTCGTTTTCGTTTCTTACAACGCACAGTCAGCTGTCGTCAATACTGTAAAACTTGCAGGCTACACGCTTTTACTCTTAGCATACTGTTCGAAAGTTATCACGCTGTCAAGATCTGGTGTGCATGGTATCAAATTTTATCAAACATGTTCTCGTTTGCCGTTCCCCTTTACCAGGTAATGACTGTTACAGCAGTTAGTGTTCTTCGCTCAAGTGGTCAATAGCATAGTTCCAGCGTTGTGAATAACACGTTGACTCGAAAATAGATTTAGTCCCGCTGACAAAATATTTTATGTAAACACCTTTGTAAACACCGTTGTATATATTATGTTTGCTTTTGCTTTTATTTATGAATTTATGAATTATAAGTTTATGTATTTATTTATTTTTTTTTTTTTTTTAATCTATTTTCGATGTTGTTGTGGTTTTGGTGGTCTCTATTTGTATGGTTGCTGGTGTTTTTTGTTTGTTTCTTTGTTGTTTTTCTCACTATGCTTATGTGTCTGCACATCTAGCCATGAATATCTGAACCATGTATTGAGAGAATAAAATTCTACAGAAATGACAATGATAAGGAGTGTATCAACAAATTTAATCTATTGACAATCATTTGACACGTATATCCCTGCCCGTGGTATGTAATTGTTGCTGCTCGGAAGCACAGTCATGTCACCATAAAAATGCTTTCAATAAGTGGCACGTTAGGACATCTATTGTCTACGTATAACAGCGAAGCGACATCAACACATAATTAAAAGGAAACACCCAAGGATGCTGGATGGGACCCAGAGCATCAATGCCTCACCACTATCCGGACAATCACCTCCGAAGCTCCCAACGCCATACGATAGCCTTTTCATCAAGCACAAAAAAGAAGAAGAAAAAAAAAAGGGGGGAGGGGGTGAGGGCGGAGGCGAGAGGGAGTCTATGCGCTGCATGACCTGTTCAGACCCAGTCATCCAGTCATCAGTTACCTTGTTTATAGATGGGATCTGCGAATGTGTGAAGTTTCTTACATATACGCATCTGCGAATGTGCATCTGAAGGGATGTGGTATTACGAACTGACTGTTTTTCTCTCTTCTTGAAAAATATTTATAGTTTAAAAAATCAGCAATTGATTGACTCATTACTGTAATATAAGCAAGCAGTCGATGTCTGTTGGCCTAACAGCTGGAGGCTGTGTTATCTTGATGACTGTGAGATTAATATCTGCAGAGGCATGGATATCGATAACTGATTTACTGAACTCTCAACGAAGGAAGAATTGACTTAGTGCCAGGGCTAAAGTACTTTTACGAATACTGTTGGAAAAGATCATAAAAGCCATACGAGATGATAGTCAATTGCTCATTTAATCATACAGTAAATGATGATAGTCAATTGCTCATTTAATCATATAGTAACTGTGTTTATTTGAGCCGAAAGTAATACAACCCAGCTACCGAGGTAATGGTCAATCAATCACTTACCTGCAGAAAGTGTTTACCCACACGATGGGGAAGTGGAGTGGAACACTGATAAAACGTCATAAACCACACTGTGCAAGGCCTCCCTTAGAGCCTGTTGATACCATGGAGGTACACTAACAGCTGCTACTGCTGCTGTTCAGTGG
>CM060306.1:84065511-84075511 GCA_030674185.1 Monoplex corrugatus
TTCTACTGAAAGGTTACATTTATTTTTTTAAAAATGTCCCAATCCAATACAGTCAATCATAGCACAAATTTGTTTCTGGCAAGTAAAGAACATTTTACCATTTCAAAAAAAACACACCAAATATCATAAACTAATACATATCGTCAACAGATAACAACTACAAATACGCAGACAAAAATGCCGATTTTTTTTCCAAACAAGTTTACTCCCGTAATAGTGTTTGATCGTCAAACATACATTGTGATGTAGGGAACTACCATCACCTTCAGCCTTAAGGACGTCCCCGTCAAATGATGCCAGTGACTTAACAAAGAAACCGTACACACAAATATGATTTATTACTGTGCTCACACGAGGAAGACAGTTATGGTGTTCAATTCTCCTGAAACTGTCTGAACCGTTTGGTTATAAGTTGCACTATGATAACTCAATGGGAACTGTGTATAACAGAAGTTGATATTTGTAGATGCAAGCGACAAAGTCAGTCTGTAGGATCAGACACTGACCACCACCCCCACTCCTTACCCGTCAACCCCATTCTCCACTACTGCCACAATGACGCCATAATGTCTGGAGTCTGGTTCTGAGAAAAAGCGCCGAGTGTGCGATGTTGACAGATGAAAATCAAAGACAAGGCTGATGGAAATATAGTTTCATAAGTTTTTTCGTACACCTTTGTCACCTCGATGTGCTTAGCTGCCTTTTTTTGTCTGTTGCCCTCCCCACCCCACCCCACCTCTTTCTCTCTCTCTGTCTCTCTGTCTCTCTGTCTCTTTCTTTCTTTCTCTCTCTGTCTCTCTCTCTCTTTCATACACACACTCTTTCTCTCTTTCTTTCTCTCTCTCTCTTTCATACACATTCTCTCTGTCACACACTCTCTCTCACACACTCACTCTCTCGTTCTTTCTCTCACACACACTTTCTCTCTATCTCTCTCTCTCACAAACACACACACACACACACACACACACACACACACACACACACACACACACACACACAACACACACACACACACACACACACACACACATTTTAACTGTGCATATACTGAGTACTCGATAAGTAAACACTGGTGGCCTTTTTCGTTAATCCTTTGACTTACGCAGCCTATCCACTAACTGCAAAAAACTTATCCTTTTGACTCCCTCACCTAATCCAGGATGCCGGAGTCAAATGGGTTTAAATCAATAATTATTCACTTGACAGCCAATACTAAGACATCTATCTAAAGGCTGTCATGTTTAAAATTAAGATGGTTTGTGTCCTTTCAATTTAGAGGCATGACGCTTAAATACAGTCAACCTTCACGATGGTCATTATCCTTTTAAGTACAAAAAAGTCCACTCCATCTTTGGCCAATGGTTACTCTATCTGTACAGGCTAAAACGGACAAACGCACTTTTAAGTACCGCTCCTTGCCAGTAAGGAGCTGAAATTACCACTAATACGTTGTCATTGTCCTAATAAAACACACACACACACACACACACACACACACACACACACACACACACACACACACACACACACACAACACACACACACACACACACACACACACACACAAAGTTTGGCAACAGCACAACAAGAGTTCGTGTTTGAGTTATGCATTTTTACAGCCTAATCTTTTACCGCCTAACAACCTGCTAAAGAGGACTTATTTTCCAGATGGCTGCCATCTTTTTTCTTCAACATAAACAGTTAAATAAGTCCAGTGATACACTGATGTTTCATGATTCCACTGTCTTTAATAATGGTTCCCATGTGAACTCGCGCTGTCAAAACCACTGTTTCCTAGTAGGCACAGAAAAGCAGACAAAAACAAAGTCATTCCCAAGAGATGATCCCCATATATCAACTGTGAAGGACTATTCCATAACTTTTTTTGTAGGGGTAGGGAGCAGCCGACTCTTAACTGTAAAGGGCAAAGTCAGCCTGCAAGGGTAGATAATGGCCATATTAGGACAAGGAATGCAACGCGAAGGCGAGGAGTGCGACGTGTGGAGGTTTTGAGGAATAGACCGAGGGATAGGGAGAACGAGCTGGGGTGGAAAAGTGACGTGACAAAGTAGAATATAGATAAAGTCTGAAGAAGGATTAGTTGCACTCATCTTTGAGTTTGGACACGTTAACACTCTGCCGTTGCTTCTCTCTCTCTCTCTCTCTGCCGTTGCTTCTCTCTCTCTCTATCTCTCTCTCTCTCTCTCTCTGTTTCTCTCTCATCTCTCTCTCTTTCATCTCTCTCTCTGCCCCTCCCCCCCCCCCCCACCATATTTTGCTCTTTCAGGATTGCGTTTTGTTTTGGATGTTAGGCTGTGTCATCTCCAAACATATTCTAGTGATGTTTTGAATATAACAATATCTTAGCGGACTGTGCTAAACAACGTTTTTTTTCATTTGGTCAATATGTATTGCTTGTTAAGGAACTGGGTCCGTGTCATTTGCTTTTGTTTATTAATTGTAAGCTGAAGACGTTTGATCACGTCTCTTTCGTTATTTATCCATTATCAAGTTAACGGCTCTTTGAGATCATCATTGTATTCTTTGCACCATAATCTTGTTCTTCTTGTTCTTGTTCTTGTTCTTCTTGTTCTTGTTCTTCTTGTTCTTCTTGTTCTTCTTCTTGTTCTTCTTCTTGTTCTTACTTGTTCTTCTTCTTGTTCTTCTTGTTCTTCTTGTTCTTCTTCTGTTCTTCTTGTTCTTTCTTCTTCTTCTTTTCTTCTTCTTCTTCTTCTTCTTCTTCTTCTTCTTCTTCTTCTTCTTCTTCTTCTTCTTCTTCTTCTTCTTCTTCTCTTCTTCTCTTCTTCTCTTCTTCTTCTTCTTCAGCTGAGCAGCATCAGAGATCTTTTACATGATTATGTTAGAAAAGTATTCTTACACGTTCATACACAAAAGTCTATCAATTATGTCTCCACGGTCTTTGACTTTGCCAGTGACAATTTCAATGAAGCCCATAGCAAGCATTAAAAACTTACACTCAAAGCTCTGCTTCTGAAACCATGCAGTCTGCAACACTGGATGTTCTCCCAATAAAAAAAGCTTGCAATTAACCAATGAATATTCATTTAAACTTTTGCGCTGAAGTTTGTCACTTAAACGATTGTCACTTAAACGATTCGATGAAAATTCAACACAAATCCGCAGCATCCCACGAAGCTTCAAAACCCGATATCTACAATTGACATATTTAGATAAAGTCTTTGGTATTCTGTTAAGGTACTCTGGAATACCATTCCACATTATCTATGGTCCCATCAAAACACAGCAACGTTCAATAAAGAGCTAGACTTGTTTTCGTTCATTTCACAGTTACATGTACATCAAAACTATAATGCAATGCATTTGTATATAAAACATAGTGCATTCTAGTTGAGCACAGGAGCGGGGGGGGGGGGGGGGGTTATGTTTTGACTCATTTTATTATACTTTTGATATGATAATGTTTTGTCAGAAATTATTTCATATTTGTCTAACTGATCAGAATGTTTTTTCATGAAATCCATCTTTGCATAGATAACAGAATTAACTGTAGATGTAGGAGCGTTGATGTTCCTGTATGCTTTGATGGTTTGATCTCTCTCTCTCTCTCTCTCTCTCTCTCTCTCTCTCTCTCTCTCTCTCTCTCTCTCTCTCTCTCTCTCTCTCTCTCCCCTCCTCTTTTTCCTTCGTATACTTTCATTCTCAACAATATTAGAATTTAAATTTTGCATTGTGTTAATGTTTTTAAAACATTACAGTTCATTTGCACTAATGCAGATTCTCTACGAGTATTGTCGGGTGTTTGCATTATTGCAGACCCTCCATAGGCGAGGGTTGGATGTAAAAAAAAAAGAAAAAAAAGAAGAATGCCCTTATGTTACTGTTCTCGAACGTGAAATGTGTTTTCCTTTTTGTTTTAGTATTTGTTCTTATTCCTATTGTTCTTGTTATCTTTGTTATCTATTGTTGTTGTTGTTGTTGTTTTTGTAGTAGTATATGTTGTTATTCTCCTCCTCCTCCCTCTTCATCCTTTTTCACCTACATGACTTCTATTGTACATACTTTTATTGTGCGTACCATGCTTATGTCATGTCTGTTGTTTATCCCCTAGCTGAGTGGAGACGTCATCCCTGAAAGAGTTCGTGATTTCATTATCAAATCAAGAACACAAAAGCTTGTCTTTGTAACACATAAAGGAACACACACATCCATACTTTACATCATAACTATTCATGTTCACGTTCATACATGTACCGACATTCATTTCCTTTGTCACAGTGGACGAAAACATACTCTGCATGGAACCTAGTACACTGCTTCAACAAAGTCTGTTATACGAGATTTACTATAAGAAGGAGAACAAAGTTTCAACATTCATTCAGAAGTATATTCCGGATCTCAACATGGCTAAATGTAACCCCTGACCCATTGTTTCACTAGACCTACCACCTTTCAACAGACAGGCAACCAATGCTCAATTCATCCAGACCTTGCATCATGGCTGCATCAACCAGGCAGAAATCACACTGGGAGGTCTTTAATACGTGTAAATGTGCTTGAAAGTCAAGTCTCCTAGGAAATCTGCATCTCTCTCACTTGCCCAGCTTCACTTCAGCAGGCCCAGTGGTTGTTACCATCTACTGCACTGATTCCCCCTGGTGCCTAGTCCAGACTTTGGTCTTTACCATATGTCTGTTTGGAGGGAGAGTAGGAGAGTTGGATAGTTAGTGATGGGCTACTGTTCTTTGTCACGATGTCTGTTTGGTTATCTCTGTTGTTTGATTGTTTCTGTCTTGTTCTGTGGATGCGAAGGGTTTGATGTGTGCGTGTACTTGTGTGTGTGTGTGTGTGTGTGTGTGTGTGTGTGTGTGTGTGTGTGTGTGTGTGTGTGTGTGTGTGTGTGTGTGTGTGTGTGTGGTGGTCTTTGATTTAATGTCTATTCACTAAAGTGATTTTAGACAAAAAAAAAAAAAAAGGGGGGGGGGGGGAGGGGAGTGATAGAGGAGGAGTGAAGAGGATATTTGAAAATTGTCAATTTTGAATTTGAGAAAAGATGATCCAGAAAACAGCTGTTTTGAAGAGGGGAAGGTAAAACTAACAAATAATGTTACCATAATTATCGATTTAAACAAACAAACTAACAAACAAAATTAGTAAATATCCAGAAGAAATGAATAAAAAGTAAAACTAATAATTGACTAACCACAACAATGAACAAGTCAAAAAACATTTTAAAGGTAATTCGCTATAGGACTTTTTCACAGGCTAACAAAAAATTCATACAGTAATGATGATGAGGCAAATATGTCAGAAACTGTACTCACAGATAGTGTTGGAATATGTCGTTTTACCCTAACGCAAGAAAGAATATGACTATGTGTTATCTTCTTTCCACACAGACACACTATGTTATTGGTATATTTTGTTTTGAATGCATCAAGTTTCCATCTGTACATACGGACTGTATAGTTCTGCTGGCATGAAGCTGCTTAAGTATTTTGCTAACTTCAAAGTTCATGTGACATTTATCATACTTTTTCTGTTTTAATTGGAACTGCTTCCAGACGTAGTTGTCCACTAAAGTGTGGTGTGTGTGTGTGTGTTGTGTGTTGTGACTGTGTGTGTGTGTGTGTGTGTGTGTGTGCGTGTGTGTGTGTGTGTGTGTGGTTCTGTGTGTGTGTCTGTGTGTGTCTGTGTGTGTGGAGGAGTGTGTGTGTGAGTGTGTGTGTGAGTGTGTTTATGTGTGTATGTGTGTATGAGTGTGTTGTGTGTGAGTGAGTGTGTGTGTGTCTGTGTGTATTGTGTTGTGTGTGTTGTGTCTGTTGTGTGTGTACACGCGTGTTTGTGTGGTTGTGGGTGTATATGTGTGGTACGAGAGAGAGAGAGAGAGGAGAGAGAGGAGAAGAGAGAGAGAGAGAGAGATGAGTGAGAGTGTATCTGTCGATCTGTCTGTGTCAAAAAATATTATCTGCATGGAATCTAGTTCACTGCTTCAAAAAAGGGTCAGTTATTCAAGATCTACTATAAGAAGGAGAATTAAGATTCGACATCCTTTCAGAAGTATATTCCTGGACCTCGACATGGCTAAATGTAACCCCTGACCCATTGTTTCACTAGACCTACCACCTTTCAACAGACAGGCAACCAATGCTCAATTCATCCAGACCTTGCATCATGGCTGCATCAATCCAGGCAGAAATCACACTGGGAGGTCTCTAATACGTGTAAATGTGCTTGAAAGTCAAGTCTCCTAGGAAATCTGCATCTCTCTCACTTGCCCAGCTTCACTTTAGCAGGCCCAGTGGTTGTTATCATCTACTGCACTGATTCCCCCTGGTGCCTAGTCCAGACTTTGGTCTTTTCCATATGTCTGTTTGGAGGGAGGGAAGGAAAGTTGGATAGTTAGTGGTGGGTTGCTGTTCTTTATCACGATGTCTGTTTGGGTATCTCTGTTGTTTGATTGTTTCTGTCTTGTTCTGCGTGTATGTGTGTGTGTGCGTGCGCGCGCGCGCGCGCGCGTGTGTGTGTGTGTGTGTGTGTGTGTGTGTGTGTGTGTGTGTGTGTGTGTGTGGTGTGTGTGTGTGTGAGTGAGTGTGTGTGTGTGTGTGTGTGTATGTGTGTGCGTGTGGGTGTGTGTGAGAGAGAGAAAGAGGAGAGTATGTGTTGTGTGTGTGCGCGTGTGTGCGTCTGTGTGTTGTGTGTTGATGTCAGTGTTTGTGTGTGTGTTAGTGTCAGTGAGCGTGTGTGTATGTGCGTGTGTCTGTTTTTGTGTGTGTCCTGTACGTATGTCTGTGCGTGCATGCGACCGCGTGCGTGCATGCTAATGTTTGCACACGTATGTATATGTGCGTGTGTGTACGTTAGAAAACCAATCACAGAACCAAACCGTCCTGAATAAAAACAACAACAACAAACAAACAAACAAAAAACAAAAACAAACTAAACCGTTATATAGCATCACCTCACTTCCTGAGTCTATAAAACATCACCACAACTAGATTCATTCTATCACAGTGCAAGCGCCAGGAATCCACGAGGAACGACCAGTGTCAGATAACAACTAAGCTTCATTCTAAAACATAAAAAACAAAAAGCCTCTGCACTTTGATAGTGGTTAGGAATGCTAAGACATCTCTAACTCTTCATAGTGGGGGCAGAAACCGCCAAGTCGTGACACCTGACACGAAAAGAAAACATCATCACTGAAATAGTTGCTTCCACAATGTCAGTTCTAGTTTAAGTTTTTTGTTTCTCAAGCTGGCGTATACATTAACAAAGAAATTAATGTCCGTGTATTGTCATGCTTGAGAAACAGAGTAACTATGACTTCTGTTATTCACAATTTCCGCCTCACATTCCAATTTTCTTCTAAAAGGATAATGCTAATTGTCACTTTTGTGATTGCATGCTAAAGAATATAGTTCCTCTTGTTTAGGACACCTGTGGTGACTCGAAGATGGCACTGCCAACGCAACATCTTTTGCTTCCCTCTTGAGATATGATATATTCACAACGTTTCTAAAGTTGATGGATTCATTTTAAATTATTGGTCCCAATTCTCATGCCAACTAAAACCTGCATCAGACACAGCCTACGGCAGTCTGAAAAAATAGAAAAAAACAATATTCCTGAACGAAGTGCAAGTGATAAAATGATAGACACAGACTGATAGATTTTTTTTTGGGGGGAGGGGGACAGTCATCCATGTTAATCTCTTTTCCTCCTCCTCTTCCACCTCTCTCTCTCCCCCCCTCTCTCTCTCTCAAAAAGAAATATGAAAAAAAATATTTCGTGCTGTCAGACATTCACCAAAAGTTATATCATCAAATATATATGTTTAAAAAAGCATTCATCAAAAGATGATATTTTCAAAGATATGTAAAAAGGGGTGAGGATGTAAAAACCTTGCTACAAAGAAAAGAGGCTTACACGACTTTGTTAGTGTAGGACATACGAAAAGTAAACTGCATGGACGCAAAACAGATACAACAATGTTCAACGTTACCACACAAGAATGAAATCACTTTTGGTTGCACAATAATCGCTTGAATACAGCGGGGAATAAAGGACTAATGTGCAAAAGTGTATAGTTTGAAACGATGAAGGGAGGTTTTTTACAAATTCAGCACCTCAGTTAACCACAAGTCTTTGAACACTGTCAAAACAGAACTAATGTAACGTAAAAGACAAATAATATAATTATGATGTGGCTGGTTTCCTGGCACGTTGCTTTTCATGACTGTGTTGAATACATAAAACAGACTCATAATCGTGCTAACCAGATTTTAAAAAAAGCATTTTCCACGGAAGTAGTAAAAACATTAAAGACTGAACATGACTACATGTTTCTTAAAGAATAACGTTGGGACCATTTGAAAAGAGTACTTCAAGATAAAAAAATTGCAGGATCATTAGACGCTGCGGAGGGAAAACCCATCATTACACAGACATCAGGTGTGTTTTT
Organism: Monoplex corrugatus; assembly: GCA_030674185.1. Lineage (NCBI taxonomy): Eukaryota > Metazoa > Mollusca > Gastropoda > Littorinimorpha > Ranellidae > Monoplex > Monoplex corrugatus. Next base: position 84,073,958 of record CM060306.1, read on the forward strand.
TTTTAATTTACATGCCTATACGAACAAGTGTTCATAACGCCTACATAAAGTGGCACCAACACCTTGTACAAATACATAACCACATCTGATAATAGAAAGTGCAGAACCAAGGGTAAACTTTTCTTTCGGAAATGATATAGCCAGCTGTCAATTCACCACTTGGCTTGACAAAGTGTTAACATAAAGAGTGACTTCTACGTCATGTGCCTGGCGATCTTCATTTACAGAACAGAGTGTAAATGCTGTTCTTAATGTTCCTTGACGGATGTGCAACAATGGCAGCAATGAAACATAAACAGACAAAACAGCGAGCTGATCCCCTTCGTTACCTATGAAAGAGTAAGGAAACCCTGGCCACATGAAATGGATTTTCATGTGAAAAGATCTACATTAAGCTAACCCTGCACACACACACACACACACACACACACACACACACACATACACACACACACACACACACACACACAGAAGAGACAAACATACACGCAAGTACACGTGCGTTCATGCACGCACACACACGCACCACACACACGCGTGCACGCACACACACACACACACACACACACACCCTTTACTCATATTCACCCACCAGAGAAAGAGAGAGACAGAGACAGAGGGGGGGGGAGAGAGAGAGAGACAGACAGACAGAGAAACAGAGACAGAGAGACAGACAGAGAGACAGAGACAGAGAGACAGAGAGACTGGTGCTACAAACAGATGACATTATCACCCTTCTTCTGCATTCCACAACACCTCCTAAATACTTTACACAACTTCATCCTGTTTTTTAAGCAGCACAAGAAATGACTCTCCTACACCTTATGTTCCTTAGTGCCATTTTTTTTTTACAAAAACAAAACTATAAAGATCGAGATAGCGTCAGCCCTGTATTAAGTCTTCTCTGATATCCATGGCTATGTCATAAAATATGTCTGCGAAATGCTGTAAGACTTAATGGAAAAGCCATGGGTTAATGATGTGCAAAAAATAACTGTCCTCTCTGCCAACTTACGAAATAACACCTTGCGCAGTTCAGTGTCTGATACGTAGAGCACTTTGTTCCAGAGTCTTCCAGAGCTGAGATTAAGCCATTTAGCCCTTCACCGATCTCTCAGATCATGAAGTTTTCTGCAGCCTATGCGCGTATTTTGTTGATACATCAATAATGTCTGTTTTTTTTTGTTTGCTTTTTTCTTGTTTACTTGCTTGTTTGTATATATTTTCTTTTCCTTTTTATTATGTCGCTGAGGTCACAACTTGTTTAGATAACATACAAGGGGAGAAACTTGTGTGCACTTTTTTCTTGTTCCTTTGTTTGTAGTTTAACTCCATGATCACTGTTTGAGTGATCTGCACACACAGACGGAATAAATTGAAAGGGTTAAAACTATTAACTTTTTTTGTTGTTTTTACTTTGTTTTCTTGTTTTTTGTTTGTTTTTGTGTTTGTTTTGCTTCTGTTTTTGCTTTCGACTGTTTCCCTCAGCATTGCGTTTTTCTTTTATTCTTTTTTTCTTTTTTTGTAATCCATGTATGCAAGATGTTTTGCCAG
>CM060306.1:84080511-84090511 GCA_030674185.1 Monoplex corrugatus
GCAATCCCCTCCCTCTCTCTCTCTCTCTCTCTCTCTCTCTCTCTCTCTCTCTCTCTCTCTCTCTCGAAAATAGTTGAAGAACAAGCTGGATTTAGAGCAAAATACAGTACAATTGATCATATTTTCACACTTTACTCCCTTGTGCAGAAGCATTTACTTTTAAATAAAGAAACTTTATGTTGCATTTGTGGATTTTAGGAAGGCATTCGATTCTGTGAATCGTAATAATCTTTGGAATATATTACGTAAAAGTGGTGTGAATGGAAAATTATATATGGCCCTAAGAGGAGTTTATAACTCAGTGTTTGCATGCGTGCGTGAGAAGTGTGTATATTCAGATTATTTTGAATGCCCTAAAGGAGTGAAACAGGGGTGTCAATTGAGTCCTCAATTGTTTTCATTTTTCATTAATGAATTAGCAGTGGAACTGTCAAGAAAAGGCAGGCATGGCATTCAAATTATCCCTGGGGTTATTGAGATATTCCTATTGCTGTTTGCAGACGATGTTGTTCTTCTCTCTGGTACAGTCAAAGGCTTACAAAACCAGTTAAATGTCTTAAAGGAAGAATCGGATCGACTAGCTTTAACAGTTAACATGGATAAAACTAATATTATGATTTTCAGGAAGGGTGGACATTTATCAAAACACGAAAAATGGTTCTATGGAATTAACGAGGTTAAAGTTGTTAATTCTTATAAATACTTAGGAATAATATTTTCGACAAAATTAAGTTTAAATTATGCATGGGAAGAATCTTGTAATAAAGGGAAAAAAGGTGTTATTGAAATTCTAAAATCCTTACGGAAGCTCAATTCTATTGATTGTAATTTATATTGGAAAATGTTTGATACACAGATAGAACCTTTACTTACATATGCAGCTGAAGTATGGGGTCTTACTGTAAATCCACATATGATGCTTCACATACTTCTATAAACTTTTTTGCTCTTTCCAATCTCACTCTTCTCAATACTGTTTTTTGAACTGGTGATATTCCCTTTATCATTGCCTTTGTGACAAAAATAATAAATAAGCTGCGTTGAAATTTGTTAAGTTCCATGTTTCACGTCTATGTTAAACAGGAATGAAAATAAAATATGGACTATTATCAATAGGACAATGATGAGAAAAACAAAACTCTCTAAATAGAAGTAAAAAAAAAGCCATCAGTGACTTTTTTATCCTTGTGATTTCCCAAAAGTAAGAAATACATGTACAGAAATAAATGAAAGAAAGACGGCTTATTTGTTTGTTTTAATAACAAAGTAAATGGCATCAGACATATGTGGTATGAAACTTCCACAGCAAAACAAAAAAATTCTAGTCTGGTTCTACCCACACTAAAAGATTCTTGTAAACCGACAATAATATTCCTGTGTTTGTTAACGTGAATAAATTGGCAATGAACATATTAACTGCAAAATTAGATAATAATCTTGAACAAACCCAAATAAAAAATGGCAAAATTGGAAAGTCATTAGGTATTTTTTTTCCCCTTTATTTAAATCAAGTATCCATATGGAAAAAAACTGTAATTATCATACAACATATTTTGAAATATACGAGGAAAAGAGATTTTGCATCCGCTTGGCAAAGAAATATACAGAATGGTTGTATCCTTATTTTGTCACATTGACTTGAAGAGAGTACATAATTCAAAGCAGGCATTTATTCATACTGCGAAATGTTTCATAAGTAAATACTGCTAAACGCTTAAAGCCCGAAATAGGCTAACAACTTTACTGGGACTGTCTTATCCTTCTGGTTGACACAGGGCTAATCATGTTAGATCAAAAGGAAGCGAATTAATTATACTCATGTTTTAAAAGAGATTTTGTGTTTTGATGGCTTATCATTTTCTTTGTTTCCAATTTGAGTCTTGACTTAAAATAATGCATAATTTGTTAGATATTTAGTACTGGTTTGTGTGTTTCACATTAACTGAACTATCAGTAACAAAAAACAAAAAAACAAAACAACACAAAACAAAAAATAAAACACTGTATGTTGACCCTCGATAAAATATTTTATAAGAGCTCGTTATGTGACGAAGTTTAATACATTATAACAGACACGATATAAGGATGTTTTACCCATTAGACGTTTCTCTCTTACACCTTGAAGCATGTCTCTTTTCACAATCGATCGCGCTCCCTCTCTGTACGTTATGGATCGTCTCTGAGTCTCTCTGTCGTCAGTGTGAAATAAGTTTCTTCCCTCCTCTTTCCTGAAACCTAGATCAAATTCCTATTCCAAACACTTTCTGTTTTTTTTCTTCTCTTTTCTTTCTTCTTCTTCATCGTCGAGTCGTAAAATGATGAATTGCTTTCCAATTATCTCATCTCTCTTACTTTCTCTTCGACTTTTCAGTCAAATGTATGTTCTCTTTAATTATTCTCTCTCTTTCTCTCTCTAACTCTCTCTCTCTCATACATAGAGTGCATCAAGTTCGCCTTTCTGAAAAATGTCTCTCCCCCTTGTCAAAGTCCCTATGTCAGTTTCTTCAATTACTTTTCTTTTCTTCAGTTTCTCTCTCTCTCTCTCTCTCTCTCTCCTCTCTCTCTCTCTCTCTCTCTCTCTCTCTCTAAGCGCCGTGTGTTTTGTTGTAGTCATCTGGCTTTTGATCATGTACATACATTTAGATGTGTTTTGTGAAGTCGGATAGAATATCCGCGGGATGAGAAATGTGATCTTCTCTTTGATGTTGGACAACGTTGTTCTGTAGCAAAGTATGTCTGTGTCCTTACATTTCCATTGTAAGCTGAAGACCTTTGATATGGCTTCTTAAAAGTGTCTCTCCATTTTCACTGAAACATGGTGTTGTAAGTTAATATCAAACCCTTCACGTTGAATTTTCAGATCAAAGACACCGAGTGTGTTGTGGAGCTACCAAAACAAAAAAAAAACAAAAAAAAGAATTGGCTTTAACAAAGCATGTTGCATGTCGATGTACATATTTACTATCTTATTATTTTTCCTTTTCTTGCTTTTTTTTCTTTTCTCTTTGACGTCTTTTTAGTCTTTTTCAATGGAAAAATGACATCATTTCATACAGTGAGGAGAGAGGTGAGTGCGTGCATGTGTGTCTGTTGTCTGTGGTGTGTGTGTATCTATGTGTGTGTGCGTGTGCGTACATATGTGCGTGCGTTGGTGTTTGAGTGTGTGAGTGTACGTGTGCGTGCGTGTGTGTGTGTGTGTGTGTGTGTGTGTGTGTGTGTGTGTGTGTGGCGCGCGCGTGTGTGTGTGTGTGTGTGTGTATGCGTGTATGTGTGTGTGTGTGTGTGTGTGTGTGTGTGTGTGTGTGTGTGTACAGAAAGGATTTCTTTTCAGTTTAATCAAAGACCTGTGTAGGCACAAAGGCCTCATTTCCTCACTTATCCCCATGCTCGCGTCCCATCCATTGAAAACTGCTGATGGATCAATTTCTAAATGCCTCAGTTTCTGACTCAGTGGTTGCAGTAATGAACCAGATGTTGCTGTGGAATGGACATTACCAACAGCATGAACAGTTCTGTGTGGAGAACATGGTATTGATTCTACTGTGCACGTACTGTGTGACATTAGAAATGGCTTGACACGAGCATTGTCTCCCTTCCCTCTATCTCCCCCCCCCCCCCCCCCCCCCCCCCCCCGTGGTCTCTTTTTTTTTACAAAAGGAGAGTTAAGGCTGTGAAATTTTCATAGAAATATCCGATTCTCTCTCTCTCTCTCTCTCTCTCTCTCTCTCTCTCTCTCTCTCTCTCTCTCTCTCTCTCTCTCTCTCTCAAATGTACATCTTCATTTATATCTTTTGTCTGAACTGAACATGTTGATATAGTAGTAGTAGTTGTTGTTGTTTGTTTAATGTTAGACTGCTTGGCCCGAAAGTAAACTGCGAAATATTACTTTGAACATTGAGTTTACTAGGCTAAAAAGTACCAACATAACTAAAATGTATAACAAAACAACAAAAATGACACCATGCTTGAAATAGCAAGATTTAATATATCGATACCTAACTAAAAGAGAAGAACAATGGGTTTTTGTGATTTGTAAAAGTGCGTTTCATCAGTCTGTGACTTCAAGTGGAATCACAACAATGATGTTGTGCGTCATGTAAATAACCTTGTTCCAATCATTCAATATGAAATATTGCTCACTCCAAACCCACATAATTATTCCTTTGATGTCAGATGACATTTGGACATGTTTTCTTTTGACAAGTCTTTTTTTTTTTAATATCTGTCCGTTCTGAATTGTGCTTTGAAGATATCCACTTTTGATAACGTTTAATAACACCCATTTTTAAAAAAAGCTACTTTTGATGACTGTTTTGACAGAATCAATTTTATAAGAGTCTAGTTCGCTGAATCTGTGGGACTCGTATCAGACCGTTAACTCATTAGACAAGTGTCTAGCGTATCACCCCTGTGGGGATGCCAGGGACTTTTTTTCAGTATAAATAATATCCTTACCTCAATTCTGTATTAGTTATTTGCTCTTTTCTGTCACTATGTTTCTGTCTCGCTCCTTTGTTTTCCGCCATCTTCCCCTTTATTTTCTGCGTAGCTGGTCATTTCACCTAAATTTGTTCACTAAAGCCTTATATAATTTCTGTTAGGACTGATAATCGTATACATGTATTGGCTAAATTTTCGGCTCCACTAATGTCATTTCTCATTTCAGACAATTCAGGCCAGTTTATACTATGTTTTAGTGTATTTAATCATGTTTAACCATTTGTATACAGGTTGTTTACTTGATCTCTTCGTAACAGATCGGGCGTATGAGTCAGCGCCAGGGTCATATTCTTAGATTAAAGCACCTTTCGGTTTCAGTGTCAATTTTTCAAGATGATGTCTCCATACTCGGAATGAATTCCATGTGCACTAACGTCACAAGTACCATGTGATGGAGAAGATCCAGAATGATCACGGCACAAGACCATCCCCTCTCCCTTGCTTCAAACTCAAATTCACATTTTTTTACCACATCTACACAAAGGCAATAAAGCTAATTAGTGTTCAATGGGTGGGACCTGGGAAATCTGGGACCTGGGAAATTAACCTATCTCTCCAATGTTTTACACCAAGGCAGCCGGGCAATGCCTTGTTCTTCACGATTGTCAACTGCCGTGGGATCTTTAGCGTGCGCAGCCAGAAGGCACACGGGTCCGACTCTTTTTTGGTCCCTTCCGAAGGACTAGACGTTCAATTCGATTTTCCAGTTAAACTAGGAGAAAACTCGAGGCCTCCAAGACGAGCGAACCCTGGAACCTAGAGTTAGTTACTGGCAGGCGAGTAAGAATGTATCGATATATTCGATATATACTTATATTCTCTTCCACGTGTTTCTTTTGTTTCAAGGTCAACGAAGTGCTTTTGTGTTTTCGAATGGTTATAAGGGTTCTGCGAAATCGGCTACGCTTTAAAACAATACCACTCACTGCTAAAAACCGTAGTAACCAAGAATACCTCTAAACGTATCAAGAATAATGAGGTTCAAACCTGGATATCTAATGTCTTTCATGGCTGATCTAACCACTAGTCATCGCTCCATTAAACACATCAGTCTCCAGCAGACAGACCGCCCATCATTATTTGTTCTTTAGTCTGTATCATAGGTCCAGTAATCCAGGCAGAAATCAAGACAGAAGATGTATTATTCATGTTAATGGGTTCGCCAGCCGGTCTCTGAGGAAATCTGTCCAATTTTCACTCGCCAGGGTTCACGTTAGCAGGCCCAGTGTTGAACTGTTATCATCTACTATACTGAATCCGTCATTGTCTGCTCCAGACTTCGATCTGTCTTCGTTTCTCTGTTTGGTGGGAAGTGGGGTGGAGAATATGTAACTGTATTGGTGGTGGTTGATTCGTTGTGTGTCTGTTCTCTCTTCTCTTCTCTCTCTCTCTCTCTCTCTCTTCTCTCCTCTCTCTCTCTCTCTCTCTCTCTCTCTCTCTCTCTCTCTCTCTCTCTTCCAATGCCAATTTTTTGACACAATACTTGGAAAATGCAAAGTTTTTGAATCCGACATGGCCAAAAGACAAGATGTTGTATCTATTTTGTCGTCTGATGACGAAGTCATAATCAAATCAGTGGCACTATACATTGCGGAAGCACAAAAAATAAGACATAAACACTAACAAGCCCGACAATAGTGCTAGACAATATCATACTGGGATTAATTTAATCTCTTTTGACTGATGTGGGCTATATCACGTTAACTCCAAAAGAAGCCGCTTTATTATAGACTCTGTTTTGTAAAGAGCTGTTTTCATTTGCTTTATTTTGCTTTGTTTGCCGATAATTTAAGAGTAGCTAATAATATGAAAATAATGATATATTTGTAGAATATGTTAGAAGTGGATATTGAAAGGGTATATAGACACTTAAGGGTCTACTATACATGTTAACAAAAAAAACAAAAACAAAAAAACAAACCAAAAACAAATAAATAAAAGGCATAGTGATGTCCCTTGTTAACAGAGTATTTTGGGGCAGTTATGTGAAGATTATATTATTATCATTAAATGTAAGGTTTGGGTGGTCTAGCCCAGATGTTTCATCATATTACAGTTTTTATGTGTGTGTGCGTGCGCACGAGCGCGCCGGCGTGTGAGTGTATATGGGTGCGTGTGTGTGTGTGTGTGTGTGTGGGTGTGGGTGTGTGAAAAAGATTTTGGTTTGTCTAAACCTAGACAAATTATTGGCCTGAATGTGGGAACACTGTTCTGATATTTTTGTTTTGTTTGTTTGCATTAGGTAGTACTGGTAAAATGGATGATTGTTCATTATATATGATTTGAATATGTTCGACTGTTCAAGGAATGGATGTTCGATATTTTTTTTTTTGATTATGCGTGAAGAATTTGCGCACATACAAAGAGTGGATTATGTGTCGCACTACTGGAAAATTGTTATCCCCCTTGTCAAAAGACCTTTTCGGGTAATGACAATAAACAGTTTCAGTTTTCAGTTTCTCTCTGTCTCTGTCTCTGTCTCTCTCTCTCTCTCTCTCTCTCTCTCTCTCTCTCTCTCTCTCTCTCTCTCTCTCTCACTCTGCTGGGCTCTCTGTATTTCTCTCTCTGTCTCTCTCTCTCTCTGTCTCTCTCTCACGTGCGCGTGCCCACGCACACACACACACACACACACACACACACACACACACACACACACACACACACACACACACACACACACGTAATATGTAAGTGCAGGCGCATGCGTGTGTGTCTGTGTGGGTAGGTAGGTGGGAGGGGAGTCGCTCATGTCAACTACATTTCAGCTGCCTCAATAGTGTTCTGACTTTGCTTATTGGCTGTCCAGGATTTACATTTGTACAACAGTATTGGTTCTGTACAACAAGGAAGAACTCTCTTTTGATGTTACTTGATAAGCGCTTGTTGGTAAGAGCGCTCTTCATTTTCTTGAATGCTGGTTTAGCTTGGCTAATTCTGCCGGATTATTTTAATATGCATCTGCCATCTAATGATGTAGTTCTTCTCAGATATTTGAACTTATCAAATTGTCTCAATGTTGAGCTTTTCGCTGTTATTTAAAATGAAGGGATTTCTTTTTTTATGCTGATTACCATGTCTTCAGTCTTCTCGCTTTTTGGCTCTAGCCCTTCATTTCTGGTTTTTATTTCTATTATATTCACGAGATTTTGTTAGTCTTTTTTCCATTTACTGAAATTAGAACAGTGTCATCTACATAACGAAGAATGTTTAACGTTTTCCTCCGATCACGATCCCAGAGCACTTTTCCAATTTCTTACAAAGATTCCCCACTAAAGTCAATCTGGTGACAGAACACATTCTGTTAACCCCTCTCTTGATAATTCAGAAACAGGGTATATCATTTTCTACTCTCATTGCTGGCATGTCTTCCCAATGCATATTCCTTTTGTTCTTAGACCTTTTCCATCAATATCGGGCGTTTCCACTGATTTATCATTTCTATGTGTCTTATCCGATCAAAGTGTTTCCTGTTGATTGATCAGTTATGTGTCTCACCCGATCAAAAGTCTTGGTATAATCAACAAAGCACACATTAATTTTCATTCAACTCAGTTGATCTTTCTGTGAGAGTTCTTAGGGTGCATATGGCATTAATAACTCCTTTCCCTTCAACAAATATTGTTCTTCTGATGTCTGTTTTGATTCTGTTCCTTGTACCCACCATGATTCTTAACAGATTTTTTTTCACTTTTCTTTTCATTCATTTTTTAACAATGAATAGACATCAACAAACAATGTAATAACAAAGATAGTTTCAATTCATGCACATAAGAGGAATCTTTTAGACATCTGACAACACACAACATACAGAAGACCACAAAAAACAACATATTTCACACATGGGAGATTTCAAAGTGAACATAAATATTTCAAAAAATGTCATAAAGATGCTTAACAGAATCTTTGTCACATGACTCATCAAGCTGACTTTACAATGAAAATCGCATTCTATAACCTCTGCTTTCTGAAAAGTGATTTTGACATATCTTTGGAGATTTGTTTTTCAAGTGTCATAAATTTCATTAAAGAGGACTGTTAATTTTTCAACATCAAATTCATCTGGAACCTCAGTCATTTCTTTAGTAACAATGTCTGGTTACAGCGTCTTTTCCCCATTTCATCATCTTTTTTAACGCTGTTCTATCTTTTATTATTGGTAGTCCTTCAACATTCTTTCTTATGATGCGTTCCTCTTTTCTGTCATCGTCAAAAAAGTATTTAATATACCCTCCCCAGTTCTCTTATATTTGGTCTCTTTTCATTATAATAGTATCATCTTTAGATTTTAAGTAACCAGTTGAAGTGCATTTTGTTCCTGTGGGTAATTTCTTCAATGTTTCTGTACACAGACTGTGTCTGCTTTGTGTCGCTCTTCTATTTGTTTCCATTTTGCTTCTTGCCAAGTTTCCTTAGCTTCATTGCACCTGTTCCTGGCTTCCAAATGTATCTTTTTGTATTCTTTCTCTCCTCCCTTTACTGTCCTCCATTCATCCATCTAGCCTAAAATTTCCTTCGTTGTCCAGTTCTGCTTTGCTTTTCTTTCAACTCTGGGGATCTCTTCAGAAGATTCATTCATCGAGTTTCTAAAATGTGTCCATTGTTTCTCACTGTCCCCAATCTCCTCCAGAGCATTGAATTTGTTTTGAATATATACGTTAAATTTTGCACGAATTGATTCATCCGTCTTTTAAGAGTCTAGAATGTAGTTTGAAGTTATTTTTGGTTTGTTTTCTTTACCTTAGGGTCCACCTAAATCTGTGCCTGGTAATGCTTTTGCTATCAGAAAAGAAATTCTGGTGTGATTCATTTATCAGGATGTAATCAATGTAATTTCTTCTGCTGTCTGTTGGATTTATCCACATCCATTTTCTTCTGTTATGTTGCTCAAACCAAGTATTTCCTTTTATGAACTCAAATACGTTTGCTCACTCAAACTCAAGTTTCTCTCCTCTTTCATTCGCGTGCTAAGGCCATGGGGTACAATGATGCCATTTTTTTCCTGTCCCACTTCAGCATTAAGATCCCCCTTTATGATTTTAAAGTCCTGTGATTTACATTGAACCTTGGCTCTCTCCTACTTTTACATAGACGTTGTCAATTTCTTCCTCAGTACTTGCAGATGTGTGTGCATATACATGTACTTGATAATGTTGATATCAAATGTGACTGGTTCTTGCGAACGGGGTCACAAGTCGCAACGTGTGAACTGAGATACGGGCCTGAAAAGGAGGTGAGGGTCGATCTGGGTGATTTGAGATTTTTGTTCCTACACATTGTCTGACCATTAATCTATCAATTATGGCAAAGATCAAAGTGAAATTTGGGCTGAAAGAGTGTTAAAATAACATTTTAAAGTGATAACCCATCGAGAATGTGCAGATTTTTTCCGTGAAAATGCGTGTGTTTGAGCTTTAATTTAGGCCATGAAACCGTACAGGGCCTCAGCATATCGCATACCGTTGGAATCAGCTCGCGAAATAGCTAGTATGTAGTGCAGAAC
>CM060306.1:84093011-84095511 GCA_030674185.1 Monoplex corrugatus
AAGACATGTCTTAGTCTTCCTACTATTGACAGTAATGTTCGGTCACAAGCCTGACTGGATAAACATTTCCACCCGAATAGTGACTTCCACATCGCACTTTCCTGTGACGTTAGAGCACTAATGAGTACTAGTCCATGACTCTAGCTAGCAGTGAAACCTTCCTGATGTTTATCTCAAAAATTGAAGAGACAGGAGTAACTGTGACTGAACCCACCATAAAATAGAACTTGAAGTCTACGGACTACTGTGTAGAGGTTAACGCAACTGATACAACGATGGGAGGTTAAAGGTTTAAATCCCGTCAGTTTTCTCAATACCATTGTGGGTTTTTTTTAAACCCTACGGTCTCCTAACAAGAATTGATAGTTATGAGCTCATTGGGAAGACTAGTATTGCATAGTTGAGTTTCATTTTAACTGTACGAATGCCTCGTTCAGGGTGCTGCTCTAATGTTATAAAAAAAAACCCACCGCAGGTGTCTGTATGTCTCGAGCCTGGTTGACGCCAGCAGATATTATGAAAGAAAGTATGGAGTATATTCTAATCTCAAGCAGTCTCAGTCTGAAAAAAAAAACTGCAGGTGTCTGTATGTCTCGAGCCTGGTTGACGCCAACATATGTTTTGAAAAAAAGTATGGAGTATATTCTGATCTCAAGCAGTCTCAGTCTGAAAAAAAACCCTGCGGTGTCTGTATGTCTCCAGCTGGTTGACGCTAGCATATGTCATGAAGGAACGTATAGAGTATACCTTGGTCTCAAGCCAGTCTCAGTCCAGAACGGAACTCTTAAAACATCATGATCATCACCCCCATTGTCATTATCACTATAATATTGATAGAAAAATGTTCCGCATATTCTGTGGCTGCTAAAGTGATGTAGAAAAATGGATAACAAACAAACAAAACAACAGAAACTTCTACAGTTGTAGTAATACAGTGATCAAACACATAGCGCCCACACAACTATGAGACAGTAAGTGTGCGTAAGAAAATAATTATATTTTTGCTTTTGTTTCTCAAGAATGCCGAGCTGGTAACAACTTTTGGGAACTGAAATATAAACAGGTGTGTGTTGATTATGTCAGCCCAGTCTGAAAGTCGGAGAAGTATGTAATCAAACGAACTGAAAGCAAAAGAAAGAAAACTCGTTTCGATATGTTTACTACTGTGGCTTCTTTCCATATTTGTTCAGTACTTTCGCATTATTACTTCTGAAGAACCATGCATCTGAAAAGGATGAACCGATATGCTATCTCTCTCTCACTCTCTCTCTCTCTCTCTGTCTCTCTCCTTCTCCCTCTCTCTTTTTCTGACTCTCTCTCTCTCCCTCTCTTCCCCCTGTTTACTTCTTTTCAGTCAAGAGTACAACGTTGGCATGGTTCAGGGATCGGGAGGTAAAGTGGTGAGATCAAGCTACTCCAAGTTGAGGACTGACAGAATATAGAAAGTCTGGAAAACAGTGGACGCAACGAACGAAAACCTATTGGTCAGAGAAAAACAGATCACATGCAGACCGATAGGCGGGACTGGGATCGACACAAATAGAATGGTAGTCAATAATTAACAAAATGGCAAATAGGAATATGATGAAACAGGAGACAAAAAAAAAGAAGAGAATGCCAAAAGAGTCCAGAAGGAAGTCCAGAAGGGCAACAGGGGTAATGGACAATGTGGGAAAGTACATTCCAAAAAAGTTGATGCTGGAGTGACGTGTACCATACGGCGTCTATCAGTATCGGTTTCATGCTAAGATCTGTATATCACCTTCTGCCCTCGAATGCAAATCTGGTGAGGTGGGGGACATCAGATGAACAAAGTCTTCGCCATAGAGGTTGGAGCCAGGAGGTTGATAAACACTTCTCTGCTTAACCTTAAAACGGCTTTCGATTTCTTCGAAGGCGAAGACCACAGCCCTAAAGGCAATTGCAGAGGTAGCTGTGGAGAATTTCATCCGGATCTGGTCGAGGAGAAACAAAAGTGAAAAATTCACAAGGCTCAAAACCTCCATGTATTGCACGTATCCGAAAGCTATGTAATTAAAAATATTCGTAACGATTTCGTCTTGAGACGGCTGACCACTTTGGATATGCGGGTTCGAGCCAAGTTCGATGACTAATTTCGTGTGTATAAATATGGCGACAGCAGACCGGCACCCGAGAGTCATGACCTGGATGCGGCTCTGTCATCACAGAGTGTGAGGTGTTTAAAGGCTGATATATATGCTTGACAAGGGGCTTCTCCTCTTATATCCCTCAAACAAGAAATAGTCAAAGTCTTTTACTGCTGTAAGATTGTTATTTTGTCTGTCCTTGGGAGGACTGTGGCAGGCATCGATCTAGCGAAGGTAGTTGTCCAGACTGGTTTTACGACTTAACAGTTATTGCCGATACAAGTCGAGAGAAGAAATGACTCGGCACTTTTGAATACTACCAAAGTATCGTGGCAGCTGCGTGAACCATCGTCTAGCAAGTGGTCTAATGGTGAACCGATTCTATTCTTTTG
>CM060306.1:84100511-84105511 GCA_030674185.1 Monoplex corrugatus
ACTGGATATCAACAGATTTTTTTTCCTTTCTATTATATGTTCTGATTAACACACATACACATCGAACGCGCGCGCACGCGCTTCGCAGGCACAGACACACATGCAGGCACTCAGCACATACACACACTCTCTCACACGCACGCACGCAAGCACACCACACACACACACACAACACACACACACACACACAACACACACACACACACACACACACACGCGGCGCAAGGACAGACACGCGCACACGCGCAAGCACGCATGCACACATACGAGAGCGGTTCCGGCGCATGAAAGGCATAATTGTGATTTAATTATAAAGATATAGCGATGTTTGATGCTGTGCAATAGGAATAAGGTCAGTTACATAGTGTGCAACGTTCATTATGATGCTACTCGTGATATACGACTGACGACTTCGCAATTTATCCGTTCGTACTCTTCTCATGGAATAATGTTCTTCTATTTTAAGCATTACAAAACTGTAACTTTGTCTTTTGGTTGTGAGTTCACTTTTTTGTTTTTGATGCTTGTTTTATAACGTCTGGAACTTTTGTTTTTGGTTTAATCGTTCTGGTATTTTAGCCCAGTCATCCAGTCAAGTCAAAGTATCATTCCATATTTCAGTTTTAAACAATCACTGTTTCCAATCCGGCCAAACACTGAACATTGGTGCGACACGGACGAACGAAGCAGTCTCTGACAAAGAAACAATCGAATGAGACGTTTGTATTATCAGATAAACACATGCGCAAAGCTGCGTAATGGGGTCGGAAGGAAAAGTACCCGAGCGGGCAAACCGATGTTGCAAAAGATATGCGGATTAGAGAGAGAGAGACAGACAGAGAGAGACACAGAGAAAGACAGACAGACAGACAGACAGACAGTGAGCTTCTGACGTTTCATAACATCATAACTGTAACTTATCCAGGAGAAATCTTAATAAGAACTACATGTAAAACAAGTCGAGAGGAACAAGATGATACTATCCTCGAGTTAATAAGTGTTTTGAAGTTTTTTTAAACCCTACACTGTTTGTTGATACCCAGTACATTACAGACAGACAGATAGACAGGTACAAACAGAGAGAAATAGGGAACTCTAATCAAAGTACACTACGACAATTTCATATTTCATTCCTTTCCTGAACAAAACAAATTGCAAGCATAAATAACAAAAATCAATGTTTTTGCCGAGCCATTCTTGTTAAACCTGTCGTTACCTGGTAGTGTCACACAATGTATACACGATAAAATCAATATCCTCTGCTTTTGAAAGGAGCTATTCACCCTGTTTATAATTCCCAATTGACTGTAAAGTCTGGTCACCGCTGTAACCAGAGAGTGGTTCTGTGCTAGCAACTAAGTCATTTAAACATCGATCCATGATGATTTTCAGTTGAGAGGATACAGCCATGGGGAAAAGCTGAGGAATGGTGCGCGCTTAGGCTACTTACATTTATATTGAATTAAACATGGTTTTCTTTCACCGTTCAATGTAACAGTGATTTACATCCTCAAGGTGCTATCTTAATTTGATTGCATTATTTCTGTTCACATTATTTTTTTTGCATATAATAACATATGATGGCTTCTGTGTTCTGTAATTCATGCCGCGAATTATTATTTACGTCTTTTTTTGATTATGATGTAAATCACGCTTTGCTCTGTTAGTAAAATGTAAAGTATGATTGTTGATGTATTTTAAAGTGTTATCTGTATGCTTTGTATTT
Source organism: Monoplex corrugatus (assembly GCA_030674185.1). Taxonomy (NCBI): domain Eukaryota; kingdom Metazoa; phylum Mollusca; class Gastropoda; order Littorinimorpha; family Ranellidae; genus Monoplex; species Monoplex corrugatus. Next base: position 84,102,238 of record CM060306.1, read on the forward strand.
CAACTGTAAAATGTACATTGTTCAGGAGGTGGTCTACATACCCACGAAGCGTAAACACCCAGTGGACAAAAGAAATCATCAATATAATATAAAAAGAGAAATCAAAGCGGGAAAAAACAAACAATGATAATGTGAATTGTTCCTTTGTAATTATCGATCATAAAAGGGTGTAATGACAGAGTCTTGGATCGGACAAGGATGGGTTACATCACCATTTCTATTCACCAGTTCTGTTTTGAAAGTACCAAATGATCCAAATCCTGATGCAGAAGCTCAAGCATTCAATGAAGTACTAATCGCTGATGATCAAGCGATAATGAATTATGACATATCACAGTTGCTTAAAAGTAAGAACAAATTTAACAGTAGCTGTGATAACTATGACAGGAACATCAGCACCAGCCAGCCAGAGCTGGTGAGTAGATCGAGAACTTGACAAACTGGATATCACGATTGGAAAAGGGCAAGGCACACAGTTCAAGTACTTGGAAATCTTAATGAGAGAAGATGGACAAACCGACAAAGTAAAACCAGACCAGAATCCAAAAAAAAAGCAAATACTATAGAAAACTAACTTTCCCTCCTTCGAAGAAATATCAAGCGTCACTATGGAAACAAAAGCAATATTTATCAATACAGTCTGTGTACCTCCACTGAGTTACCAGTCCAGATACTGAAATACAAAACACAACACACACACACACACACACACACACACACACACACACACACACACACACACACACACACACATACTAGAGAAAGACTACACATTTTGAAAATGAGATCTTTCAGAAGAGTAGCAGTTAAGACCAAGGGAGACAGGATTACACACGAGGAGATGGTTGGAAAAAAAAAATCTCAACCGTTACATCACACGGCATCTAGTGTTACAGCTACATGACCAGGATGCCGGTCAATCAGGCATTCCTGAGAGTTTTCGACACCAGGTGCTTCAGAGCCAGAGGAAGCCAATGGCAGTACAGGATAGAAGGACAGAAAAGCACACTCTGCATGTGCAATATTTCTCAATGCTGTACAGTATCTCTCAATGCCACGTCCTGTTTAGCCGCAGACCGACATCGTATCTCCAGTTGACACGCCCAAGAACAAGCTGACTTAAAAATAAAGTATTTTCCTTTGTAAGTAACTCATCAAAAGTTTCGTGGGTTAAGAAATATAAATGTTATGTGAAGGCGCGGATGATAACAGAAGCCGACTTGACGGCTCTCCGTCGGGGGTGATAGTGAACAAATTCCCGTAAAGCCAAGATCAAAGACGTCCAATTTACAATAAAATGTTAATGATACCGACACATTTTCCTACAGAACATTATCGACTATACTACATTGAAAATAAATGACACATTACACGACTTGAAGATACCCCATTCGTCGTCAGGATACATCATCAAAAGTGTTGTTGTTTAAATCTGATCAAAGACTATGGAATTACTGTACAAAACTACGGCCGAAGTAAAACAGGAGAGGGAGGGGAGAGAAAGAGAGAGACAGACAGACAGATAGACAGACAGATAGACAGACAGGCACCTAGAGAGAGAGAGAGAGAGAAAGAGAGAGACAGACAGACAGACACCTAGACAAAGCTAGAGAGAGAGACAGACAGTCAGAGACAGGGACGGAGAGAGACACAGAAACGGATTAACATCTAGACAAGGCAAGAGAGAGAGAGAGACAGACAGACAGACAGACAGACACCTAGACTAAGCTAGAGACAGACAGAGAGACAGACAGACAGACGGAGTCAGAGAGAGGGACGGAGAGAGGCAGAGAGAAACAGAGAGGCAGAGACGGACAAACATCTAGACAAGGCTACAGAGAGAGAGAGAGAGAGAGAGAGAGAGAGAGAGAGAGAGAGAGAGAGAGAGAGAGAGAGAGAGAGAGAGAGAGAGAGAGAGAGAGAGAGAGAGAGAGAGAGAGTCTGTGCACATCTTTTGACTACAACCGTTTTGAGCACCCTTGAGCTTTGTGATGTTCAGCGTCGCAGCGTTGGTTCATGACTCCAGGTGCCATTGCCTGAAGACATTTTCTGAACGACAGACAATGCGTGTCGACTGATGTTGACGATGTGGCTGTTATTTGTATTGGATGTTAACTAACAATTTGTGAATATTTATAATGTTGTGTGTGTGTGTGTGTGTGTGTGTGTGTGTGTGTGTGTGTGTGTGTGTGTGTGTGTGTGTGTGTGTGTGTGTGTGTGTGTGTGTGTGTGTCCATAAAGACATTTGTGTGTAAGTTTGAATTTTAGGTGTTGTGTTGTTGTATGGATATGTATAGGTCTGTCTCTCTGTACACCTTCCTATAGTTTAGGCCTTAGTGAGATTAACAATTATTATCAATATTATTATTGTTATTATTATTATTATTGTTATTATTAGTATTAGTATTATTATTGCTGTTATTATTGTTATTGTTATCATTATTATTGTTGTTGTTATTGTTATCATTATTATTATTATCATCATCATCATCGTCATCATCATTATTATTATTACTATTATAATTATTATTATTATTATAGCATTATCATTATCATCGTCATTATTATCATCATCACTCATCCAATTATTGTTATTGTTGTTAATATTTTTCCATGTAGAACACAACGTCTGAGAAATAACAAATCCCACAGTGCAGTTACATTCTCTCTCTCTCTCTCTCCTCTCTCTCTCTCTCTCTCTCTCTCTCTCTCTCTCTCGCGTTTTTTTTCTCCTGAAGAACCAGTCGGGTAAGGAATTAACGAGAACAAAAACAACGGCTTTTTTTTATACTTGCTGAACTTTCGTGTCGAGTCACCAACGAAAAGCAGTAGAAAAAACAAGTCAGAAAAGAGGAAGATCAATTGTCACGAATTTCCACTATGCGTGTGGATTGATTAAGACCAGAGATTTATTTTTTTTTGCTGATTGCGTGTACGGATAATTCCTAGAAAATGATGGTCTAGCCTGACCATTTCGTTCTTGTGTATTTAAAAACACAAAAAATATATCTGAAAGCAGTTCCCCTGTTTTATCCTCTCTCTTTCAAGTTTTTTGTCTTTTTGTCATTATTACTTTATTGGTAAATTACTCGTTTGTATCTGACCCTCCACACACAAGCACACAAAAGTAATCGCAAGTTTAAATTAATGTGTGTGTGTGTGTGTGTGTGTGTGTGTGTGTATGTGTGTGTGTGTGTGTGTTGTGCGCGCGCGCGCGCGCGCTCCAGTGTGTGTGTGTGTGTGTGTGTGTGTGTGTGTGTGTGTGTCTGTGTGT
>CM060306.1:84110511-84113011 GCA_030674185.1 Monoplex corrugatus
ACGGTGAATTATGTCTTACGTTGAAGTTGATCAATTAAACAAATGTGTTGTATTTATCATTCCATGTGTGGACTACCTTTGAGAATCCTTGTCTAGTGTGGTTAGTGCGTTTCCTCTCGTCACACTCTCCTTCCTTATTAAGTGCATAATTACCAAGTAGAGAAACTATTCTTCATAATCATCCTCAATTCCTTAGATACATCACAAATCCCTTCTTGCGATACTAACATCAATAATGTAAAAGAAAAATCGTCATAAAAACAAAACAAAACAAAACAAAAATAATCATAATTATAATAATAATCTTAAAGTAACGCATTAACAGGACTGTGAACCAATGATTCTGAAATTTTAACTAACAAAACTTGATCCGATACTACTTCTTTAAAATGCGTTTCAAGATAGTTTCCTTGTGTAAACGTCTTTGGTAAAAAGGAACGAAGCTTTCTGCAGTAAAACAAACAGTGATACAATGTGAATTGTTCGCCGCAAATACATAAAACGTTACAATATTTTGTTTTCAAAGCATTCAGTTGAATGCGAAAATATGTCATAACAATTAATCTCAAATGATATAACGAGGAATACTGCAATTTTTTACAGATATTTTGAACTGAAAGTTTGATTCTTTTTTGAGACACAAATTTTTCATTTAAATGTTTATGAAATCGAATCCATGATGCTAATTCTAGCGAGTTGTAAGCTTCTTTTACCGAGGTGTTAACATGTAATTCTATGGAATTTTCAGAATAGAGGGCACCGTATTTATCTGCTCTGTCAACTACGTTGTTGCCATGAAGACCAACATGAGAAGGCACCAGCATAAATTGATTTCCGAGCCATTTATCTTTAAACAATGTATTAGATGATTTGCCTCAATAATTAAGTCAGGTCTTGTGTCTGTATCAAAAGACTGTATATAATACAGATTTTGAATCAACAAAGAGAACTACTTTGAATGACACAGGCCGAAGGCTTATTAAATAATGCAACAGCGACCAATTCTGCTGTATATATAGATACATTTGCCCCAATGAAAAAAGACTTTTTAATGTTAAATTTTGGAACATTAAAGGCTGCTCCAGCGCTCTGATTTGCTAAGACTGACCCATCGGTAAAAATGTGGAGGTGGGTACGGTACTTTTCATCGATGTGTTCACAAGCTGTGGATAGCGTAATGTTGACATTATTATCTGTTTTAACGTTTGCATAATCGAGATCAAATGTGGCCTTTAGCATTTCCCATGTAGGGATAGGCGTTATCGTTGGTTTCTCTGCTATTTCATCCATTGTTATGTTGGACTGTTTGATCAGGCCAGATATGTAAGTTGCGGCTGTAATTTGTGATGAAATGTTTTTGCTCGTTTTGGAAAGTCAGTATCAGACCTGATCTTAATTTCTTTGCTCACAAAATTATCCGCTTGTGAAGTAATTCTAATTGCAAACTTTGCTGTAGCTAGCTCACGATGGTTGTTTAAAGGTAGAATTCCAGCAACTTTGTACGTTTCCAGAGTAGAAGCATGAGTTGGTACACCTAGTGCAATTTTTAGACTTTTGCAGTCCAAGCTCTGAATCTTTTTTAGTAAATATTTGGGTGCATTGAAGAAAACTTCTTGCGCGTAGGATAATTTAGACCTGACCAGCATTGTTGACAGATGAATCAGTATATTTGTATCTATTCCCCAGGGTAATTTGCTTATTATCTTTAAAAAAATTAAGGTTTTTCGCGCTTTTGTTAAAATATAATCAAAATGGACATTCCAGCTTAATTTCAACGTGATGTAAACTCCCAGAAATTTTACGACCTGTTTGTAATTTAACATTTCACCAAGCAATTTGAAAGTAGGCAAGTTATTTGAGTTGCCACCAGGATCAAACAGCATCATGTTAGTTTTTTTTCTGCTGACAACGACAGACCATTTTCTAACATATAGTTTCCAACATTATCAAGATCAATTTGATACAACTTCCTGATGTAATTTCGCGTTCTCTGTGGAGTTGTCTTTTTTAAAGTGATATTCATCCAAGTGCATATATCATCAGCGTACTGTACTAAAACAACACGATTTGAAAGAGCTTTAGGAAGATCCTGTATAAGGATATTAAATACATTAGGTGCTATCACTGAACCTTGTGGAATTCCCATGTCGAGGCGTCGTGAAGAAGAATAACTAGTTCCCACTCTTGCCTGAATTGTTCTATTAGCTAAAAAAGACTTAATGTAATTGAACATATTGCCCGATAAACCAACAGATTTTAGCTTGAACAATAAACGTTTATGCCAAACTTGATCGTAAGCTTTTTTCACATCAAAGAAAGTAGCTAAAACACTTTTTCTGCGGGCAAACTGTTGTTTGATCTGAGTTGTAAGTTTAACCAGGTGCTCAACTGCGGATCTTCCTTTTTTAAAACCTGCCTGGTTTACCGGAATAACGTTATTTTTATCACAGTAGTGTAAAAGTCTGTTTAAGACCAATCTTTCCATTAGTTTGCTTGTGTG
>CM060306.1:84118011-84125511 GCA_030674185.1 Monoplex corrugatus
GTGTGTGTGTGTGTGTGTGTGTGCGCGCGCGCGTGTGTGTGTAATCTCACTTATACCGCTTATAAATCACGCATATTCAAGAATTTATTCTAGACTTCACATTACTTCATGTTTAGTATAGCGGCCCTTTCCTTCAAAACAAAAGAATGTACATTATGCAGACATGTGTTAAGGCATATATTGCATCAAATAATGTATGTCGCAATTTATCACTCCAGTTCTTAAACAATAGATTAACCATGTTACAGCAGGAATGGTTTTGAAAGCACAATGCATCTGTATTAATCCCTCTTTTGTATCCTTGATGGCACACATTATTCCTAAATTAATACGGTCAAGTGCCCATTAAAAGAACACAGTTGATCTATAACACTACAAATTTATGTTAGAGTTTTGGTATAAAAAACCCCAATAAACCAACAAAAACAAAACCCTCTAAAATGAAACCATTCAAAACACATTCGTATACCTCATTTCGAATTAAAACATCTGTTCTTTGTTGTTTTAGTTATTTTTCACTTCTTTTATCAAAAACTATCATATGTTTGAGTTGATCTTGGTTTTTTTTCTAACTCTATAGAAAATTGGCTTGCAAGTCAAAGAATTTCGTCAAATACCTCACATCTGTTACTGATTTTCATAACTGTGAATATTATTATATACATTCGAAGTTAAAGAAATCAACATACAAATGCAGCACTTTTCTTTCAAATGTGCTTCCAGATCACTGTAGGAAAAATATGATAATACCAAAAATAACCCTGCATGATATTTTTTGATCATTGCAAAAACTGACACCTGTTACTGCTTTTTTCTCTTAAAGAAAATGTTTGTTATAAGTGTATTAGGAAATATACAGTAAAAGGAATCAACGTCCGTGCCTGGCCAGTCTTGTTAGACCGTGTCCTCGTAAATGTCACACACTACATACACGATACAATCAATACCTCTTGCTCGACATGGAACTATTCATGCTGCCATCGATCTCCAATATTGACAGCAAATCCTGGTCATTACTGTAACCATTAAGTGATCCATTGCTACAATGAAGGCATTTAGAAATTGATCTACCATGACTTTTTAAATGAGAGACCATAGCCATGGGAAAAGCTAGGAAATGACTCATGAGTACCTGCATTTGTACTGGATTAGATTTCTAACAAATTTGTCTTCTGAACCTTACATCCATTTCAGTGTTTTTTGCATTTCGTCCGATTTCAAGTACAATGGTAGCCACATTGTATTATCTTTAACCATATCATGTTTTCAGATGATAGCACAAAACACGTTCTGTAGTCATGTCGTAAAATGGGCTATTACTTTTTTTTTTTTTTTTGGGGGGGGGGGGGGGGGGGAGGGGATACAATGCATCAGGCACGTTCTGTATTTACAATGTAAAACATAGTTCGTGCATTTCAAAATTTGTCTTCTGTGCTGTGTTAATGATTGACTAATTTCTAATACGCCTTGTTTCAGAGGGTTCTTTTGCGTTCAGGCTCGAATCCAAACAATTAGAAGTAAGGTTGGAGATCTACTTCTGTGGCAAACAGTTCTCAACAGATTTTATGGGAAATGTGCAGTTTTATCTGTTACAGTTCGTAACATCTTGGCCACATTTTAATAAGTTTCTAATATGTACTTTCCCAACCCCCTTACAAAGATAAAGAGAACTATAAACAACATGGTCGAGTCTTTTTAAAATCTTCATTTCACTATAAAACTTTGCAAAAAAAAATCCAGACGGTGTCCATTTCAAAGTAAAATGTGACATTAAAAAAAGATATGGCTAAAACACAAACATGGCATTGAAACAATGATATACTTTGACATTTTGTCGGAAGTTTCTTAGGAAATACTGTTCAGACACTTTCCTGGAAACGTGCCATATTTTCTTCCCAGTTACAATGCACTTTGGTATGTGTGACCTCCCAAACAAGGCTTTGTTGAGTCCTTGATAGTTCACAGCTTTGACTAAAAGAGTGTACAGATCTATACAGAGCTGAGTAAATGTTATACACAATTTTTTCACAAGGACCTCCCCCCCCCCCCCACACCCCCTCCAGTCGATACCAAACAATTTCCTTTTTTAATTTTCAATTCATTCATTCAATCATTCATTCATTCATTCATTCATTCATTACATTCATTCATTCATTTGTTTATTTGTTTATTCATATGTCAATGTATTCATCGTTTGTTGAAAAATAAAGACGACGCTCTGTGTGACTTTACCATTTTCAATTGTTTCGAATAAAAGAAACCCCACGAGCAAAACGTCTTTCCTATTTCTCTCGGTCATGTTTTGTTGTTGTTGTTGTTGTTGTTGTTGTTTTGTTGTTTTTCTTTCGACCTAGAGCTAATTTACATAAGAGAAGTATGGCCACTGAAACTTCTGAGAGAATATCTCTTCTGGATGCTCTGTCTTTTCTTTCTGTAGTGAAAACAGGAGCTTTTGATAGTGTTTCCTTGCTAGAATACACACATTCTGTGGGGTGTACGTGTCCAGAATAGTGCATTTCAATTATGTCTTTTGTCCTGTGTCACTTTCTTTCTGGTTCTTATGTTGTTCTTGTTCTTATTGTTGTTGATTTGTTCTTGCTGATTTCGTGTGTGTAGTGGTGTGTGTGTGTGTGTGTGTGTTGTGTGTGTGTGTGGCGTGCGTGCGTGGCGTGTTGTGTGGTGTGTGTGTGTGTGTGTGTGTGTGTGTGTTGTGTGTGTCCTCCCAAACTTATGCACCTTTGAGTCATTATAATCCACAGCTTTGACTAAAAGTATTCAAAGATCCATAAAAAGCTGAGAGAATGCTGGGCACAGTTTTGTCGTAGAGACAGAAACGCGCGTGTCGCGCGCGCGCGCTCGCACACACACACACACACACACACACACACACACACACACACACACACACACACGCACACACACACACACACACACGCACACACCACACGCACACGCACGCACAAACGCACAAACGCACGCACGCACGCACGCACACACACACACACACACTCACCCCACGCCCTCCAGTAAATACAACACAGTTTTCTTCATTTTTAAACATGTATTCATTCGTTCATGCACATATTTTTTTGTATTTGTATGTATTTGTCCTTTGTTGGAAAAGGCGACTTTCTGTGTGACTCTCCCATTTTCAGTTGTTTCGAGTCAAAAAAAGACCCCACGACGCTCAAAACGTTTCTTTGCTATTTCTCTTAGTGCTGTTTTTTCTTTCGCGTCGACCTAGAGCTAATTTTACACAAGAAAAGCATGGCTACAGAGACTTCTGACAGAAACTCTATTTTGGATGCTGTCTTTTCTTTCTGTGGAGAAAATAGAAGCAGTTGATTGTGTTTACTTGTTAGATTACACAAATTATGTGGGGTGTACGTGTCCAGAATACTGCATTTTAATTATTAATTTAAGCCTTTGTCCTGTGTCACTTTCTTTCTTGTTGTTGTTGTTCTTGTTACTGTTGTTGTTGTTGTTGTTATGTTGTTCTTGTTGTTTGTTTGTGTGTGTGTGTGTTGTGTGTGTGTGTGTGTGTGTACGGTGCCGGGTGCACATACGACCGTGTATTGTTCATTGATCTCCAAACTTAAGCTTTGCTTTAGTCTTATATTCACAGCTTTGACTAAAGTATTCAAGATCCATAAAAGCTGAGAGAGGCTGTCTGTTTTTTTCTCACACACACACACTACACACACACACATTCACACACACACAACACACACAACCACACAACACACACACCACACACATACAGAGAGAGAGAGAGAGAGAGAGAGAGAGAGAGAGAGAGAACACACACACACACACACACACACACACACACGCACGTACGCACACACGCATGCATGCACGTACGCACATTAGCACGCACGCGCACAGCATGCACAGCACAGACACATGCACACATCAATCACACACATACACACACACACACACACACACACACACACACACAAACAAACAAACAAACAAAAAATCTGGTCATTACAGCACAATTTCTTTTCGTATTTTTATGTATTTATCTTTTGTGACTTTATCATTTTCAATTGTTTCGAGTCAAGCAGACCCCACGTTCAAAACGTTCCTGTCCTATTTCTCTCGGTCCTGTTTTTTTCTTTCGACCTCGACCTAATTTACACAAGAAAAGCATAGCTACTAAGACTTCTGTGAAAAAAAACCTCTTCTAGATGCTGTCTTTTCTTTCTACGGTGAAAACAGAAGCTTTTAATTGTGAATACACAAACTCTGTTGGGTCTACGTGTCCAGAAAACTGCATTTCAATTATGTCTGTCCTGTGTCACTTTCTTTTTGGTTGTTTTTGTTGTTGTTGCTGTTGTGGTTCTTATTGTGTGTGCTTTCTCTTTTTTTTCCCTCTCTCTTTTTATTATCAATTAATGGGTGAATGTGTTCGTTCTTTGATTTAACGTCTTTTCACTATAAGTGAATGTGTGTTTGTGTCTGTGTGTATGTGCGCACATGCGTACCCATGTGTGCATGTGTAGTTTTATTTCTCTTGTGTGTGTGTGTGTGTGTGCGCGCGCACTCACGCGCGCGTGTGTGTGCGTGTCTGTGTTTGTGTCTGTGTCTGTCTGTCCGTCCGTTTATCTATGTGTATGACGCAGCCGAGATGTGGTTTCTCAGAAGAATGTTGAGAGTTCCATGGACAGCAAAGAAAAACGAGACAGTCGTGATGGAGGCAGACACAAGTAGATTACTCATAAGGAAGATTAGGAAAAGAAAGGCAACATTTATAGGCCATTTTATGAGGAAGGGGGATTTGGAGCACCTGGTCACAACGGGAAAGCTGGAGGGAAAGAGAGCACCAGGTAGACCCAGGGAGAGAATGCTGGATGGACTTGCAGAGTGGCTGTGGACGAGGAGGGTGGGGAAATGCTAGGGACAACGAGAGATGGAGATGGTTGGAAGTCCATGGTCGCCAACGCCATGCGGCAGGGCACCTGATGATGATAATGATGATGATGTGTGTGGTGTGTGTGTGTGTGTGTGTGTGTGTACGTGCATGTGTGTGTCTGTCTGCCTGTGTGCGTTTGCGTATACGTGTGTGTGTGCGCGCGCGCGCGGTTGTGTGGTGTCTGTGTCTGTGTGTATGTGTGTGTGCGCGCGCGCACGCGATAATGTGCGATACCTAGTGGTGAAGGGGTAAATGTGTTTTTCCTAAGATGTCTCTAGTCCATTTTGTCATGTGTGACACCTAGTGGTGGGGGGGGGGGGGTAACCATCTTGTCGATTTTGTCATAAGCATTGCAAACGTGCTGTTCCCTTAACCCTGGTTTACGCTTAACTTCTGAGGCATAGTAGCACCAAGTTGGTATTCACGATCCACGTCTTTGCTGCACTGAAACAGGAGTTGTCCATTCATACAAAACCTAGGACCTGGCGGAAGGTGCCAAGACAGTAACACTGATTCCACTGGTTCTCAGACCCACGCACCATCAGACAAGTAGTGACAATATAATGGCTTCCTGAAAAGTGAGTTTGGCTGGCTGAGTTCCTCAACACCTGGCCATTATCCCTTACCGTGTTTCTGTGCATGCTGGTGTGCAGGAATATAACATCTCAGGCATTCACCATCTCCAAATACAGTCTATTCTTAGATTTTCAGAGTTAAGAAACAAGTGAACAAACCGCTCTCTCTCTCTGTCTCTGTGTGTTTGTGTGTCTGTACGTGTGGGGGTGAGAGAGAGAGAGAGTAAAATAAGCATGCACAGAAAATGTGTTTTGGTTAAAAACATTAAAAAGAGAGAGACAGACAGATAGACAGACAGACAGAAAGACAAACAGGCAGACAGGCAGACAGAGAGGGTGGCTTTATGTTGGAGGATTTCAAGCCCAGTTACCAATCAAATCATGCAACACAAGTGCCCCCAGAGTCAAAAACCCACTAAAATCTAACTGCACTTCTCAACAATGCGCAGAACACACCAGACGTATGCTATCGACCCATCCTAGAGTACACTCCTCACCTTAAGTGCTAGGGGGGAAATGTACTATGGGACAGAACGACCAGTCAGTCAGTTTTATATGGCAGGCAATTTGAGATACAGACGTTCTGCTGAAAATGAGCTGGCTCTCTTGAGATTTCTTACCCCATTGTATCGGGTGAGCACAATAAGCAGTTTAGAGCAATTGCCTTGATATAATGACAGAAGATAAATGCCAAGAGTCACATTTCTGAGAAATTGAGTTCTCAGAATGTTGGCTGAATATATGTAGATGGAGAGATGAAGAGAGGGGGAGACAGAAAGAGACAGACAGACAGACTGACTGACAGAGAGAGAGAGAAAAAGAGAGAGAACACACACAGACAGACAGACAGACAGACAGACAGACAGACAGACACAATTAGAAAAGCAGACAATGAGATAGTATGTATGTAGGAGAATTTCAGTTACCAACCTAAACATATAACACAAATGACCCCAAATTACAGACTATACTGAATCTAACTGCACTACTCAAATTTACGTAGACACCTCAGACATATGCTATCGTCCCACACAAGGAAACACACCTCACCTTAAGATCTAGGGAGGAAAAGAAAAACGGGAGAGCATGACCTGTCTGTCAGTTTGATGTGGCAGGCAATTTGAGGTACAGACGTCTTGCTGAAAATGATCTGGCTCTCTTGAGATTTCTTACCCCATTCTATAGGGTGAGTGCTATGCATAGACTAGAGCCAATGCCTTGATGTAATGACAGAAGATAAATGCCAAGAGTGATATTTCTGAGAATCTGAGTTCTGAGAATGTTACTTGACTATATGGAGAGAGAGAGAGAGAAAGAGAGAGAGACAGACAGAGACAGAGAGACAAAGCGAGAGAGACAGACAGGCAAGCAGAAAGACAGAAAGACAGTCACTGAGGTAGCATGTATGTTGGAATATTTCAGTTACCAACCTAAACATATGTGACCCGTTTTAACAAAATGAGTCCTAACTCGCAGGAAGTGAAAAGCGTAGAGGCCCGGAAAAGGTGTGATGGGTCAATTTTGTCAATTTTTACTTTTTGTCAAAAATGGAATGTTTCATCTTTAAATTACATGTACATGCACTCAGCACTTTATAATTCAATCGGAAAATATATTTAAAATGCGTGTTAACCAGATAACGGCATGCTTTTTGTGTCAGAAAAAGGGATATATAAACGTAAATAACAAGACAATTACAGTAGATTTCACATCAAGTTTTGTGATGCTATTGTGGCATGATGTGTTTTACTATGGTACAAAATTTTGTAAAGATTGGTGAAGTAGAAATACCTGTTGCTAAGTGAAACTTCACTGAAGTGGTGAACATTTTAAAACTATTTTTGTCAAAATGACTGTTTGCTATGTTACACCACTTCAAACACCCATAACTTCCTTATTTTTAAGAGCATAGTAATAATTTTCATATGAAAAGAAAGTTAATAACCATGGACAGTTTGAAAATCATAATATCCTAAAATCTGTTATTTTCACCTTAGGATTTAT
>CM060306.1:84130511-84135511 GCA_030674185.1 Monoplex corrugatus
AGTGATCATTCAGAGTGTGAATTGAAAAATGTGTAAATGGAGAGAGAATGGTGAGGGGGGGGGGGGGAGAAGGGAGAGAAGAGAGAGGAATAGACAGACACCAGACAGAATGAGACAGATAGAAGAGAGGGTAATAGTGCATAGTAACCAAGAATAGTGGAATATACACAAAAATAACAGATGAAACTTTTCCCATATGTTAAAATACGTATGATTATGAACGCGTATGTTCTCTCTCTCTCTCTCTCTCTCTCTCTCCTCTCTCTCTCTCTCTCTCTCTCTCTCTCTCTCTCTCTCTCTCTCTCTCTCACACACACACACACACACACACACACACACACACACACACACACACATGCACGCACATAGGGAGAAAATGAAACACACATGCACATGAACGCACGCATAAACAAATACATACGTATATAGAAAGTGGAGGGGTATTAGAAAAACAAGTATGCAAAGAAAACGTCTCTTTGTGTGAGAGAGAGGCAGGCAAGAGAGAGAGAGAGAGAGAGAGAGGAGAGAGAGAGAGAGAGAGAGAGAGAGACAGACAGACAGACAGACAGACACACAGACACACAGACACACAGACAGCACGTGTGCCACGAGAAAGAGACAAAAATAGAGGGAGGGAAAGAGATAGGGGGGGGGGGGAGTGAGTCGGAGAATGTTAAGCCAGTTATCAATTTAATCAGACATGATGAATACCCCAAAATCAGAATCCTGAAAGTTTTACTGCATTCTTAAAGAAGGAGAGTACCCCTGACAAGTGCTACCGTCATACGCCGGGGAACACACCTCAACTTAAGTGCCAAAGGGAAAATGGGAGAGAACGATCTGTCAGTCAGTTTTAAAATGACAGGCAATTTTGATGTACAGACGTGCTGCCGAAAAGAAGTAGGATCTCTTGAGATATGACTTCCAACATGCTACAGGGTGAACGCTCTGAGCAATCTGCTGAAAAGAAGTAGGATCTCTTGAGATGTCTTCCAACATGCTACAGGGTGAACGCTCTGAGCAATCTGCAGTAGAAGGCTTTGGTGTAATGGCAGAGTATATAAATGGAAGGAGTGACAATTCAGAGAGTGAGGGTTGAACATGTGTAAATGGAGAGGAGAGTGACAGAGAGGGATGGAGACATACAGACAGACAGAAAGACAGAGACAGACACAGAGAAGAGAGGCTTATATTTAATATATAAACAACTGTGGAATATACATATACACACAAATAAATAAACAAACCACAAAAAAACGGAAAGTGTTTCCATGTGTTTAAACACATGTTATTCTCTCTCTCTCTCTCTCTCTCTCTCTCTCTCTCTCTCTCTCTCTCTCTCTCTCTCTCACACACACACACCACACACACACACACACCAACACACACACACACACCACACACTACACTCTCTCTCTCTCTCTCTCTCTCTCTCTCTCTCACACAAATACCATCTACACGCGCACAGGGAGAAAATGATGAGAAGTAGATCTCTTTCTGTCTGTCTGTATGTCTCCATCCCTCTCTGTCACTCTCCTCTCCATTACACATGTTCAACCCTCACTCTCTGAATTGTTACTCCTTCCATTTATATATTCTGCCATTACACCAACACATGCGCACAAACGCACGCATAAACAAATGCATACATATATAGAAAGTTGAGGGATGTTAGAAAAAAGGGCATCCACAGAAACGTGTCTGTGTGTGTGTGTGTGTGTGTGTGTGTGTGTGTGTGTGTGTGTGTGTGTGTGTGTGTGTGGAGAGAGAGAGAGAGAGAGAGAGAGGCAGACAGACAGAGAGACAGACAGAGGCAGAAATGGTGAGGGGAGAGTGAGAGGAAGAGAGAGAGAGTGAGAGACAAGGAGAGAGAGAGAGAGAGAGAGTGTGTTCGTTCTTCGTTCCTTGATTTAACGTTTTTCACTATAAGTGATATTGTGTGTGTGTGTGTGTGTGTGAGGAGAAGAGAGAGAGAGAGAAGAGAGAGAGAGAGAGCAAGTGCATGCATGAGAGACAGAAACAGAAAGGGATAAAGACATGAATAATAATAAGTGAGAGAGAGAGAGAGAAAGAGAGAGAGACAGAGAGACAGAGAGACAGAGCGAAGAGAGAGAGAGAGAGATAGAGAGAGATTGAGAGACGGGGGGGGGGGGGGAGCGAGTGGGGGGAATTTTAAGCCAGTCGTCAATTTGATCACACAAGATGAATATCCCCAGAATCACATCCTCTAAAGTCTCTCTACATCCTTCAACAGGAAAAGCACCTCCATTTTATCCATCGTTCTACACTGGGGAACACTTCTCACCTTAATTGCTAGAGGAAAAATGGAAGAGAACGACCTGTCAGTCAGTTTTATAAGGCAGGCAATTTGAGGTACAGACGTGCTGCTGAAAAGGACTAGGCTCTCTTGGGATTTCTTCCAACCTCCTACAAGGTGAATGCTATGAGCAGTCTGCATCCAAGGCCTTGCAGTAATGACGAGTATAAATGCCAAGAGTAATAGTGCAGAGAGAGGGGTTGGATATGTGTAAATTGAGAGGAGAGTGACAGAGAGGGAGGAAGACAAACAGAGAGATAGAGACAGAGAGACAGAGACAGAAGAGAGGAAAATACTGATATAAACATGTGTGGGATATACACAAAAATAACTCTCCCCCCCCCCACCCCCCAAAAAAATCAAAATGTTTCCACGTGTTTAAACATGCATGATTCTGTATGCTCTCTCTCTCTCTGTTCTCTCTCTCTTTTCTCTCTCTCCACACACACACACACACACACACACACACACACACACACACACACACACACACACACACACACACACACACACACACCAATACACGCACACAGGAGAAAAACATGAAACACACATTGCATGAACATACGCATATACAAATATATATATATATTGTGTGTGTGTGTGTGTGTGTGTGTGTGTGTGTGTGTGTGTGTGTGTGCAGAAAGTGGAGGGGTGTTAGAAAAACAAGTATGCACAGAAAAAGTGTCTATATAATTATGTGAGGGAGAGAGAGAGATAGAAAAGAGAGAGAGCCGGCGAGCAAGAAAGAGAGACAAAGAGAGACAGAGAGAGAGATAGACAAAGAGAGAGAGAGACAGAACCAGAAAAAAAGAGAGAGAGAATGAGAGATAAACTGAATGAGAGATAGAAAGAAAGAAAGAGCGGAGAGAGAGAGAGAAGAGAGAGAGAGAGAGAGAGAGAGAGAGAGGGGAGAGAGAGAGAGAGAGATGTGGGTGGTGCGTGGGAGAATTGAAACCAATTATCAACCAAGTCATACGTTATGAATGCCCTCAAAATCACAACCCCTAGTGTCTCACTGTATCCTTCTAACAAGTATGGCATGCCCAACATATGCTATCGTCCCACTTAGGGGAACACTCCTCACCTTAAGTGTTAGAGGGAAAATGCAGAGAACGACCTGTCAGTCAGTTTTATAATGACAGGCAATCTGTGGTACAGACGTGCTGCTGAAAAGGAGTAGGTTCTCTTGAGATTATGCATTGGAGGCCTTGGTGTAATGGCAGAGTACAAATGTAAAGAGTGATAATTCAGTGAGTGCGGGATGAATGTATGTAGAAGGACAGAGAACGTGACAGACAGAGGGAGGGTGGGACAATTAAGGAGGGAGAGAGACAGAAAGGAAAAAGGGACAGAAAGACAGAAGAGAGAGGGGGAGAGAGAGAGAGAGAGAGAGAGAGGAGAGAGAGAGAGAGAGAGAGAGAGAGAGAGAGAGAGAGAGAGAGAGACATGGGGGAAGAAAAGCAGACAATTACACAGACAGGTGAACAGAAGAATATTGAATAGAAACAACGTTGTTGGGTACAAAAAAATCAACATGTTGAAATAAGAATGATTCACACACACACACACACACACACACACACACACACACACACACACACACACACACACACACACACACACACACACACACTGAGAAAGTAAGAGAGAGAGAGAGAGGGGGGGGAGAGAGAGAGAGAGAGAGAGAGAGAGAGAGAGAGAGAGAGAGAGAGAGAGAATGAGGCATATATCAAATGACCATGACAATTATTTTTAGTTTTCAACGTTAAAACAAACGTGCATAATACATACATTTTCAATCATGTCATTTTATTTTATGATGGAGTTCCCCATCACCTGGTATAGGTGCTCATGTGGAATACAAGACCAATCTTGGAGGCATATGCCCTTCCAGAGGATTAGCATAGAAAGGGGTCCTGAGGGCCTAGTTACTGCTTCCACTGTTCCCTTTTCTGTGCAATGGCAGCTGTTCTATGCCCTGCATGTGCTGTTGTCACTAGCTTACTCTGTTGTGGGCAAAGTCTTACCAGCTGATCATGTTGATACTATAACTCATGAGTGTGGCCTTCAGCGTATCTTCGTTTCGCTTTATTAGGGGGTTTTGTTGTCTTTTGTTTGTTTGTTTGTTTGTTTGTTTGTTTGTTCGTTTGTCTCAGTATCCTTGCTACAGCTCTCCATACATAGACATCTTTGTAATGTTGCTGTCTCTCATATGGATAACGTGTCCTGTCCAACACAGCTGGCATAAGATAAGAAATTCTGAACTTGGCAAGCCACATTTCTAAGGAACTTGAAGGTGGACATTTGATCTGGCCACATGATACTGCTGGTCTTGCGCAGTCCTTGGTGAAAACTGTTTCAGCTGTTTATGTGCCATCAGCGGGTACTCCAGATCTTTCAGCTGTATAGCTGGGAACTCAAGCGTACTGCTATGTTCACATTAACTTGTAGCGATCTTGATGCTACCAACGCTTGCACAAGTTCATGGTAAACCTTAGAAAGGCAGAAGAGCCTTGGGATTTTGAGTGCCACCTCAGCAAAAAGTGATCCATCTCTGCTGACAGTGCTGTCCAAGTTGATTAACATGTCTTCAGTCTTAATTTCCTGGCTGTTGGTTACAATTTGGGTGATGTTGGCTGAAAACATAGCCTCTGTCTTGCTGAGACTAACTGGAGGGTCA
>CM060306.1:84140511-84145511 GCA_030674185.1 Monoplex corrugatus
CACACACACACACACACACACAACACACACACACACACACACACACACACATACACACACACACACACACACACACACACATACACACACACACACACCACACACACACACACACACACACACACACACACACACACACACACACACATACACACACACGATCAATCCGTCTAATATCACTTACAGTGAAAAGACGTTAAATCAAAGAACGAACGAACGAACCATAATCAACATTATTAATATATATATAATATATATATATATATATATATTGTGTGTGTGTGTGTGTGTGTGTGCATATATGTATGTATATGTAATATATATATATATTATATATACTACATATATATATATATATATATATATATATACATATATATATATATATATATTTATATACAACATATAATAAGGCAAGATTCATCCAGTGACACACTGACACTAAAACAGTTATAAAACCCATGCTACTTAGGGCCTCAAGTCCTTGCATGAGTATCAGACTTCTGCTCAGACCTTTGGTATATGCCAAGATCGGTTTGGATTGTTTCCATTATTGACATCGGTGGCGTCAGTGCATGGAGTTTTTTCCGAGACCAGAGACGCTATCGTGAGAAACTAACAACATAACCAAAACAGATTATCATGGTCAAAACAAGCACGCTTGTGCCAAGCCACTGTTGCCAGAAGCAGTTACTGTAAGTCTTGCAAAGGGGGTTGTCTGCATATAGCATACACACAGATGGACTCGATAGTAAAATGTGACCTCCCACCACGAAATCAGTCTTAACTCGCAGTCAGTCGAACAGCACTAGGAGCTGAAAAGGTGATTGAGGGTCTATCTGGGGTGTTTTAACTTTTTCTCAAAATTGATTTCTGTAGCCTATAATCTATCCCCCACAGAAACTTTTTTCTTGAACAATTATAATTAATCAATTCAAATTGGTATTTCAATGCACTGATCGCAGCAGAAAGAGTGCAATTTCCTACAAAAGTATCTATTTTTGTCTCTGATTATGAACTGTAGCCTGTACAGTACCCGCACATGTAATATACTGATGGAAAGCTCTTTGGTGCACCTTTCAGATAATGACAGCGAAAATTAGAAACAAACTGGGTCAAAGCCACCAAATAAAGAAATTTAGGGAAAATGTATAGGAGAGCACAAAAAACTTTAGAGAACATTTTCTCAACAGGCTGTCATACAACTTAATGACTTTGAACATATATAACTTCTACGTTTTTTTTTTTAGTACAAGCTTTAATCAAGTATCGGAATAATCAGCAGAATGTACACTTTCCAGTGATATGTATATCTCAAAATGCCCAAAATGCTAGTTAAGACTGATTTCGTGGTGGGAGGTCACAAATGTTTCGGAGAGTGGTCTATGAACCGCAAGTTTTGGGTTTGAGCCTGCCTCTGTAGGCCCGGTGAATGAAGAGTGGAGACCGTTCCGACCACCAAGGTCAGGTTATTAACAGATATCTGTTTGTGCCTGATTTCCTTGCACGTGTATATATACAAGACGTGTTCTCGCATCTGCATGTTCTCGTAAGTTCTGTTCAGAAGTTTATAGAAACACGACAGCATCCAGCAGCACACAACCCAAAACAGAATATGACTGCTTAAGTGACGGAATTGAAAAAAAAAAGAAAAACGAATGCAAAACAAAAAGTCACACACAAACAACAACGAAACAACATCTATGCAAGTAAAAGTTCACTCGTAAATTCGAGTGAATGTAGACGCTGCAGTGCACACAAAAAAGTAACAAAAAATGATGCAGTATATGTCCCGTCAACAATTTTGCATGCAAATTTATCTGATCATTTAGAAAAGAAAAGAAAAAAAACATATTACGTTTGTGTCCATAAAATGACAAGACCAGCTGTAAACTGTGGCATTTTCATTTAAACCCTAGGAATATATTTTTTTCTGGAAAATAAACAAAAGGCAAACTAAAGACACTCTGGGTTTTATACGAACGCGAGAGAACTTAATCTTTGGCAGCTAATTTACATAGCTAACAGCTTATGCCACAGTAGTTGATAGAAAACCTTAGACGAGGGTTATACCATTCGTTTTCTTTTTCTTTTTACTTCTGTTTCATTGATTCATGCGATGGTACTACTACAATAATTATTTCATGTCTGGCGGGCACGTCGTCTGGAATATATATCTCCTATTTCTACCCTCCCAATCTATCTTAAATCAAGTGTATGCTTGAGATCGAATTTCAGCAGGCTATATACCACCATGACTTGCTGTTTGAAAGCCCACTCCACATCGTTCATGTTGTAACCCCCCCCCCCACCCTCCCCAAACAAACTTAGTCTATTGACCAGATTTCGTTGATCGCTGAATCAGACCTGAAATCTAAACCACTGTCGTCATGTGAAGTGAAGGATAAGTCAGACTGACCTTGGTGGAGGAGAGAGTAAAAGAAACGGCCAGACATTTTCATTTTCCTTGACAGAAAGAAGGACACATGTAATGAGTCGACAAGAAAAACACATACACACAGGGAGGGACAGACAGTGTTGATGGGGAGATAGTAAAGCGAATGACACACAACAGGCAAGTGACAATATATCCTAAAAGCGCTTTAAATGCCTTTGCATTACATGCCTTTGCTAGCACTATTTAGCACAACAAAACAAAAACTTTTAAAAAAAAATTCTTCATTTTTTATTTTCATTTTCATTCAATGTTTATGTGTGTGTGTGTGTGTGTGTGTGTGTGTGTGTGTGTGTGTGTGTGTGTGCGTGTGTGTGTGTGTGTGTGTGTGTGTGTGTGTGGTGTGGGTGTGTGTGTGTGTGGTGTGCGTGTGCATGTGTGTGTGTGTATGTGTGTGTGCAAAAACAAATACATTACAAGACAAAAATAAAATACACAAAAGACAAAAAACACGTGATGGTTGAAACATACTACTGGAAAACCAAACACTTATTACAAAAAAAAAAAGCAAAACAGATCCATTCAGTATCTGATCAGTACATAATCTCAGCCGAGTGAATACGCAATTCTCCCTAAACAGCATCAAATTCAACGTAGGAAGGAGCCAAATGAAATTAGTTACACCCTGATAAACTCGATAAACATGACATTTGCTCTGATAGCACAGCTGAAAGGTAAAGACACAGTGTGTTTGGTTACAGCGGCCGCAAAACTACAACAGGGGGATAATAATCACATGATTTGACCATCTAGTTTTCTCCCCTGGTTGATAAGTTTAATTACCTGGGAACGATCATTTCACAAGACGGCAGATGCACATCAGAAATTGCTAGCAGAATCGGCCAAGCCAAAATAGCATTCAAGAAGATAAAAAGCATTCTTGCCAACAAATACCTATCAATTAACATCAGAACGAGAGTTCTTGAAGTGTTATATAGAACCAATACTGTTGTACGGTTGTGAGGTGTGGACAGTCAACAAGCAAAGCCAGAACAAGATTGAGGCAGCCGAGATGTGGTTTCTTCAGAAGAATGTTGAGAGTTCCATGGACAGCAAAGAAAACAAACGAGACAGTCTTGATGGAGGCAGACACAAGAAAATCATTCATAAGGAAGATTATGAAAAGATAGGCAACATTTATAGGACATTTTGTGAGGAAAAGGAAATTGGAGCACCTGGTCACAACGGGAAAACTAGAGGGAAAGAGGGCACCAGGTAGACCCAGGGAGAAGATACTAGACGGACTTGCAGAGTGGCTGAAGACAGAGAGGGTGGAAGAGATGCTTGATGCCCGAGATAGAGACAGATGGAAGTCCATGATCGCCAACGCCATGCGGCAAAGCACTTGATGATGATGATTATGATGATGATTTTTCTCCACAGGTTGAATCAATACACCAGCACCGGTACTTTTCTCTAGGATACATCACGCTCGGAAGAGACCATGTCTAGCATCTGTGTCCCGGATCCCAGCCTACCCTTTACCCCATATAACTACTCCATAGTTCAGAAAGGAGGGCACCTAGCGATCCATCATCAATCAGGTGTGTTGCCGGAGATTACATTCCAGCAGCCTAGACCAACATGACTTAGTGTTAGCGTAGCCGACTCCACATGGTTCATTTTCTCCCCCTACAGACGAAGTCTGCCGCGTTGACCAGAGTTCTTTCGTTTATGAATTAGACCTGAAATCCGGCCCAACGTAGTCATGTAAAGTGAAAGATGTGCCAGACAGAGCTCCGGGGCAGGTGCTGAAGGGGGAAAAAACCGTCAAGTGAAACTCGTTAGACAAAAAAATTGATCTATGTTAACACTTTTGGGTAGCAGACACACAAGAGACTGAAAACGATCCTCACACGCACGCACGCAAGCAAGCACACATACACATATTCTCTTTCTCTCTCTCTCTCTCTCTCTCTCTCTCTTCCTCTCTCTCTCTCTCTCTCTCTCTCTCTCTCTCTCTCTCTCTCTCTCTCTCTCTCTCTCTCTCTTCTTTAATGCACACACTCACAACTCGTTCGACAGAAACATCCATTTTAACACTTTGGTAGAACACACACACACACACACACACACACACACACACACACACACACACACACACACACACACACACACACACACACACACACACACATACACACACACACATCCATCCACAAACACAAAAACACAAAACATGCATACGCACGAAAAAAAACATACATACACATATACAAACACACAGACACACAAACACATGACTCAAACAAGCGCACGCGTGCGCACACACGGGCACACACACACACACACACACACACACACACACACACACACACACACACACACACACACACACACACACACACACACACACAATCACATACCTCTCTCTCTGTCTCTCTCTCTCTTTCTCTCTCTCTCTCTCTCTCTCTCTCTCTCTCTCTCTCTCTCTCACACACACACACACACACACACATCGAGACTGGCTCACTTGACACGAGGAACTGACAGAGCATGCACGTCACGAAATTTGAAATCTCTGAACTATTAGCTAACAAAATTG
>CM060306.1:84150511-84158011 GCA_030674185.1 Monoplex corrugatus
GGTGAATTGCATGTGGCAAACATTCAACTCCATTAACATCAAAATGAGAGATAAAAACGACGTTTAGAGCATAATTATCCAGTTGCTTAGTCTACATCCACAACGTGACTGAAACCAACCATTAACATCTCGGGTTTCTCTTTCGTTGTATTTAGATTGTTGGTGTAATTATACATGTTTTGTTTTGTTTTGCTTTTTTCATCCTGAAATGCAAGTGGTGAGGGGGTGAGGTTATCTTCTTTACTCTGTTCTGTTATTCACATTATATTCGTCTTGCGTTTAACTATCACCAACAACACCTTTACTATTACCACTACCACCGTCAGTATTTACAAATGCAATGTATACAACACTATTAGTCTAATTCCAGAAAAAATGAGTATGGTTATCATTGTCATCATCGTAACTTATAATGTATTCGTTACGGTCTCTAGGTCTGCGTGTCCGACAGACAAATCTGCCTACGGTATGCGATAGGGAGCTTCATTCCCTCTACTAGGGACTCTCTACCATTTCTCAGACAGTGCATGAGTGGCGTGCAGGGTAGTGTGCGGTGCGCTGGGTGTACGACGCACAAAGCAATTGGCCATGTTATGTGTTCTGTGTGTTGTGTGTGTGTGTGTGTGTGTGTGTGGCGCGCTTGTGTGTGTGGGTGTGACTGTGTGTGTGTGTGTGACTGTGTGTGTGTGTGTGTGTGTGTGTGTGTGTGTGTGTGTGTGTGTGTGTGTGTGTGTGTGTGTGTGTGTGTGTGTGTGTGTGTGTGTGTGTGTGTGTGCACGCACGATCAAGTCGACAACACAATTATTCCAACAAGAGATCAAATTAATTTGTTTGCTCTGGACGAAAATACAACAAACGATTGCGGTCATAGCGATGTCAACATGCAGAAGCGACGGCTACATAAGGATGTTACACATAAGGGGGAAATACTGTTTGAACGTGTCATAATCAGTATAGCCAGAAAAGGAGAGAGAGAGAGAGAGAGAGAGAGAGAGAGAGAGAGTGAAGAGAGAGAGAGAGAGAGAGAGAAGACGAAGAAGAAGAGGAGAGAGAAGAGAGAGAGAGAGAAGAGAGAGAGAGAGAAAAGAGAGAGAGAGAGAGAGAGAGAGAGAGAGAGAGAGAGAGAGAGAGAGAAAGAGAGAGAGAGTGAGTTTCAGTTTCAGTTTCTCAAGACGATGTCTCCGCGTTCGGAACAAATCCCATATGCACTAACGTTACAGGTGCCATGTGTATGGTGACCGTAGCACAAGCCTTAAGCCTGCATATAAACCTATGAGCTGGCCGGGTCCTGAGGCCCTACTAGACTATGTTTTACCTGGTCTATGTTTTATACTGGTATTGTATCTGCCCACCACTCGAATAATCTTGGTTACATGTAAGTGACCATATGCATTGTTTATCTTACTTCAAGAGAGAGAGAGAGAGAGAGACAGACAGACAGACAGACAGACAGACAAACAGACAGATACAGACAGACAGACAGAGATAGACAGACAGAGATAGATAGAGACAGAGACAGGCAGAGAGAGACAGAGACAGAGACACAGGCAGAGAGACCGAGATACAGACAGAGAGAAAGAGATAGACAGACATAGATACACAAAGGTAGACAGAGAAGGCAATTTGTCTCCACTCTTGCTTGCTCTTTTTCGCTTGTGTTCGGCGAAAAGGGGGTCCACATTAAAAAAATAGATAGATAGGTAAGTAGAGAGACAGATAGACAGACAGACAGACAGACAGATAGACAGACATATACAGACAGACAGATACAGATAGATATGTAGATAGATATGTAGATAGATAGATAAGATAGATAGATAGATGGATAGATGGATAGATAGATATATATGTAGGTAGACAGATAGATAGACAGATACAGATAGAGACAGAGATAGATAGATATAGATAGATAGATAGATAGATAGATAGAGATAGACAGAAACAGACAGATAGATAGATAGATAAGATATAGACTAGATAGATAGATAGATAGATAGATAGTAGATAGATAGATAGATAGATAGATAGATAGATAGATAGATAGATAGAGATCGAAAGATAGATAGATCTATGGTGAAAAAAAAAAACAGCCACAACAGCGGCAGCAACAGCAACAGAAACAATAATGATAACAACAACATAGCAACAGCAATAATAATGATAATAAAAATAATACTAATCATCATCATCATCACCATCTTTATCACAATAGCGATGATAAAATCATCACCATCATCACCATGATAATATAGCATTTATAACAGTCATAATAATCGTAATGAAAATATTCTCACTGAAAAGATTTACTTTTGCTGCTTCGCCTGCTGCTGTACACCAGTGTCCTGTAAACCATGAAGATGTTGCCAACTTTTTATGTAACCAGCATACGTGAGAGAGAGAGAGAGAGAGAGAGAGAGAGAGAGAGAGAGAGAGAGAGAGAGAGAGAGAGAAAGAGAGAGAGAAAGAGAGAGAGAGAGAGAGAGAAACTGAAACTGAAACTGAACATGGTTTATTGCCATTGACATTTTTGTCCTTGTGGCAAGGAGCATAAAACAAAGTCATTAAGAGAGACAGAGAGAGAGAGAGAAGAGAGACAGACAGACAGAGACAAAGACAGAGACAGCGACAGAGAGACAGACGGAGACAGAGACAGAGAGACTGACAGACTGACAAACAGACAGATACAGACAGACAGACAGAGAACAAGAACAAGACGAACAGGAACAAATTTCATTGACGATTTTATGAAATAAACAAAATGTATGTTTCTTTTTTTACACCAAGCCCTCGCCCAAAGAGGGTCTGCATCACATTACACATAAAGTATACTTTAGATAAGATAGATACTCCAACATCGGAATCATCACACTTCCACTCAGAGAATTACATTTGAGACGAGAGAGAGAGAGAGAGAGAGAGAGAGAGAGAGAGAGAGAGAGAGAGAGAGAGAGAGAGAGAGAGAGAGAGAGAGAGAGAGAAGAGAGAGAGAGAGAGAGAGAGGAGAGAGAGAGAACATCACCAAGAACAAAGGGTAAAAAATAAGCAAAATATATGTATGCTTCTTAACAACCAGCTCTCGTTCAAAGAGGGTCACGAGAGAGAGATGGGGGGGGGGGGGGGGCAGAGAGAGAGAGAGAGAGAGAGAGAGAGAAATAGAGAGATACCATCAAGAACAAAAGATAAAAAATAAGCAAATATATGCTTCTTTTTACCAGCCCTCGTTCAAAGAGAGAGAGGAGAGGAGAGAGAGAGAGAGAGAGAGAGAGAGAGAGAGAGAGGAGAGGAGAGAGAGAGAGAGATTTAGTTCAGCTGTCTCTGAATGGATCTTTACCGTACGTAGGTCGAATGTGTGGGCCGTTCATAGTCGCATATACATTAAGTTTGGAAGTGAATGCACCAGTGACAAATCAAACGATGAGAAAATATAAGTACGTTTGGGGAAAGGTGCATGAACATCACTCTCAAAATTTAATACCTGACAACGATATCATTCTGTTTTCATTTTTGTGATAGTCTATGCTTGTTCACACTTCAAGTCAAATTTTATTTTATTTGATGGTTCTTTGCGGCGACTGTGACATTGAAAAGTACAAAATTGTTGCAGTAGCACTAGAAATGTGTGTGTGTGTGTGTGTGTGTGTGTGTGTGTGTGTGTGTGTGTGTGTGTGTGTGTGTGTGTATGTGTGTATGTGTGTTGTGTGTGTGTGTGTTGTGTGTGTGTGTGTGTGTGTGTGTGTGTGTATGTGTGTGTGTTTGTGTGTATGTGTGTAAGTGTTTTATTTTGTTGTTGTTTTGTTTTGTTTTTATAAACGATTCTTAATTTAAATAGGCTCGACAATCTGTTTTATTGTTGATGTTGTTTCTTAATGTATCAATAACCTAATGTGGTATGTGTACCAAATTGTGTGGCTGACTTTTTTGACAATCTGCAATAACAAGATTGCATTGTACTGTCTACCATAACACGTTTTACAACTAGATTGCAATGTCAGGCGCAGAGGTAATTGGTTACGCTTAATTCCGATATGATAATGTGCATAAACCATATGTTACATAAAATATTGCCGACATTTTACAATAACCAGCTACCGCACAGTAGCAGCAGCAGGAGTAGTAATAGAGGAGGAGAAGAAATAGTACTAATAGCAGCAGCAGCAGCAGCAGTAGTAGTAGTAAAAGTAGTAGTAAATATTATTATTATGCAATTAATTAGTACTAGTAGTTGTAGTACTAGTAGTAGTAATAATGGTAGTACAGTAGTGCAATGAGTTATGCAATGAACCATTGCTCGTTGGAACTTGATAATTTTTTCCCATTTTCTATATCATTTCAGTGGCCAAAGAAGCTAAGACAGTTTTTTTCCAATGTTTTGGATGATAACAATGGCGATGAGAATGATACGATCATGATCACGATTGCTTGGAGTGTCATCTTAGATTAAAACTTCGTAACAGTGCTGTACACTTACGCTTACTATCATAATATATCTTGGCGCAACCAGGCCCGGAAATGCGCACACCTGCTATGTTGGTCAAGAGATTTGAGCAACACCCTCAATGACACACGTGCGAAATGGATGAGACTCATTGTGTGGGCCGGCCCCAAGTCTTCCCAATCAACCCATGGCACGTTCAAAACTAGGTAGGAGCCAGTTATTCGAAGTATAATGGGGTTCGAACCCACAAACTTCCAGTCGGTAGCTGGTTTTGCTAACCACCACACCACGGCGACTGGAATTCCTGACATTTACGCGGCATGTGTAATATTAGTAATGGCAAACATGTTTCAAATTAGGTTTGAACTTCAGACTGCTTGGCTGGTCAATGTCCCTGATGATCACACATTTTGGATTAGATACTCTGATAGCGTGGGCGATGTTTCTAACATAGCCATGTTGGTATGACATCGATGCATCGAATCAGATAATTACAGATAGTGGTTTTAATATTATGAGTGACGATGCTGAGGATGGCGTTAATGAAGATGGACTCTCCCATCCGTCCGAGTGACGAGTATGCATACTGGAATCCAGCGCCTGGAGTTCGTCTTCAGATAGGTCCTCGTGTGGGATCGAATGCCAAACCTGATAAGGCATATGTTCTTCTGCAAGGCACAAGATAGGAAATGTATTCTCTTTCCACAAAAAGACAACAGCAACACCTGGGATACCTAGGAGGCCACTGCTTCGTAACTGTGAAGTGATTGTAAAGGAGGCATTGTTTTGTGACTGTGAAATGGTAGTGTGGTGGAGTGGTGTTGATAATGGTGGCAATGGTGGTGTTGATGACAAGACGATGAGATGATTTTGACGACACGACGACGACGAGATGACGACGACGACGATGATGATGATGATGATGATGATGATGATGATAGATAATGTGACAGTTATATGGCGGTGGTTGCGCTGATCCTTCAAAAAGATGTTCAGCAAAACTTAACCGTTCACAGATACCCTATTATGAAAGAATAATCTACCAACTAGATATGGGGTACATACGCGTGGTCTGTCTAATGTACACATAATTTAAACATGAACGGATAATTATGACATGTGCAGACACTAACGGGAATAGAAACATGTATACTGTGGAAGCAGATTTCAAAAAGTAGCTTTGTCACGCGCTGACAGACAGAAAGGCGGGTACTTTTCAATGGTAACACTCTTTTATACAGTGACATGCTGATACTGGATTCCATGTACTAATCTGACAGAAGCGTACACTAGAATAGTAACACTCATCCCCATCAGGCAGTCTTCCAGCACGAATCGTAGTGAAGTGAATGGGGAGAACCTGGTATTGAGCAACTCTCTCTCTCTCTCTCTCTCTCTCTCTCTCTCTCTCTCTCTCTCTCTCTCTTTTGACTCTCTCTCCTCTGTCTCTCTCTCTCTGTTGTGCTCTTTCCTGTCTGTCTGTCTGCTCTGTCTGTCTGTCCTGTCTTCTGTCTCTCTCTCTCTCTCTCTCTCTCTCTCTCTCTCTCTTTCTCCGCATGTGTGTGTGACTCATTTCCTTGTCTGTCTGTCTGTCTGTCTCTATCTCTGTCTCTGTCTGTCTGTCTCTGCTCTGTCTCTCTCTCTCTCTCTCTCTCTCTCTCTCTCTCTCTCTCTCTCTCTCTCTCTCTCCCACCCCAACTGCCTCATGAACCCCGTGACAGCAATTTGCGAAATAAACCACCACACATATAATTCAAATAAATGAATAAATAATCATAAACAAAGAACGTTAAGTATAAAAAAAAGCAGTTAAATCATTATATTATTATAACATTACATACTCCATCGACCTGGAGTGTTTTCAATTTGAAATATCATCATCACTCGTCCCTAACGAACCATGACACTTCCCAGCACAAGTGGGTTGCATTCACAATGCCCTGAAGGAATGTGTGGACTTGAATTTTGATCACTGTTCTCTTTCCTTTACTACCATTTGCACATCTACGAAATTCAAATACAACCTGTTTCGTGTTTTCTTGTGTTTTAATTTTGTGTTCGTTCGTTCGTTCGTTCGGTTCGTTCGTTCGTTCGTTGGCGTTCGTTTCCTCGTTTGTTTGTTTCGTGAGCATAAACATCGAGGGTAAATTAATTCAAGCTTCATCTAAAAGCTCGCCAAACTCATACCATTTGTATCCCAGCACACATGAACTCTAACAAATGAAAATAAGATTTGCGACCCTCCCACCACGAAATCAGTCTTAACTCGCAGTCAGTCGAACAGCACTATAGGAGCTGAAAAGGTGACTGAGGGTCTACCTGGGATGTTTTGACTTTTTCTCAAAATTGATTTGTGTAGACTATAATGTATCCCCCACAGAATTTTTTTTTCTTACAAAAATTATATTAAATCAATTTAAAATGGTATTTTAATGCAATGATCGCAGCAGAAAGAATACAATTTCTTATCAAAAGTACCTATTTTTGTCTCTTATTATAAATCGTAATCTGTGCAGTACTTACACATGTAATATACTGACGGAAAGCTCTTTGGTGCACATTTCAGATAATGACAGCGAAAATTAGAAACAAACTGGGTCAAAGCCACCAAACAAAGAAATTTAAGGAAAATGTGTAGGCACAGGAAAACTTTAGAGGCCATTTTCTCAAAATGGCCGTCATACAACTTCATGACTTTAAACATACATAACTTCTACATTTTTTTGAGTGCAAGCTTTATTTTAAGTACCAAAATAGTAGGCAGAATGTACACTTTCCAATGATATGTATATCTCAAAATGCCCAAAATGCTAGTTAAGACTGATTTCGCGATGGGAGGTCACATTTGTTTTATACTAAAATGATAATCCTCAGAAATTAGAAAAGGCACTTTTTTGCTTCCTAATTTGCCTCTCTCTCTCTCTCTCTCTCTCTCTCTCTCTCTCTCTCTCTCTCTCTCTCTCTCTCTCTCTCTCATCCTACATCGTAACAGCCATTAGCAGTACATTTTTTTTAAAATCATCATCATCATCATCATCAGGTGCCCTGCCGCATGGCGTTGGCGA
>CM060306.1:84175511-84180511 GCA_030674185.1 Monoplex corrugatus
GAATGTATGTGTATTCCAGACATATTTCTGGAAGTATGTTGGCTAATTGGTTGTTTCCAGAATGCCACATGCTTCGTTAGCAGATACGCCGACATCTTGTAATCAACCTAAACAGCGTTAACGAACTTGTCAACATTACAGGCACACGTGTGTAGGCGTAACGAGATAGTAACGCCATGTCTAAGAAAGTTCTGTTCTATGTCAGTCACCATGATGACGTGTATAGCACAACGGTTTTTTTGACAGTTTGGGGGTTGTGGGTTTGAATCTCACAAGAACAGATTATTGTCAGAATTTTTTGTCTCTGTGTATAGATGTGTGTGTGTGTGTGTGTGTGTGTGTGTGTGTGTGTGTGTGTGTGTGTGTGTGTGTGTGTGTGTGTGTGTGTGTGTGTGTGTGTGTGTGTGTGTGTGTGTGTGTGTGTGTGTTGTTTATATATATATATATATATATATATATATATGTGTGTGTGTGTGTGTGTGTGTGTGTGTGTGTGTGTATGTATGTATACATACATATATGTATACAAACATCACCTTCTAAGAGTTGAACGTTCTCTGGGTACTGAGAATACTTGAGACCACACAGTGAATCTCACCCACCTCTGCCATACATCAGTGGAAATGTTTGGATTCCGTGACCAAACCTTCAGTCGCCTGTATCTCTGTTTGGCTTGGTTGACACCATGATATATAATGAAAAGACTCGTAGACCAGTCCTGACAAGTAGTCTCAACTAGACTGGAATTCCATAATAACATCACTGTCATCTCTGAACGTACAGATCACACAGCATTATTAAAACAAGGCTACTCTCATGGTGGCCTGAGTTTTAAGAGATGGAAATGAACGATGTACGCAGAGTGATACAAAAAATACCGTGGCAGAAAATCAAAGGTTCCTTTGCTACCATCCGCTCAGTCGAGTCTGGTATCTCCATTAAAAAGGTTAGGAATCCAGTGTATTAAAATTAACAAACGAACAAATAAAAACACGTCAATAAACATAGTCAATGCCACTATAGGACTGTTGAAAAGCCCCCACCTTCACCAGAATGGACAATGCCTAATTAAGTTAGAATCTGTACTCCCATCCGCTTGAAACAGTTGTTCGAATTTGTCACAAATTCCCTCATAAACAAATGTAATACCACACGTGAAAGAGAAAATAAAGCCCCCCCCCCCCCCCCCAAAAAAAAAAAAAAAAAGAAAAAAAAAAAGAAAAAGATGCAAAAGGTTGCCCTGAATTAATCCACCATTATTTCATCCGAATTAATCTTCCACTTAGTCTACACCGACACGTGTAGTCAAGTAATCACTTATACAAGTGGAAGCAATGATGAAAAACCGATAGATATACGGGGGGATACTGTTCGATTGGGATAGAATTTTAACACAAGGGTTTGTGTTAATTTATGTTTGGAAGCAGGGAAACAAACAGGTAGATGGACAGATTAATGCATTGCAAATGAAATTGCTTGTGGTTGTCGCATGCCATATGTAAATTTGCCGGAAGAATATATATACGAAAATTGTAAAACAAAACAAATAAAATAAAATAAAATAAAATAAAATAAAATAAAATAAAATAAAATAAAATAAAATAAAATAAAATAAAATAAAATAATAAACAAAATAAAATAAAACAATAAAATAAAATGAAATAAAATAAAATACCAGAAAATATATGTAAGATACGATTACAATTTCTACATGAAAATAGCCATAAGACAACGATATTACGAATGGTGATGATGGCCATGATGATGATGATGATGATGATGAGACGACGACGACGACGACGACGACAAAGAAGAAGAAGAAGAAGAAATAAAAGAAGAAGAAAACGATGAAGAAGAAAACGATGAAGAAGAAAAGAAGAAGGAAGAAGAAGACGAACTCCATTCGCACAGTACAAACGGAGAATGGCCGTTTGATAGATCGATAACATAATGAATGCTAAGACAAACAAGCTGAAGGACAGTAAATTACACTGGGGACAAAATGGTCAACCTCTATTCGAACATCTTTCCTTCATGGACTTACGCTGCAGATTGGAATCACGAATATTTAACAGCATTTTAGTGTGAATACCAGACGAATAAACGAGCTATAAAATATTAGCTCTACACAGGATACAAGATAAAGCCGCGGCTGAAAAGAATTCGAGGGTGATGGAGAAGGTATCAATACACTGGGGTCATTCCATATGCCTTGATCAACCCGTGACGATCCCAGATAATCCCCACTGGAAGTCTCATGTATCAACCCAGACATTAGGGCAATGTCTTGCGATTTTTGTTTTCATTCCTCTTTTCGTTTCTCTGAATTTCTCTGTTGGGATCATTTCATACGCTCTATAAAACCTCCTGCAGTCAGTCAGTTTTTCAGTATTTTCTCGAATGTTTACGGTCAAATAATTGGTTTATTGTTCATCACTGCTCTCTTTACACCTTACTGGCCACCGGATTAAATTAAACGTAATTTATAAGACGAGAAAACGTGCCAGCGTCTTATTTAGCCATTCGTCTGTTGATTCATCATTAATAAACTTTAGAACGGAACGCAGCGGTCTAAAATTCAACTTAAAACATATATGCAAAGCGTCAGGTGTCCCCGTTAGTGAAAAACAAAAATAAAACCACCACTACCACCAACACATCTCTAAAACACAATGCCACTCTTCAATATTATCTGATTCATCCAGTAATCAGAGTGTGATGTTTACAACATACCCTGATTAGCGTTGTTTATAAGTCTAGTATAAAAAGTAGTGCTTCCCATTTCTAGAAATACTGTTCTAATCGATGTAAATTTACCAAAGTCAATTTTTGTGATCCTCACACTATAAAAAGAAACAGATTGTTTCATACCAGATTTTTATAGTTGGGTTTGATTGGAATGTTAGTTGTGTTGGTTGGTTGGTTGGTTGGTTGTTGAATGACTGGTTAGTTGGTTGGTTGGTCGGTTAGTTGGTTGGTCGGTTGGTCGGTTGGTTGGTTGGTTGATTGGTTGGCTTGGCTGGTTTGGTTGGCTAGTCGGTCGTGTTGGCTGGTTGGTTGATTGGTTGGCTGGTGTTTGGTTGTGCTGGTTGGTGGTGGTTGATGTTGTTGTTTTGTGTTGGTTGGTGTTGTGTTTGATGTTGGTTGGTTGGCTGTGTTGGTGGTTTGTGTTTGGTTGGTTGGTTGGTTGTTTATAAATTTTTAAATTAGAAAAAAAACAAAGAAAGAAAATAAGAAAAAGAAACAAATCGTGTGAGCCGGTGAGTCGGAGTTAAATGAAACATAAAAACATTTGGAACCAGATAATTTCGATTTACATGTGTGCAATGTCTCTGCCTGCCTGCCTGCTTGCATGCCTGCATGCCTGCCTGTCTGTCTGTCTGTCTCTCTCTCACCTCTCTCTCTCTCACTCTCTCTCTCTATCTCTCTCTCTCTTCATCTCCTCACCCCTGTGCGTATCTGTGTCTTTCTCATTACAACATTGTCAACCACACCTTGAATCAGTCCATTTATAGATTCCCATTATACTGAGCTGTTTTGGATTATTTGTCATTTTTGTTTATTTAGTTGTTGTTGTTGTTGTCTTTTTGGGTGATGGTGATGATGATGGTAATTGTTTATTTTGTTTTGTTTTCTTTTATTCGTCTTTGGTCGCTGCGATGGTTTTAAACCAGAACGCCCTTTAATAATGTATTCTGTGAC
The DNA here is from genome assembly GCA_030674185.1 of Monoplex corrugatus. Classification (NCBI taxonomy): domain Eukaryota; kingdom Metazoa; phylum Mollusca; class Gastropoda; order Littorinimorpha; family Ranellidae; genus Monoplex; species Monoplex corrugatus. Next base: position 84,179,214 of record CM060306.1, read on the forward strand.
ATGTTACTTTTCTCAATTGCTTAGGAGTATCCAACAGATTTCACAGCTGTTTTCCTTCCATGGAATCGATTTATATGCTAGACTGAATCACAAAGCAAACAAAAGGACATAACGCAATGTTCTAGAGTTATCGATGCGAAGGTAATTCTGTTTGTGGTCTAGCAAAGGTGTTCAGCTATTGTCAGAAAAGCCCTTCAATCGGCTTAAACGGGGATTGTTGTTATTGTTGTTTAAAGCCCAGCCCATTGCGTAGACCCATATCAGGGCTATAATTGCTTCAAAACATACAAAACAAGAAAAATAAACGAAAAGAAAATTAAGTACACATATCATTGCATTCGCGCACATAATAAAAGGAGATCCCCCTACTTGACCACTCCGTCCGATTTATCGCACAGGGGGTTTAAAAACACCTGAATACAAATGTAAGCATACCTACGGACACCAAAACATATGTAAAAACAGGTATAAATTACGCAAAATTGTTCCGCATATCCACCACCACCACCACCACCACCACCACCACCCCCGAGCCAAAAATGCACTTAATACACCCAATTATTAATCCTAAGAAAAAGCCAAAACAGCATTCAAGAAGATGAAAAGCATTCTTACCAACAAATGCCTATCAATTAACATCAGGAAGAGAGTTCTCGAATGCTATATCGAACCAATACTGTTGTATGGATGCGAGGCATGGACAGTCAGCAAGCAAAGTCAGAGCAAGATTGAGGCAGCCGAGATGTGGTTTCTAAGAAGAATGCTGAGAGTTCCATGGACAGCAAAGAAAACAAACGAGACAGTCTTGATGGAGGCAGACACAGGTAGATCATTCATAAGGAAGATTAGGAAAAGACAGGCAACATTTATAGGCCATTTTATGAGGAAAGGGGATTTGGAGCACCTGGTCACAACGGGAAAGCTGTAGGGAAAGAGAGCACCAGGTAGACCCAGGGAGAAAATGCTAGACGGACTTGCAGAGTGGCTGAGGACAAAGAGGGTGGAAGAGATGCTTGAGGCAACAAGAGACAGAGACAAATGGAAGTCCATGATCGCCTGAACCATTATCATTATCATCATCATCATCATCAGGTGTCTACACTACATGTCCTTCCTTCTAAACAAATAACTTCAGTGAATGTATTACCAAGGTTTTCAATCGACAAGAAAAAAACAGAGGTTGATGACCCCACCGGGGCTATACAACAAACACGGTCACAGAAACTGAGAGCATTCCTAAAATGAAGCTACTAACACGATTTTCCATTCTTATTAGACACTGCGCTGCACACCACGCT
>CM060306.1:84188011-84193011 GCA_030674185.1 Monoplex corrugatus
TTTGACAATTCCACATGCGCTCCACAAAACCTGCCAGCAGATATCTTGTAGAATCTCTGAACCAGTGCAAAATCATATGCGCTGACAAGGACTTGAAATGGGGAAGAGGGAGGGAAGGGACCTATGAAAAGTAAATTAGCATCCACCAAAGTGACGGAAACAGCGATCAAGCCAGTTTTTAATGCTGCATTCTAGGATTGGCAGCGTGGCTGAAGACATAGAAGGTGGAAGATGTGCTTGCGGCAACAAGGGATAGAAATGAGGGACCTATGAAACACTAAATTAGCACTACCAGAGTGACAGAAACAGCGATCAAGCCAGTTTTTAATGCTGCATTCTAGGATTGGCAGCGTGGCTGAAGACATAGAGGGTGGAAGATGTGCTTGCGGCAACAAGGAATAAAAACAGATGGAAGGTTATATGATCGCCAACGCCATGTAGCAAGGCACTTGATGATGGAGATTCTAGGATTGAACCCGAAGTATCAGATTTTGAATTCACAATTCTATCGGAAGAACCAACCGGCGACATGGGAAATCAAACACGAGGTCGAACTTGCTCGTTTTATATTTTCAGTAGAATGTACTTTCTCTATTGTGATGAATGATGTATCACGTCGCATTGTGCTCTCCCTTGTCAGAAATCATTTTTTTGTGAACTTGAGGCTGCTCTTCCTCGAAAGTAGGGCTTCCAGAGTACTTTTCTCCCTCTAACTATATGTGTATATTATTCAAATTTCGTAAAACCTTGAGTTTTTGTTTGCGTGGGTGAGGTGTGTGTATGGGGGTGGGTGGAGGGGTGGATGGATGTCACTGTGTGCGAATATATGTATTTTTGTGTGGGTTTCAGAAGAATGGGGACTTTCCACAATAAAAGAAAGACACCAAACAGAAGATATTATTTTCAACAAAAAGTTTAATATGAAAATGCAAAGAGAACAAACATGACCACAGTCGTACTAAGATATAAGTATTTTGGCAATGTGGACACAACTGTTTCAGAATGAAGGGAATGCATAAATAAAACTCGATCTATCATGATGTTTGTTAAATTGACTCATACTACTCTGATTTCAATGTAATTTTCATCATTCCTTTTTCTTCGGTGATGACTGTGTTGCTGAGGAGTTTAAAAATCCAAATCATGTGTGAGTGCCCGTGTTCAAGCAAACAGGAACCAGAAGAAAAAAACACCAACAAGAATAAGAACGCATAGTTGATACAACAAGACAAGACAGGCGCAAACTGTCCGCCAACTGGCCTTTGTCAAGCGTAAGATCACAAACACACAAACACCAGATACAAAAAATTGGGAGAAAAAGACTGAAACTTCCCTGCTGCTCCGTGTTTTTTCTGGTTCCTGAGGAGTTTAAGTTAAGAGTGAAACTACACACATGACTACGTTCTCTTTTACTTACGCACATGCGTTCAGTGAGGCGTTTGGGATTTGTTCAAGAGTGATGCATTGCTTTCAGACAGTTCAGTCTGCCAGCAATGATTTGGCAGACACTCTGGCCATGTGCTGAACAATATGCATTGACAAGATCTCGAAACAAGGAGGTGAGGATCTATTTAACATGAAACCAACACCACCAATATGACGGAAAATTCATGATGGGGAGCAAGCAGGTTAGTTTGTAAAGAACCAACACGCCAGTTAGAGAGAGAGAGACAGAGAGAGAGAGACAGACAGACAGACAGACAGAGAGAGAGAGAGAGGGTGGGAGAGAGAGACAGAGAGGGGGTAGAGAGAGAGAAAGAGAGAAAGAAAGAAAAAAAAAAAAAAAGAGAGAGAGAGAGAGAGAGAGAGAGAGAGAGAGAGAGAGAGAGAGAGAGAGAGAGAGAGAGAGGAATCTCGTGAATGTCTGGCAAACCAAGAAGACTTAGAATGTTCAAATGTTAACAGCGTATAAGGTGAAGTAAATTTGATACTTTAAAACATTTCAGTATCTCATTTGATCTGTTTTAATACTAATCATTGCTGATCTATTCATTTAAAAGGAAAACGCAAAATAAACGTTAGAGAGAAGAAGAAAAAAAAAGAAATATAAGTATTTAGTTTTCACAAATGTTTAAACAAAGCAAACGAACGTGAATAGGATATCCAGGCTGCTCTTCTCTACCTTTGTCAATCCTGGCATCTTATGACTGCCCAGAAGAAAACAAATGCCAAAGAAAAAAAAATCCTGACATCAACTGAAATAATTTTGTGTCAAATGAAAAGATCAAGGACACGTCACAACAGCTCCCCGTGTCAACTAGCATTTGCAGCTGGCACCTCTGGAGGCAGGTTGGAACATTTGTTCAGGTTGGAAATTTCCACATCAAGACTTGCAAATCAAGTGTTGAATGAACTTCAGCGAGCCATAGAAAGAGAGGGCAGCGCAAAAAGAGCTGGTGATATACACTGGAGAGGGATCTCTGTCTAATCAGCAGAGGACTGAAAGATACCGGCAGAATATAGCTTAGAATAACGTAAGATACGGTGCCCTTGATCATGTGCCACGCATGTAGGAACAACCCCCACCCACCCCTTAGGCACGTTCATAAATAAAAGGTAAAAGTGAAGTGAAAATAAAAACACAACAATTACAGAGAAAGCCCATGAGACAGAGACAGAGAGAGAGAGGGGGGGTGAGAGAGAGACAGAGACAGAGACAGAGACAGAGAGACACAGAGACAGAGACGGACACAGATAGAGACATTCTGACAGACAGACAGACAGACAGACAGGGCAGACAAAGAAGGAGACTGAGGTAGAGACAAAGACAAAAACAGACACAAACAGAAGGAGATAATTATAACATATCACTCTTGGTAATAACAACCCTAACTACATCAACAACAAGTATAACAAACAACACGAACAACATTAATAATAGAAACAAAACAACAACAGCTGCAGCACGTAGAGCACCAAAATAATACAGAAAATCAAACACACACACACACACACACACACCACACACACACACACACACACACACACACACACACACACACACACACACACAAAAACAAAAAACAAAAGCAACTGCATTCTTTAAGAAGTTTTTTTTTTCCTCAAGCAGTCAGAGAAATTCTTCCAACAGGTAACAGTTTGAAATATGCTACTCACGCAAAAGAAAAAAACAACAACACGTAAACAAAAGGTAGAAATAAACAAGAACAAAATCAACACACACGATATCAAATAAAGCACTGAATTTTGTAAAACAGGCATCAGACAAACAAAACCAATGAAAAGTAGAATTTACCTTTTTTAACTTGCTATCTTGATGATCATTTCACAATCCCCTCTTAGGCTGTCACAAAGTTGAGGTTTTTTTTTCTTGTTTCGTTTTGTTTTTATTGTTTTGTTTTTTTTCAACTCAAACCAACAGTTGTTCAAACCAATGTCTAATAACCAAACACTCGGCACAACCACATTCCAGTTGTCTACTCTAACAAACAAACAAACAAAATGAGAAGGCGAAACAAACAAGGCAACAGCAGACAGGTGAAATGCATTAAAACACGCAGGTATGACGGAGACGCGCAAAAGCCGCTTGACACAAAGGGAGAGAAGCGAGTTTTGTACGTCCGCGCTTCACGCTCTTCCCACCGACTTTAGAAAGGGGACAGTAAAATCAATGGCCCCATAACTCCGGCAATAGCATTCTCCATTGCAACGATACTACAGTGCGGTGGATGTGACACAGTAAACGATGGCCTCGTTCGATTGGGTGGACGTTAATGAGCACGTGCTGTGAGTGCTACATACGAAACTAGGGCGAAACAATAAGTGTTTCCCTCTAATGTTCTCTCTTTCACATTCAATCATTTCTTGAATACTTAGCCTTTTTTTTTCGAGAACTTCTTTGCATGTTCTTCTTCTGGCATTAGTACCGTTTCAACAGACTGGAGAACTCGTAGTAGAAAATGAATCTATTCTGTACACGAGTGTAACAATTATCATCAAAAAAAAAAAAAAGAAAAAAAAAAGAGGGAGACAGGTTAAGAAAGAAAGAAAGAAAAAGAAAGCAAAAATGAGCGAGAGAGACAAACAGAGCTACAGAGAAAGGGAGGAATACAGGGAGGGAGCGAAGAAGACAAAAATATGCACAAAAAATCAAATAACATGAAACAAAAAGAAGAATACAGACTGAAGATTTTCATTTGATTTTTTGCAAAAGTGTGAGAAATTGTGCATTTCAGAGAAACAGACTGATCAAAAGAGAGGGACAGGGAGGAAGAGAGAGGGAGAGACAAGACAGAAACAGAAGCAGAAGCAGAAAAGGTAATGAGGAGAGAGGACGGGGTAGACACAGACTGACAGACAAATAGAAAGACAGACATGCTGAAAACAAGTAGAAATAACCATACCAAGCGTAGCTGCCATTTCCTTTGGCGAATGGGAGAGGAAAAGATATTCAAACTGTAAAGCAAAGCCTTCTTCAGCTTCAGTATCATCAAAGGACCGAAGATCTTTATTTTCCCCCTTTTCGTACTGTTCCTGCCTGCCACTGTCTCCCGTTCTCTGTCTCTTGTCTGTCTGTCTGTCTGTCTGTCTCTATCTCTCTCTCTCTCTCTCTCCCTTCCTCATTCTGTCCGTGTGTCTGTCTCTCTGTCTCTGTCTGTCTGTCTCTCTCTCACACACACACGCACTCTCTCTCTCTCTCTCTTTCTCCTCACTCATTCCTGCCTGCCTGCCTGCCTGCCTGCCTGCCTGCCTACCTGCCTGCCAACCTGCCTGCCCCCCCCCTCTCTCTCTCTCTTGCTATCTTTCCGTCTGATCTTTCAGAGGTTGAAAAAAAAAAAAAAGGATGATTGTCGAGAGAAAGGACAATCCGAAGATGTTAAGTTTATTTTATTTCATTGTCAGCAGAGCAGATAGCAATACGTTCACTTTCTCCAGATGGCGTCTTTGCGCTCAAAATATATTTCATATTAACGGACGCTACAGATGTCATGTAATGGATAACATCTCAACTTTTTTATGGCATAAGCCAGTAAGCCTGC
>CM060306.1:84198011-84200511 GCA_030674185.1 Monoplex corrugatus
GTGAAATGTCTACCTTTATCTACAATGGTCTATCGAGTAAAGGGGAAACAGTCATTGTTGTAGTTATTTTTTGTTTAAAGCCCAGCCGACTGCGTAAAGCTATATGAGGCGTATAACCGTTTAAAACATACACAATACTTCAACAGGAAGAAAAGAAAAAGACAAAAGTACACATTTCAATGAATTTGCACACATAATCCAAGGAGATGCCCCTGGCGTTGACCACTCCGTCCAATTTGTCAACAGGGGATCTAAAAAAACATACCTCAATATATTAAACAATGGACTGCCCAACATGAAAACGGACCAGAATATATGAACATTGATTCCACATAACACTATCCACAACCACAAAACATAACATGCGCAATTTTCCAACTAGCCGTCAAGCGCGAGCACGTGCACAAAACTTATCGACACATAAACATGGTAATAAAACGGACAAAATCCTGCCAAAGGGAAGAAATTTGATATAATGGATAGAGAAATGACCATACTAGAGACAGGAAAAACATGCAACAGAAGGAACAAGAAGAATGCAGAAGCAAAGAACAAGCAGAAACAAGAACCAACAGAAAAGAGGAAATTTCTAGCACAGAATTTCCAGAAGATTGGGATACTGTTTATACTGAAAGAGCCCCCGGCATCCCCACGGGTGAGATGAATATGGGTGATTAAAAATACGTGTAGGAGGTAGTACGTACAAATAAGTTTAAAGTATAGTGTTAAACAAGAATGAATTTTTTGTCATCATTTTCATGTCGAGGATCATTCTAATATCGTCATACACCAATCTTTAGCTGATCATGTAGTACCAAGCAAAGATTTGTACTTTAGAGAAAAATCACAGCAATTTGAAACCAAAATCAATTGTGTGAAAACTGTCGGATGCCTCTGTTGGCTAAGAGCACTGGCCAACGCTAACCCCAACCTCCGAAAACAGCAAGCAAGCAAGGAAGCAAGAGAGTGAGCAAGAAAGCAAGCAAGCAAACACAACACAACACACAGACGATTACACACAAACACGCACCCGCGTGCGCGCGCGCACACACACACACACAGTCACACACACACACACAGTCTCACACACACACACACACACACAACACACACACACACACACACACACACACACCACACACACACACACACACACACACACACACATAAAAACTGCTTTCAGCTCTTTACCAGCACATCATTCATTCATCCAGAGACCATTGTGCAATGATTATCACCCACCAGTTAAAGTTTAATTCCATTCAGCCAAAGAATTTGCTGTGAACACATTCTCCATCAAGATTTGTTTTCCTTACAATACAAAAAATTACAGACCCGTTGTTTTTTGAGTTTCCGGACACTCTGTCGGATGTCTGTAGGCACCGCATTAATATTGGTTTTAAAAATGGCTGTTCTGAAACGAGTTTTGCTCTTGCCCTTTTACTAGAGATAGTGTTATAAACAAAGAAGAGAACTGAACGAAACGACTAAATCAAAAGCAAACAATGAGATATCTAACTGAATAAATAAAAACATAAATCATAAATGAATACAGTTCAGCAGACTGCACAGAGCCACATAAGAGCTTAAAGTATTTCAAAAAGTACACCAAACTTCACTGGAGAAAAACAAAACACCTGGAAAAGATATTAACTAAGCAGCATAACTCTTGAAAGTCATGGAGTCATCTCCCATGTAGAATTTCTCAAATCCAACACAGTTTGCGCTACCCATTCAGCTAGCATAGACAAGGCACAAGGCACATAATTGCAAGCTCAGAACATTCCTCTTCCATCTTCAGAACGTTTAGAGGAATGTTCTGAGCTTGCAATTCTGTGCCTTGTGGCTGCGTCTATGCTAGCTAAATGGATAGTGCAAACTGTTGGATTTGAGAAATTCTACATGGGAGATAAGTCCGTGACTCTCAAGAGTTATGTTGCTCAGTTTATATTTAAAATTCTCCCTGCTTCCCTCTTATTTTCTTTGGTGTCACATATTCACCTGGAAAAAGATAATCAGGTAAATGTATCAATGCATTCGCGCACCCAATCCAAGGATATGCCCTTGGCGTTGACCATTCCGTCCAATTGATCACGAGAGGATTAAAAAAGCAAGCTTGAATACAAATGCAAACATAACTCATCATCATCATCAAGTGCCTTGCCACATGCCGTTGGCGATCAAGGCCCTCCACATGTTTCTATCCCTTGTTGCCGCAAGCACATCTTCCACCCTCTCTGTCTTCAGCCACTCTGCAAGTCCGTCCAATATTTTTCCCTGGGTCTACCTGGGAAAAAATGCTTTGCGCAGGGCCCCCTCGCGGATCCCCCGATGGATGGTCGTTTGATCTGCAGTTATGCAAAAATAACTAAAAACGCTAAAACATACACATAAACGGGCCGAAGTTACCTAAAATTGCCTTTGCACATCACATTTCCTTTGAGCCAAAAATGTACTCAATACATGTAGGTGTTCGTCTGTCGTCGTCGACAATGACCAC
>CM060306.1:84205511-84208011 GCA_030674185.1 Monoplex corrugatus
TAGACAGAGAGAGAGAAAGAAAATAAATGAAGAGCGAACTTTATCACGCCTTCTCTCCACCTCACCCCCCACCCCCCACCTCCTTCCCTCCAAATCTGTTTTAGAGCATAATTATGTGATTGCAATTCTAATAAATCGATTTAGAGCGTATGTGATTTGCAATTTCAATGAATCAACAGTAATTTTCCCCACTACAAGACTAGAAGGTGACTATCACTGTCTATTTTTAGTTTACTATATTCACTTAAAAACCTTCCTCGTTGAACACTTTGATGTGAATTTGCCCTCAAGATTTGAAATCGACAGAAAAAAAAAACATAATTAAAGTTCATAACGCAAACACGACATAGTAGTATGATAATCTGAGGGAGGGGGGGGGGGATCAAAATAAAAGTCAAGGTGCTGCCATGGTGTTGAGTATTCCAATCGATAATGCAAACCATAGCTGTTATCGAAAAGCTACATGACAATGGTCAGGATCGAAAAAAACACAGCACGTGTCATATTGCTAACGTACGTTACTACTGTACTGAAAGTAGCTTCTGTGAAATACATGCAGATGAAGCCCCGTTCCGTGATCTGGTTCTTCCGAATCACTCCTGTAAAAAGCATTAGTATGTGTGGAATAATAAAACAGACACATTCGTAGTGTATTATTACATGCCCATTAAAAACATGAGTTTGGAAAAGAGCAGAAAGCTTGCTCGAAACAAATGAAAAAGATATTAGGAAGGAGAAACAAAGAACAATAACGAAAAAAAAAAAAAATACAACAACAACAACAAAGTCAAAGATAGAGAAGCACGCCAAACAGGTAGGCCTGCTTTGATGAAGGTTGTAAATGATGTGTTAACGTTAGACACTTACTATCACTGGAGAAACAATAGAACCGTACTTTCTGACTGCCATTTCTCTGAGATCTGTTTTCGCGTTTTTACACTGCACATTAATTCCAGCCAAAGAGTGTCTTTTTTCTATTTACTGTCCGAAACGTGAGCGCACTTCACAGATGTATTAATGTGTTAACGCATAAAGAGGAATGCTACACCAAGAAAAAATATATAAATAAAAAAGAAAGAAAAGAAAAAAAACAAAAAACAAAAAAAAACAGAACTATAGAGTACATCTCACTGAAAGACAGCAGAGACAATGTGGAGAATATATCGCACTATTTGTTCGTAACACTTACAGACAAAAAAGAAAAGGAAAAAAAAAAGCAAAAAAGCAGACAAACAGAAAGGAAACACCTTTCTGTGGATGATAATGGTGTGCACTTGTTGATCATGGATTTTGCCATAAAGGAAGATAAACGCAGAAGACAAATGTAGAAAATGCAAACAAGATCTCACCTCAGTACTTTGGCATTCGTATTTTCAGCACGGGATTTTTGCTACTGCGCTTGAAAGATGTACTGACCAGATTGACTAGAGTATATTGTTCAGATTGAGCTTTTCTGAAGATTGTTAGAGGAACAACAGCACAATTTCTCATGCAAAACGGCATGCATATTTGTTACAGTCGTCTTTCAGGTCAAAGTACGATTGTCATAAAGACATTATTGCCTTCAGCATGACCTATAGTAAACCATCAACAGCTATTAATTCAATCAGTTCAAGTTTTGCATTGAAAAAGCAAACCCCTATCGAAGTTGGTATTCTTTTTAACCAGGGTTGGTCTAAGAGTGAAACACTCAACAAGTGTCATACATTTGGAAGAAAAAAAAAACAACAACTAAATAACAGGCTGCATATTGTGCACCTGCACATCACAAATCGTTTAAGAAGTCTGAACACAGTAAAAGAGGCATTCGCAGCTCATCTATCTCTCTATACACGTTTCTACGGTACAGTAAACTGCGGCATCATTCTTTGTCATCCATATGGCTTTTTGTACAAGTGCAAAACAAAAAAGCAGTTGTCTTTGTTTTTCTTTTTGAGAATGGAACCGCTGACAAGTGAACCTGTCAAAATGGTTTCTGGCAATGGCGCGGTCTGACTCAAAGATTCCTATGGAAGCAGAGACGACGGAAACTGTCACAGCTCAACAACAGTCATAAAGCAGCAATGTATCGCGATCCATTACCATCAGCCAAAAACAGCGTAGCCGATGGAATGTGAAATAAAGAATTCTTCTAAACCCTCAAAAATCACAAGAATGGTATTTCTTGTTATTCTGACGATTTTTGTGTTCTTATTGTGTTTTTTTTTTTCATAGTTTCTTGTTTCTTTCTTCCTTTCTTTCTTTTTTCCTTCCTTCTTTAATCAATACCTTGCCAACACATAGGCTTAAAGACCTATGCCATTATCATTTTCGATCTCTATCATATATTATCAGTGGCAGTCAGCACACATAGAAAGTAATTTCCAGCACGGAAATATTAAACTGAGAAACTGAAACAGAAACTTATTCTTCCTCCATTTCACGGCGGTCACAGGACCCTGAAGTCTCAAAAAATTGATTATCACCTGAAAAGTGACCAAGAGATTCGTTGATGATCGCG
>CM060306.1:84213011-84218011 GCA_030674185.1 Monoplex corrugatus
GATGTCTTAATGTCCATGTTTGTTCTCTCTGATGTGCATACACTCTCAAAAGGGGGCAGGCACTGGCAGGTCTACATATATGTTAACTATACAGGTCGGAAAATTGTCCACCCTTTCTCTATACCAGGGGAAACTGTCTCGGCGGATCAAACCAGGAACCAGCTGATTGAAAATCCGACATGTCCTCACTTGAAAACTGCACCCATCATCGTTATCATCATTATGATCATCATCATCATTGTTTCAATCACCATTATCATCTTCATCGTTGTCGTCATCATGATCACCATCACCACCATCATTTGTATTATCACCGTCAACATCAACTTCCTCATCCCCTTGCTCTTCGTCCTCCTCCTCTTTGTCCTACTCCTCCTTTTCCTTCTCCTCCTTCTCATTATCATAAGACCCCCCCCCTCATATTCCTCTTCGTCGTCCTCTTCCTCTTTACCCTACTCCTCTTTTTCCTTCTCGACCCCCTCATCATCATGACCCCCAATAGTTATTGGAGTTATTTCAAGAGGGGTTCACCACGCTCGGACAGCTCCATATGCGCTCCACCCAAATCTGCCAGCAATTATCTGACAGATTTCCCGAGCCTGCACATAACCCTATGCGCTGGCAAGGTCTTCAAACGGGGAAAGGGGAGGAGAAGGGACGAGTGACGGATGGCTTTTTTCTCAGACGCTGACGGATGGCTTTTTTCTCAGACGGTGGTACTGCTTTCCAGCCTTGGCCATGCACAGATAGTCGGTAGCCTTGAGGCCTTTCTGTTTATTGATGTCTTCAGTCCAGTACGGCTTGGTCTGCCTCTTAATCACCGGTCCTTCATTGGCCTCCTGGGGATCGTATTCTGTATGGAGTCATGACAGGTCACAGCGTCCGAGATTTTTCTCTTGCCGCACTGCAGCAATCGCTTCTGCTGGAAGGGTATAATATGAGGACACTTACAGAGGCCATGGGATGCCGTTGATCAACTATCAAAAGTCCCGTGAAATGGTGTGATGGGGACTGTGACACGAAAAGCACAATTGAATGTAACACGAATGGAGCCGATTCAAGTCAGACGGTTATGATCAATATTGCACAGAATCGTGATTAATGACCTTTAAGATGCCAAAATCAGTAACTAAGATTGATACTTGTCATTTTGCTTTAAATTTTATTTAATGTTATTATTATTATTACATTTTTGTTGCCTCCCTTCTCTACACCATTCGCATGTCACTAATTTTACGCTGCAAATGTTTGGCTCTCTCAAACCCTTAGAACGAACCGAAACTGAGCTCTCAACGATAGGAATGCATAGAGGGCCATATGATATGTGATAATGTTTCACTATGCAATATTTACTATTACTGTTATTTTTGTTTAAAGCCCAGCCGACTGTGTAGAGCCAGACCAGGGCCATAACCATTTCAAACCCTAATACTTCAACATGAAAAAGACAATAAAGAAACAAAAATTAAGTCCACATATCGATGCATTCGCGCACATACTCTAAGGAGATGCCCATGGCCTTGACGACACCGACCAATTTATCATATAGATGATTTAGAAAAAAAACACCCATACCTGAATACACATTTGAACATAACTAAGGACACTAAAACGTACATAAAAATGAGCCTGAATTACCTAAAATTGATTCCGCATATCTCGTTTCTCTAGAGCCAAAAATTCACTTAATACAAGTACCAATTATCAATCCTAGAAAAAGTACGTAAGACTTTATCGAATACATACAGGTGAATGGACCATCAAGGCAGAAAATGATAGGAAGAAATGACAGAAAGTAAAAGAACAAGTCAGAAACAAAGAGAGTCACAGAAAAAAACGCCATTTTTAGCACATAATTTCCTGGAGGTGGGAATACTATTTATTCTGAAAAAGCCCCGGGGTTCACTTGCAATGATGAAGAAAAAATGTTAACAGTAATGATGATGCTATGGAGTTCCGATTCGGATTTAAAATATTTTACATTTATTGCCATAACACAAGTGTGTCCTGGCGTCAGCCGGTTCCATGACATATAGACACGCGCGGCGTTCATAAGAAAGAAAGAAAGAAAGAAAGAAAGAAAGAAAGAAAGAATGAATGAAATAGATAAAATAGTGGAATATATTCAAGGACACATCAATAAAGTGGATGAGTTTCGACTACGTGGTTGTCTTTTCTTCCAACACGTCAGTTGCACGCTAGATTCTGGGTAAGAATCCGAACAAACAATCCAATCAAACAAACAAATAATCAAACCACATTTTTTTTGGACTGGCGGAACTTTGAACAAATGATGTCGCAGGCATCAGTCTCGATGCTCTAACCATTTCACCACTTTTGACTAGTGAAAATACGATCAATGATGTACATTGTCGTGAATTTGGATATTGATAACAATGGCTGGTATTTTTAAGATTACACTTATATATTATCACCTTAGACAGTACGCAGATACACGAGAATACATGGTATGACCATTTAGTCCTTTTGTTTAATGTTGATTATTTCGTCCTTTATTTAAGTTATTTATTTTCAGCGTTCCGGTATGTTGCTGAATATAGTCCATACATGGATAGATAGATAGATATATAGATAGATAGAGAGATAGATAGATAGATAGATATGTGTGTATGTATATATATATATATATATGTATATATATATATATATATATAAATATATATATAATATATATATAGATATAGATATAGATATAGATATATATCTCATTATTTTTCCTAACACGTCGTTTGCATGCACAGATATGGGTAAAATTTGGTCGAGGCAGAAGAAACAAATGAAACAAACAAACCACACCCATCCACCCACACACACACACTCTCTCTCTCTCTCTCATCACACACACACACACACACACACACACACACAACACACACACACACACACACACACATACACACACACACACACACACACACAAACACACACACACACAAATACACACACACACGCACGCACACACTCACACACACTCACACACACACACACACACGTTTAAACGCACGTAAATGAACTTTGAATATTCAATCTAGTTTCGCTCTGACACATATTTTTTTGTATGTAGGATATTTATTTCATTATTTATGTATTATTTATTTATTTATTTATTTATTTATTTATTTATTTATGTATTATATTTATTTATTTATTTATTTATTTGTTTATTTATTTATTTATTTATTTATTTATTTATTATTATTTATTATATTTATTTATGTATTATTTATTTATTTATTATTTATTCATTTATTTATTTATTATTCATTTATTTATTTATTATTCATTTATTTATCTATTCATTTATTTACATGCTGTTTGTGTACTTTCTCGTATAATATCACTCAGAGCGAAAATAGTTGAATGAATGAACAAACAGTCACTCGGAAAAGAGGATTCACAAGAAATACCAGAACATTCCAACAATGGACTGATATATGTAGCCCACGAAAACGCTCTTTCTATTATTTTAGTTCGGAAATGTATAGATGTGGATCAGTTGAAATTTCACGGTGACAAGACCGTAGTACTTTTCGGACACATTTCCAAACTGTCGTTTGGACTGGAACCTGACGGTACAGTTCTTTGAGATACATTCGTTCATCATCATCATCAGGTGCCCTGCCGCATGGCATTGGCGACCATGGACTTCCAACCATCTCTATCTCTCGTTGCCCCCAGCATCTCCCCCACCCTCTTCATCCCCAGCCACTCTGCAAGTCCGTCCAGCATTCTCTCCCTGGGTCTACCTGGTGCTCTCTTTCCCTCCAGTTTTCCCGTTGTGACCAGGTGCTCCAAATCCCCCTTCCTCATAAAATGGCCTATAAATGTTGCTTGTCTTTTCCTAATCTTCCTTATCAGTGATCGACTTGTGTCTGCCTCCATCTTTGCTGTCCATGGAACTCTCAACATTCTTCTGAGAAACCACATCTCGGCTGCCTCGATCCTGCTCTGGCTTTGCTTGCTGACTGTCCACGCCTCGCATCCATGCAACAGTATTGGTTCTATATAACATTCAAGGACTCTCTTTCTAATGTTAATTGATAGGCATTTGTTGGTAAGAATGCTTGTCATCTTCTTGAATGCTGTTTTGGCTTGGCCGATTCTGCCAGCTATTTCCGATGTGCTTCTGCCGTCTGATGAAATGACCGTTCCCAGGTATTTGAACTTATTAACCTGTGTCAAGGTTGTGCCATTTGTTTTTATTTTGCAGGAGGGGATTTCATGTTTTTTTTACTGATCACCATTTGTTACTAGACCGTAAATGTTGAAGACGATATCACTGCTTCACACATGGCCATATATGTGCCTGATTGACAAAACAAACAAGACTTGTTTACTTGTACAGGTGACATTTACTTTTGATGTAATCAGTAGCGAATGCCATGAAAACAAGTTCAACAAATATCTTCCACAGTGTGACAGGCGACACAGGCTGTCTATACAACATCAGTGTGCTCGTTTTATCGTTGAAATCGGTTGCGCGTACGTGCACACACACACGCAACACACACACACACACACACACACACACACACACACACACACACACACACACACAAACACACACACACACACACACACAAACACACACACAACACACACACACACACACACACACACACACACACACACACACACACACACAACACACACACACAAACACACACACACATACCCGTATTAATGATCTATTTTGAGGAGAAATTAAACTTTTTTTTTTTTCAAAATGAAGTTATTTCATTAATCATTATTATTTTCGCTCTATCCAAATACAATAAACTTTTTGAGCATCCTCACAATCTTACCGATTTATAAAGATTCAAACACAAAATGAAGAATACAAGACCTGTATCATACATTAAACACTAAGCTGACTCCACAAGAATCAATTCGAGATTGTTTGTAATAGACGTACAGCAGTTGATAAAACTGCTGTACGTCTATTACAAACAATCTTTTTTTTCCAGAAAAAGGTAGAA
>CM060306.1:84223011-84225511 GCA_030674185.1 Monoplex corrugatus
AAAGAAAAAAAACAAACAAATGCCAAATTGAAACTCATAGGACAAATTGTTATAATGTAGAATCTTGACTGTATAACACGTATGTCTTTCTTGTTTTGTCGATCAAATATATGTTTTTATCCCTTCTGTTTTCTTTTTCCCTTCAGGAAGGTGGGGGAGGGTGGAATGTATTTGAATACTAGGAATCTTTTGACTGAATGTGCGTAGTCGTGTAATTTGTAATTTGAGGCTGCATCTCTGATATATAGCCTCGTGAAACACAAATAATTGTCCAAAATAAAATATGTTTCGCCATCAGAGGTTGCACCAGATTACCCCTTTTTAACCATCCACTCATCCCAAACCCCCCCCCCCCCTTTTTTTTTTTTTTCCACACACGTACACTTCTTTTCTGGTTGTTGTTCTTTTTTTTCCCAAGTATGAACATTTTGTCCACACAAGTTGTCCATATTTTGTTGATGGATCCTTACACACACACACACACACACACACACACACACACACACACACACACACACACACACACACACGTACGCACGTACACACGCATACACACACAGGATGAAAAAAATACTGCCCTATCCCAGAGATTCGAATCTAGGTTACTTATTCAAGGTCTTGGAAAATAGGGAGAAAATCCCTGTTCAGTTCCATAGTCGACTCTTAGTTTTTCTTCCGAGGAAAATGCTATGAGCAAATGGACCACTTACCCAGCATTGTGAACACAGCAAAACGTGTCAGAGCTGTACTCTGTGTTTGTACGGTACAGAAGACAGTTATCGTGTGTCTCCCATATCTCCCCTCCCCTCCAACTCTACTATACAGAATAATTCACGGCACGTTACAGCAAGGATTTTTTGTTTGATTTATAATCGCTGCCTTTTACAACCACGTAATCCATACTGTAAACACAATCAGCTATGTGGGCAGAACAGTAAGTAGCAATGGTCCCCTTGATGCAGGGATGGCTTTTCGCATCTCAAAGGCTAGTTCTGTCTTTTATAAAGTTGACCAAGAGACTGCAGCTTGCCCAGGCCATCAGGCTGGCCTCAAAGATTGACGTGTACAGAGCAATTGCCTTGGGCACTCTGCTGTACTACTGCAGGGAGTGGACTACCTACCGACGGCGCATTTAATAACTGGATCGGAACGAGTCTTAAAAAGATATATGCGCAAGATCCGCAACATGGTACTGCAAGATCAATGGCCGTTCTTCAAGTTCTAAAGAAATGCTGTTTGCTAAGCACAGAGTATCTCTCATCAGTTTCATCGGAGAACACATGTTCTTTGAATGAGAAGCATCAGCATCTGAAGATGTTACTTTAAGGAGAGCTGAAGCAATAATATTGCGACACGTGACAACCACCAAAGTGATACAAAGACAATCTGAAGGCCAACATCACCATTTGCCGTATCAAGACAACCAACTATGAAGATTTTACAAGAAAGCAAACTATCGACAGCAGTACATACAAGAGAAAAGTATACTTGAACAGCGCATTACAGCGGAGCAGGAGAAGCAGAATCCGTGGCTGCAGAACTCCATCACACTCAGTTCCTGAAAAACAATATGTGCCTCAAGGACCAGTCTTGTATCTCGTACTATGACACAGAAAACACGAAAAAAAAAAAAAAAGAAAAGAAAAATCCCACATGAAAAAACGAAAAGTTCATCTCTCTCTCTCTCTTTTCTCTCTCTCTCCTCTCCTCTCTCTCTCTCTCTCTCTCTTCTCTCCTCTCTCTCTCTCTCCTCTCTCTCTCTCTCTCTCTCTCTCTCTCTCTTTCTCTCTCTCCCCCTCGCTCTGAGTGTCGTGTGTGTGTGTGTGTGTGTGTGTGTGTGTGTGTGTGTGTGTGTGTGTCTGTGTCTGTGTCTGTGTCTGTCTGTCTGTCTGTCTGTTACCAATACTACCATCACTATCATGAAAACAAACAAAATAAACGGCAACCAAACCAACCACAAAAGAAATCCCAAACATATACACATAAGCATACACATGCGTGCATAATAATAATAATAATTAATAATAATTACAATATTTATATAGCGCAAAATCTCGATAAAAATCAAATCTAAGCGCTGAACATACACTTACGCACGCGCGCACAAACAACACACACACACACACTCACACATGGCTATAAATGGGGAAAAAGAATAAAAGCAATGGAAAATGATAGAGAGCATATTATATACAATTATATATTACAATGTGATTCCCCTCCGAGTGGAGACAGGCTACAGAGGGGGGATGAGTTAGGTCAGGATTTTATGCAGAGGAGAAAAGGTGAGTTTTGAGAGCGGACTTGAAGGAGACAAAAGTAGGTTGCTGACGGACAGAGAGAGGAAGTTTGTTCCAGGAAAGTGGACCAGAAACAGAGAAGGCTCGTGGACCATAGGTATGGAGCTTGGTGCGTGGAAAGCGAAAAGTCAGAGGATCGGAGGCAGAGCGGAGGATACGTGAGGGAACATAGATCTCAAGTAGGCTTGACAGGTAATGGG
>CM060306.1:84230511-84258011 GCA_030674185.1 Monoplex corrugatus
AGCACATTCAGACTGTGATTGTTGCCAGTCACAATTTGCTTGCTGGATCTACCGCAGGTCAGCTGCAGCGTAGACAGAAGTACTCATTGAAGACGAAATGCTTTCTTGAGTGACTGACCACAGACATCAACAGCAAGAAAAATTTACAGCAAGCGGATGGGTCTGTGTTTCTCCTGTGGTTCCCCAGCCAAACGTACAAAGTTCTCCTTAGGGCTTTGAACTGTGCATGCAAGACATAACTGAAAAATATTGTGTACGTTTTGACCGACCACTGACGTTGATAAATGGGACCACAATGCCAGAAAACTGTTGTGGTGCCTGTCCCTCTTCACATATCTTTGGGACGACCAAACGAATCTCCGATTCCAGGCTGGTAATGCACTCGAAATGTGAATACTCACCAAACCATGCCTTTTAATGTACAATTAAAAAAGGGTAAAGGAACCGTAAACCATTTCATGTTGACAGCGCGTGCAGTCCATCTACTGTCACGTTAGGCAGCTCTTTTCAGTGGCGTTGAGATCGTTTTTTTTTAATTTTTTATCTCGTTTCAGTTTTTCTTTACTTTTATTTCATTTTTGTGCCGTTCAGGATTGCACCAGAGTGTGTGGGTCAATATGAGTGCACAGACTATTACGCTAAAAAAATACAAAAGTCTTGCATGAAAACAGCTCCCCACAATCACCTTAGAATAATAGAGTCATCATTTCTCTTTCACAATGTACAGTTCTAAGTACATTACATCAAAATAAACATTACATGTATGTAAACTTTAAACATTACAGTCGGAGAAAAACTGTGGTCATGAAGGATCTAGATCAAATTTCATTCGATCATTTCAGATGAATGAGAAAATAGTGTTTGTTTTATGTGTATTTAGATCAACAGATTTTACGTAAGCATTGCACCAAACACATTCAAATAATCACAACAGAAAACTGTTTGTATGGCTTGACTATTTTGCTTTTTCTGAACATGTTTTCTTCGAAATCAAAGTGACTGCCAGCGTTCAAGAAACAGAAACCAGAAACAGACAAAAATAGAATTCTGAAGTTTTTAATCTAACGAAACAAGACAGCGCACATGTCCAGCCAACTGCCCTTTGTCAAGCGATACAAAGGACAACAAAGAAGAAAACCATAAGACTTTGTTGAGGAAAAAAGATGAAGACTTCCCTGACGTTTTATTGAGTAGGGAAAATGTTTTTTCTTCATGTGTCTTTGAGCTTCTTTGTCTTTTCTTTTCTTGTCTCCCCCTCTCTCTCTCTCTCTCTCTCTCTCTCTCTCTCTCTCTCTCTCTTCTCTTTTCTCTCTTCTCTCTCTCTTTGTCTGTCTGGTCTGTCTCTGTCTGTCTGTCTGTCTTCTTTTCTCTCTCTCTCTCTCTCTCTCTCTCTCTCTCTCTCTCTCTCTCTCTCCATCTCTCTTTTTCCCTGCCCTCAATATCTCCCTCCTTTGCTGAATCTCAGGCTGCCTGGTTGTCGATGTCGTTTTTGTTTGGTCACCCTTCTTTAGTAAAGATGAACATCGAGCTTTTATGCCTGGTTGCTCTGACTCTCTCTCTCGTCTCTCTCTCTGTCTCTCTCAGTCTCTCTCTCGTCTCTCTCTCTCTCTCTCTCTCTTCTCTCTCTCTCACTCTCTCTCTCTCACTTTTTCTGTGTGTGTGTGTAATTTCAGGAAGCAAAGTTCCGAATGAAAGAAAAATGCACAAAGATCTAAAACATAGGATCTCTTTAAAGCCCCCCCCCCCTCCCACTACTCCCCTCCCCCCCCCCTTATGCCGTCTTCATTTCTTCTCATCATGGCCTGGATGGAGGAAGTAGGACTCATCACTAAACAGGGTATAATGTTCGTTTATACAAGAAAACTTGAGATTTTTTTTGCTTACTTAGTGGGCATGGATCGTGAGTGTAAATACAAATTGCTGGAACATATCTAAGATTATATTACATTCTTTTGTTTGTTTCATTCTATTGACCTACATTTTTCGTATCGGCTAGGTAGACGTGTAATTATATGCATGCATGTATGTATACATATATACATACATACATACATACATACATACATACATGCATACATACATATATACATACATACATACATACATAAATACATACATGCATACATACATACATACATACATACATACATACATACATACATACATACATGCATACATACATACATATATACATGTCATAATAATATATAATATATAATAATAATACATTAATATATATACACAACATACATATATATATATATATATATATATACATATATACATTTATATACATACATACACACACACCTGTGTTGTGTGTGTGTTTGTGTGTGTGTGTGTGTGTGTGTGTGTGTCTGTTTGTCTGTCTGTCTGTCTGTCTATCTGTCTGTCTGAAAAAATGCCTTGGCAAGATTTACTCAGGCAGGACTTTACGATCACAATTAATTAAGGCCATTTATACACAAGTAACATAATTGCTGGCACTTTTAGTTTACGTCATAGACAAGACGAACTAACAAGACAATATGCAACCTGATAGACAGACTGACCAACCCAAATACATGGACAATGCGCCCAAACGGCAAGCATGCTCTCACACACACAAACACATACACACTCACACACACACACACACACACACACACACACACACACACACACACACACACACACACTCCTCTCTCTCTCTCTCTCACTCTCATGTCCACAACGCGCGCGCGCACGTGCACACACACACACACGCACACATACACACACGCACGCACGCGCACGCACACATACACACACACGCGCGCGCACACTGGTTAAAGGGGGAGTGGGGAGGTACTGAACAATTTTTAACGGGAAAAGGTAAACATCAGTGCGGGTAACCTTAGTGCACGAGCCGTAGAAAATAATGAACATTCATCAAATTTCAACCATCGACCGTCATATATATTATTCATGGTATCTGGACCAAATTCATATTTGAGCTTGTTCCTCCCAATGGCAATCTGCAATTACCGTCCGCGACAAAGCAGCGAACTGTTTGCACATTGCGATCCACCCCCCCCCCAACCTCCTCTCTCTCTCTCTCTCTCTCTCTCTCTCTCTCTCTCTCTCTCTCTCCAACCATCTCCCCCTCCCTCTCTCTGTGTCTTAAATCGTTCGGTGTATGTTATAATGATCTCTCTCTCTCTCTCTCTCTCTCTCTCTCTCCCCTCTCTCTCTCTCTCTCTCTCTTTAAAGATGGTCCATTATGTTCAAATGATGACAGTGTATCGATTTATGGTCAAATGAATATGTACCCTATTGTGTGCAGAGTATTCCTTTACCCAGGTTTGCATAGTTGGTTTGAAATGCAGCAAATGTAAATGCAAGGGTCTTGATTACCTTGCAATCGTGTTGAGTAATTTTGTTTCGAGCAATAATCAATTCTGTGAATGACATAAGCGTAGCCATGTGTGTAAATATATACACTGATATGTTTCTAGATTTGAATGACTGCATATAAATATATAAATGGCTGCATGCATGCGTGCACATACATACAAACATACATAAATACATATATACATACCAAATAAATACATACATAACATACATACATGCATGCATACACACACACATGTATATGTATATATACATATATATATATATATATATATATATATATATATAAATATATATATACATATGTATGTATGTATGTATGTAGTAGATAGATAGATAGATAGATAGATAGATAGATAGATAGATAGATAGATAACAGATAGACAGATAGATAGATAGATAGATACACTGTTTCTAAACTCAAATGGCTGCAGGTGTAATTGTTAATGTTTATTGTGTCCTCATCTACTATTATGTGTTTTATTGGTCATGTGGACTCTTTTAAAGATGTTTTATTTATGATAAATATCTTTGATAATATATCCACCGGTACGTTCCCGAAATCAGCGTGGGTGAATCTACCAGTATGTGCCATTGTTGTGAGAAATTTAGTTTTTTAACATTTTGTTGGGTTCTAGATGAAAAACAAATTAATTTAATTGTGAGTCGAACAGTGACGACATACACAGCACAGTGTATTCTGATGCTTTCTCAAAATGTTTAATAGCATACGAAAACAATGGAAAAATTACAACAAAACAAGAGTTGGCTCTTTGTTAGAAACGCATTAAAATGACTTTTGTCAATGGTTTCAATAGCCACAGAGGACTGCATTGAGTTAACTACTAATCCAAGCTTGTATGTTTGACAATACATTGATATGAACATTTATTCGCTCTTTTTATTTCTAACGCTTGTGTCCCTTTGCATTTTTATTAGCATGCTATTCATTTCAGAAAGTACGGTTACAATTATTGGATAAAACTAGAATCGCTTTTAACAATTATGTCAGTGATAGATGCAATCATAGTAGTACTATACCTCTTCTTTTATTTTTTTCCCTTTTTTTCCTACTTGCTTATTTTCGTTTGTTTTCTTTCTTTTTTTTTATTCTTCTCCACACAGAATCGCATTCACTTTTAAATGTAGCTCTACATACAAAAATACGGATACGAGATTTTAGATTAGGGTTTTCGTTTTCAATTTCCTAAAAGTAGCGTGATTGCATGTAGTGTAAAATGTTACCAGAGTTGTGAAATAATGTCTATTATATGTGATATGAATAATTATGCACGTTTAATTAATAGATTAAAAACAAGAAGCTAACAATTCAGTTTGGAACTTAAACGTATGGACACACGCACACACACTCACACACATTACACACACACACACACACACACACACACCGCGCGCAGCGCGTGCCCGCACGCACGCACACCCACACACCAAAACACACACACTGCACCTTCGTTCTCATTTCCTTTTTACACATGAAGGAAGGGCGTAATCAAAGACCAGTTTCAATGTAGCCATTTTTGTTTCACCATCTTCTTAAATAGAATTGAACATCAAACTTCTCTTCGCCATCCTTCTCTAATCTCTCTCCTCTCTCTCTCTCTCTCTCTCTCTCTCTCTCTCTCTCTCTCACTCTCTCTTTTTCCGTCTCTGCCTCTTTCTCCCCTCTCTATCACCCACCCCCTTTCTCTCTCTCTTTCTCTCTTCTCAGGCTCAGCGAGGTGTGTGTGTGTGTGTGTGTGTGTGTGTGTGTGTGTGTGTGTGTGTGTGTGTGTGTGTGTGTGTGTGGTGTTGTGGTGTGTTGTGTGTGTGTGTTGGCTCTGACATGTTAAACCCTTGTGTGCAACTGCACAGTCGACAGACTTTAAGCATTAACGACTAATACCTATATCAATAATAACAATAATAATAGTAATGATAATAATAATAATGATATAACAATAATAATAATAACAATAATAATAATAATAGCAACAGCAGCAACAACAATGAAAATGATAATGGTGTGGCTTTGCACAGTCGGCAGGACTTTAAGCTTCACTACTAATACCTTTACCAATAACAATTACAATAACAACAACAACAACAACAACAACAACAACAACAATAATAATAATAATAGTAATAATAATAATACTATAATTGTTTTCAAGTTATGCTTCCGTATTAGAGTATTGTTACTGACCTATCCAACTAGACTTTTTGGTGTAATTTTCCAGGCTCAAAATATGAATTCCCAAAGTGCGTGCTGGGCACGGGGTCTCGACGTATCATATGATGATTTGTCACCAAGGCCACCTCTCAAGTTCTGGACGAGTGAATGGAGAGAATAATCCTTGCTTAACTGATAATCACACCAGGTAGGCTACATTCTTACTTCTTATGTTGACATGTAAACCTTTTACTCTGTCAAACATATTAATTATTTGGACATGTTCACCCTTTACTCTGTCAAACACATCTTATGAGGACATGTTAACCCTTTACTCTGTCAAACACATCATCTTGTGTGGACATGTTAACCCTTTACTCTGTCAAACACATGTGGATATGTTAACCCTTTACTCTGTCAAACACATCTTATGTGGACATGTTAACCCTTTACTCTGTCAAACACATCTTATGTTGACATGTTAACCCTTTACTCTGTCAAACACATCTTATGTTGACATGTTAATCCTTTACTCTGTCAAACACATCTTATGTTGACATGTTAACCCTTTACTCTGTCAAACACATCTTATGTGGACATGTTAATCCTTTACTCTGTCAAACACATCTTATGTTGACATGTTAATCCTTTACTCTGTCAAACACATCTTATGTTGACATGTTAATCCTTTACTCTGTCAAACACATCTTATGTTGACATGTTAATCCTTTACTCTGCCAAACACATCTTATGTTGACATGTTAATCCTTTACTCTGTCAAACACATCTTATGTTGACATGTTAACCCTTTACTCTGTCAAACACATCTTATGTTGACATGTTAATCCTTTACTCTGTCAAAACACATCTTATTTTGTCATGTTAATCCTTTACTCTGTCAAACACATCTTATGTTGACATGTTAACCCTTTACTCTGTCAAACACATCTTATGTTGACATGTAAATCCTTTACTCTGTCAAACACATCTTATGTTGACATGTTAATCCTTTACTCTGTCAAACACATCTTATGTTGACATGTTAAACCCTTTACTCTGTCAAACACATCTTATGTTGACATGTTAATCCTTTACTCTGTCAAACACATCTTATGTTGACATGTTAACCCTTTACTCTGTCAACAGACATCTTATGTTGGACATGTTAATCCTTTACTCTGTCAAACACATCTTATGTGGACATGTTAACCCTTTACTCTGTCAAACACATCTTATGTTGACATGTTAATCCCTTTACTCTGTCAAACACATCTTATGTGAACATGTTAACACCCTTTACTACTGTCAAACACATCTTATGTTGACATGTTAATCCTTTACTCTGTCAAACACATCTTATGTTGACATGTTAATCCTTTACTCTGTCAAACACATCTTATGTGTGACATGTTAACCTTTACTCTGTCAAACACATCTTATGTGGACATGTTAACCCTTTACTCTGTCAAACACATCTTATGTTGACATGTTAACCCTTTACTCTGTCAAACACATCTTATGTGGACATGTTAATCCTTTACTCTGTCAAACACATCTTATGTGGACATGTTAATCCTTTACTCTGTCAAACACATCTTATGTTGACATGTTAACCCTTTACTCTGTCAAACACATCTTATGTTGACATGTTAACCCTTTACTCTGTCAAACACATATTATGTGGACACGTTAATCCTTTACTCTGTCAAACACATCTTATGTGACATGTTAATCCTTTACTCTGTCAAACACATCTTATGTTGACATGTTAACCCTTTACTCTGCAAACAATCTTATGTTGACATGTTAACCTTTACTCTGTCAAACACATATTATGTAGACAGTTAATCCTTTACTCTGCAAACACATCTTATTATATAGACATGTTAACGCTTACTCGTCAAACTAATGTGGAAATGTTAACCTTTACTCTGTCAAACACATCTTCTGTGACATGTTAACCTTTACTCTGTCAAACAACTATTATAAGAATTAACCTTCTCGTCAACAATAAGGACATGTTAACCTTTACTCTTAAACCATCTTCAAAAACAACAAAAAAAAACTATGACTACGGTGAGGAGTGAAAAAGGTTAATTGCCTGTCACTATTGATTTTGTTAGTCTTAACGGTTATTCTTTTCTTGAAGAGAACTAATGAAGGTAAAAGAGAAGTAAAGAGAGCAAAACTATATTGACTGTATCGTTGTGTATGGTAGAGAATTAACTCGTTTCAGTCTTCGAAGCATCCTTATTGTGTAACATACACTGTGAGAGTCAGCCAGGTTCTTTCTGTCATGCGCTTTTAATACAAGCTCATACACGATCAACGACGTGTTAAATAGATATATGTATAGTCACTCTATATCGTTTGTGTGTGTCACAGATAGAGGGAGAGGGGAGGGAGGGAGGGAGAGAGAGAGAGAGAGGAAAGGAGAGAAGAGGGGGAAGAGAGATAGACACAGAGATAGTCAGACAGACAGACAGACAAAGAGAGAGAGAAAATGACAGAGACACAGAGATAAAGAAACAGACAGTGAGAGACAGAGACAGAGAAAGAGAGACAGAGACAGACAGACAGAGACAGACAGACAGACAGACAGACAGACAGGCAGCAGGCAGGCAGGCAGGCAGGCAGCAGACAGACAGACAGACAGACAGAAACATAGTTAAGAAAGGAAAAAAAAAAATCTTTTGAAACTTAACAGACATACGGCAATGACCTATGACGCCTGTAAGTGAAACATCGTATTTGTTTGCTTGTTTTCTTTCTTTTGATTTTTTTGTTGTTATTTAAGTATTTACAATGATCTATTAAACGACTTTTGCCAATTGTCCTCCCCCCCCCTCTCTCTCTGTGTCCTTCGTCTCTGTCTATGTTCTATGTCTCTGTCTCTCTATCTCTCTTTCTCTCTCTCTCTCTCTCTCTCTCTCTCTCTCTCTCTCTCTCTTCTTTCTCTCTCCCCTACCTGACGTCTATGTATCATGGACATGGCGTTTCAAATGTAAGTAAAAAGAGCAGTGCGCAAACATGTGTAAGATTGTGGATTTTTCAAGGCTTTCTCATTTGCAGAGCTGACTTCCAGCCATCGCACCTTAAAACAGGAAATAGGAAATCATAACTAAAATACGATATATTAAGTTATCTAAAAGATGACAGAAAACATTTTTGTTTGTTTTATTTCTTTTATCATTTTTGAAAGCATGTGTTTGGGGCATAAATCAAAATAATGTGGGTGTTTTGGGGTTGTTGGGTTTTTTTTTTAAGTTTATGCTTCCGTTTTTTTGTTTGTTTTTTTTGTTTTTTCCTTTCTTTCTATTTGCTTGTTTGTTTTGTTAAGTCTGTCTTGCTTTTTCTTATGTTCCTAGTTTCGTAGCTATTTCCTGCCAGGTCTTTCCTTTTTAATTTTCTTTTCTGATTTTTTTTTTCATCCCGCTTTTTCCTTGTTTGTTAAGTGTGGGTGGATTGATTGAGAAACTCTGTTTGTTCCGATCCGCCTGCGCGCATTCGTGTGTGTGTGTGTGTGTGTGTGTGTGTGTGTGTGTGTGTGTGTGTGTGTGTGTGTGTGTGTGTGTGGGGTGTGTGTGTGTGTGTGTGTGTGTGTGTGTGTGAGTGTGTGTGGTGTGTGTGTGTGTGTTGAGTGTGTGTGTGTGTGTGTGTGTGTTGAGTGTGTGTGGTGTGTATTGTGTGTGTGTGTTGGTGTGGGTGTGTGTGTGTAGTGTGTGTGTGAGTGTGAGTGTGTGTGTGTTGGTGTGTGAGTGTGTGTGTGTTTGCGCGCGCGCGCGCGCGCGTGTGTGTGTGTGTGTGTGAGTATTACATCAATAACCTTTTGCCTAACTCAATGCCTGTACTTGATGCCCTGGCAAGATAGAATAGAGAGAAACAATGATAGTATTCAAAGAACATTTGCCTTATGATTCTGCACGACTGTTTCATTTACAGATGGATTGTCATCGAAGGGTGCTGGGCCCTGAAGCAATTCATCATTGTGTTTATCTTTATCAATGAGACATGGTTGGGTCACTGCAAACAGAGAAAGATACACACACACACACACACACACACACACACACACACACACACACCACAGCACGCACACGCACACACACACACACACACACACCACCACGCACCACCACCACCACACACACACACACACACGGGAACGCACGCTACACGCACCTCCTCGCCCACCCCTCCCCCACCCCACACACACTTGTTACGTCCTTTTTTACCATGCGCATTATCTCAACTCCCACCCACCCTCTTTTCTCTCTTTGGTGTTCGTACCAGTAGACTTTGAACTATTTTGTTATTGTTCAGTTTCTTCTTCGACTGAACACTATGAAAACAACACACTGTGAAATATAGAAAGCACTTTCTCTGTACAATTCATACTGATATTACTGTTTTACTGCAAAAAACTGCATTCCATTTACGAGTAAAGACTATCCTGAAGTGTATTTTAAAGAACTGAAATCATACCAAGTTATGTTAAGCGAAATGTCAAAATCTTCCGTACAGAATCCTGTTTATGCATCATTTTAATAAAGTTTGTGTTTTAAGGAGAACATTTTTTATCGTTCTCTCATTTTTCAGAATCAACTACCTACCAATCCATGTCTCTTTTCTCTGTGTCTCTCCTTTTTTCACCAACTTTCTATCTCATCCTCTCTCTCCCTTCACTCCCCTCTCTTTTTCAAAACGTCCTGGAAGTAAAGAACAAAACTCACACTCAAATCATTCTCTTTTCCATTTCCAACAAATCCCGTTCTTCTAAAATGACAAAGACCAGTTTCAGAATACTTGTGCACCTTTTAACACTCTTCTAAGTCAGCGTTAAAAACAAGCCTTTGTATATCTTACTGCCTGTCTTGATGCCCTGGCAAGATAGAATGGAGAAAAACAATGATAGTATTCAAAAAGCAGGCCGTTTATTGTAACCCCTTTTAAAGAGATCTACTGCTTGGTATTCAGGTTGATTTCCTCATAAAGAATGTGTTGCCAAAGTGCAGCCAAAGTTTTGTCTGATTTAATTGTACGCTTTGTGTATTCATTCTTTGTTATCTTTTGTATATGCTTAACAATTGGCAGTGTCTGAGTTGTCTTGTCTTTTTTGTCCTTTTATATCGATATGCATTCTGACTCGATTTTTTGTAGTTGTGGTTCCTATCTGCTTGAACGGTGGCAGTTACTTTGATTCTGATTTCTTGTTAATTTAATGGCTGTATTCTACTTGCATCACGATGTTTTTGTTTCTTGACGTGCTTGTATTACATTTTTTTCGTATCATGTAGTTTTCGTATGACGTCACGTTTTCTGTCAAATCTTTGAGTAGCGCTTTGCTTGTCTTTTTAATGGACAAAAATTTGCACCTGTCTTATACTGTCTTGTTTTATCGTATCAAACCAATTATGCTTTTTATTTTTATACACATATCTGGTTCCTATTTGCTTGAGCACTGGAAGTCACTTTGATTGAGCCAGGAGCAGTCAGATGTGATGACAATGAATGCCCTCAGTGAAAACCGCTCACCAACCCAAACATATGGACCGACCTATATTCGAAGAGTTCCAAACCTACAGAACACTATCAGACACGGCAGAGGAGTATGCAGTGACACAAAGAAGTACCTCAGCAAGGCCAGAAACATGTTCAGAATGCTGAACGTCTTAAGGACTCCTGAGCACAGAATCAACACCAAGCTTAAACTGAACCAGATCAGCCTTCTGTCCAGTCTACCTATACGACTCAGAGTGCTGGAGGATGACTTATCAAGCTATCAACCATCGCCTCAAGGAACCTCGAACAATCGTTCGATTTGTCTGGTCCAACACGTCTAAAACCGCCAAACACTAGCTCATTGCAAATATGAAAAGACATGGACATGGATCTGGCACGTAATTCCATAATAGCATATCCAAACAAGTGCGACTGCCCGCGTTCAAGCAAACAGGAACCAGAAAAACACGAAAATAGAACCAGAACGCGTATTTAGCACAACCAGACAAGACAGGCCCAATTTTTTGGCCAACTGGCCTTTGTCAAGCGAACATGCGATCAAATATATTTTTGTCCTCTTCTCCCACTGGATGAAGCAGCAGGGAAGTTTTAGTCTTTTTCTCCTGATTTTTAGTATATTCGTGCAACGTTCGCACACACAAAATTCACACACTCATACATATATACATATATGTACATACAAACACACAGGCACACACAAACACACTTCCTCTCGCCATCCAAAATTTCCATCACACGTTCATTTGCCAAAGTCTAGAAGACATGGTTGCATTAAAAGAAACGAGTGTTTTGGCTGACGTACTCAGAATACAGCTTTTCACAGAAGTTCGTTCAATAAACACTGAGCTTGAAAAACATGTCAACCATTTGTTCAGTTCCTCATGCACATAAGAAAGATATCGCTCGCATACACAAAATAGACACACAGAGAGAAAGAGACAGAGACACACACAGACTGACAGAAACAGTAACAGAAACATATGAAAGACATGAAATGAAAAGAAAAAAAAACGACGAGGAGAGAGAAGAGAGGAGAGAAAGAGAGAGAAGACAGACAGACAGACAGACAGAGAATGAAAGAGAGATAGGGGAGAGACAGACAGACAGACAGACAGACAGACAGAGAGTGAGAGAGGGTGGGGAGAGGGAAAGAGAGATAGGGAGAGCGACCGAGAAAGAGTTGTGTGTGTGTACGAGACAGAGGTAGAGAGGGAGGGAGGGAGGGAGGGGAAAGAGAAAGAGAGAGAGAAAGAGACAGAGGGAGAGAGGTGCAGGCAGACATCATTACATTATAGAAATTGGATCAAATGGCAAACTAGAAGTTGAGGTTGGTTTCTGCGGCACTTTCTAATTGAAATTTCTCACAATAAATAGCCTCTCTCTCTCTCTCTCTCTCTCTCTTCTCTCTCTCTCTCTCTCTCTCTCTCTCTCTCTCTCTCTCTCTCTCTCTCTCTCTTCGCTCTCTCTCTTCTCTCTCCTCTCCTCTCTCTCTCTCTCTCCTCTTTCTCTCTCTCTCTCTCTCTCTCTCTCACAGAATAATGAATTTTTCCACTGAGACCTGTATGTTTTTTATTTCAGTAATACTCCTGGATTTCAGACTTTATCATATTCAAATCGTTATTATTGTTTAAATCCTAGCCTACTCCATAGTTATAACAGGGCTATAGCCGTTTCAAAACGAACACAATACTTCAACAGGACGAAAAGTACATATCAATGCATTCGTGCATATAATCTAAGGAAATTCCTCTGGCGTTGACCACTCCGTCCAAAATATCACACAGGGATTAAAAAAAAACAATTCCTGAATATAAAATTACACATAACTAAGAAATCTAAAACATATATAAAAACGGGCCTAAATTACGTATAATTGCTTCCGCATATCTCATTTCCCTAGAGCCAAAAATGCACTTAATACATGTACCCAATTATCAATCCTAAGAGAAAGTACTACATACTTTATCGAACATATACGGCCGGGTACACGGACCAGCAAGGCAGAAAATGATAGGAAGAAATGACAAAAAGCAAAGGAAAAAAAACAAAGAGAGTGACAGAAAAGAGGAAATTTCTAGCACAGAATTTCCAGAAGGTGAGGATACTATTTATACTAAAGAGTCCCCGGCATCCCCACGGTTTTTTTGTATATATATATATTTTTTTAAGATAAAAACAGATTGCTAATATACATTTGTTTCAATTAGCAAACTGAGTTTTGACCACATACTGATTAATTGATTTTATGTTGTTGCATTGTTTTTAGTTACTAGTTTGTTTCTTCGTTTCTTTGTTTCTGAGTTCGTTTCTAGATGATCAGTTTTGGCCTAACTTTTTCACATCCAAATTGATTAATCGGTATCGTTTTGTTTCTTTTCACATAAATGAGACAGCCGATTTAACATACTTCCCATCAGTTTAATCAATACGATATGTACGCGATGTAGGTCTACAACTAACTGGATCCGAGCGGGATTTATACGATTTAGGTTTAGATAACACAACTGAAGTTTTTCGATTGTCTATTTCATTTAAAAAGAAGGATTAACTTCACTGGAAACGTTTTTGACATTTGTTTTCTATCATTTTAAACTGCCTCAACCGAGACAGCTTTAAGGCCGTATTGAATTTCTTAATCTGTGATGTGTTTAAACCTTCGTTTTGTATTCTTTTTGAGTCCTTTTCTCGTTTGATTCTATCACTTTTGCCTTCTCAAATAAGCAAAAAACAAATAGTCTGAAGATTGTTCACACATTCATCCGGCGGATGATCACAAAATCCACAGGTAGATAAACGATGTTACTATCGCATCCTTTCCTGGAGGTGTAAACTTCTTTTCACTCAGATGTTAAACAGAGCTCTGGCTTCTGATTATTTTTCTGAATAATTCATTTCTTCATATTTGTTCACGTCATTAAAAAAAACACTGTTTAAGCTCTTGAGATTCCAGTCTATGCTCAGATGCTTCATGCATTTAATAGTATATCCCTTTTAATTTTCTAACTAGATTGCACCCTTTCTATCAGTATTCATAAAAAGCTCTGAAAGCTTCCGAATTTTAAAAGAAGGTGTATAGATTTCTCAAAAGATTGTTTATCTCCATTGTTGGATAGCTGCGTATTGTTAACTGAGATATTTATGTTCTTCATTGTTTACCACAATGTCCTTTACATAACCATCTTACCTTACCATGATTCCCAATATTTCCACGCATAACTCTAACAAATTAAGAGAAAGGAGGTCACCTTGTCTATGGCCTCTTTCTGCAGAGAATCAATTTGTGGGTTTACCATTGGCGGGAACTGTTCATTCTATGTCTTTTTAAACATTTCTATCCATTTACAAATATGCCTTTAGAACTTTGAATAGAAATTGCCACTCCAAGAAATCAAAGGCCTTTTCAAAGTCTGGGCAAAGTAAGAATCCAGGGTTCTGCTGTTGTTGTTGATGTATTTTTTTGTGTTTGTTTGTTTTTGCTTTTTGTTTGTTTGTTTGTTTGGTTTTTTTCTTTTGTATCCAAGTAACTATTTAAATCGTAAATTAAATGCGCATTTTCTTTCTGAGGTATCTGTTTGCAGTAAAGCAATTTTAATCTTCATAAATTCAGTGTGGATGAATCATCTTGATTCCGTTTTCTATGCATGCAGCTCCCACTTGTGTGTAATACGTTAGGGAATAAAACTGGCCTCAGTTCTTCATATATGCCTTTGGTTTATCATGTTTCAGGATGCAGGTTTAATGTCGTCCTTACTGTGTTGCCGAAAATCCTCGAAAATCCTCCTCTCTAAATGACTGGCGTAAGGCTCTCACAACAAATGAACCAAGCTTCCTCCAAAAGAATGTTAAAATTCAGCCCGAAATTCGTCTGTTCCTGGGCTCTTTCCATTCTTCCTGTATTTGTTTGATTGAAATCCCGTTTCCTCTGACCATATATGTCCTTCCTATGAGTTTCTATTTTCGTTGAATAACGTTGGGTGCTCTAATAATATTTTTTTTTTCGCACGCTTCTAAATTTCTCATCGTATGTATAGCTTTTTTGTAGCATGTATGTACCTCTTGGGTTTAGTTTTTAAGGTTCATCAGTCTGAGCTCCACTCGATGAATAAACCTGATCATACTTTTATTTATAAAGTGTCGTTTTTTCTAAGTTGAAGAAATACTTCGTTATTTTTCCCCTCAAGCAGCCCATTTTCTCTTACTATAATTGCTCAGATTTCGATTAAGCAAATTCTTTATCTCTAATCCTACTAGGAAAGTATGGTAAAACACTGTTTATTGAAAGTGTTATGTGGATAATACGAATCTGAAGAAACAACAACTTTAGCTTGGTTACCTAAATATTTTCTTTTTACTTTAAGCTGCTATCATTCGACGTCAGACTAGCTTAATGAACCTTTAATCTTTCTCCTTCCAGTAGAAAGTGTTTCATATAAGGGATGTCTAAATGGTACATTGTCTTCAATATATGTATGACACTGCTCTATTTTAGTTAATTCATACATACAAGAAAAGCTAAAATCACAGGATTTAGCTCAACGTCAGCCTGTCTCTTTGTGTTCAAAATCTGATACATGGGTAAAGACATAGCAAAATGCATTAACGAAGCCATCTTGTTCACTGTTTGATCAGAATCCCTTTGATATTGGCGGCTCCGCCATGTTTAAACAAGTAGTCGTCTTTCGTTAGAATGAAACAGACGACAGAAATTGATTTAACAGAGACAAAAATTATTGTAGCAGGACGAGACAGACGAAGGAACAAGACTTATCTGTTCGTAAAAAATCCATGCTTTCATTTTATTCCTTTTCTCCTACTGGAAGAAGCAGCAGGGAAGTTTTAGTCTTTTTCTCCAAATGTTTGTATTGGTGTTCGTTCGTTTGTCACCTTACGTTTACGCTTGACAAAAGCCAGCTGGCCAAACATTTGCACCTGTCTTGTGTGTTTGTATTAAATACGCGTTCTGATTCTATTTTTGTGTAATTTTCTGGTTCCTGTTTGCCTGAACGTGGGCAGCCCCACTCGTTTTGGAAATATGTAGATTAGCAATAACAAGCTTTTAGCTAATAAGGTCTATCACAGGAAAATAAAGTCTCAATATCATCACTCTCATTGTCTCAAGAGATAGCATAAAGCAATGCTCTTGTTGTTCGTTTCCTCTTGTTACAATCCACACACTTGTCCATGTTTCCACTCCACCAAGTATAATATTACATGGCAATTATCTATTTGTCTTTACTATAAGAAAAAAAACAAACAAATCGACACCACTTTTAAAAGTCCCCACTCCCCAAAGCAAGGGCACATTCTAGCAAGGTTAGAGCATATTACTTTTCAAAACATCTGAAATTACTATTCATTACTGTTATTGTTATTGCTATTGTTATTGTTTAAAGCCCAGTTGATTGCCTGGAGCCATATCAGAGCTATAACCGCTTTAAAACATACAAAACTTATACAGATAAAAAAACAGAAAATTAAGTACACATATCAATGCATTCGCGCACATAATCTAAGGGCATGCTCCCGGCGTTGACCACCCTGTCCAATTCATTGTGCATGGGGATTTTAAAAAAACATACCTGAAGACAAGTTTAAGCATACCTAAGCAAACCAAAACATACATAAAAACGGGCATGAAGTACTTAAAATTGCTTCAGCATACCTCATTTCCCTAGAGCCAAAAATGCACTTAATACATGACCCAATTATCAATCCTAAGATAAAGTATATAAGTCGTTATCGAACACATACAGACGAATGTACAAGTAAGGTAGGAAATGATAGGAAGAAATGACGGAAAACAAAGAAACAAGGCAGAAACAAAAAGATGACAGAAAAGAGGAATTTTCTAGCACAGAATTTCTAGAAGGTGGGGGGGGACACTATTTATATTGAAGGAGCCCCGGCATCCCCACAAGGGGAAAGATCCGACAGAGAGGGAAATTATACATTCAACAACAAAAAGGGTTAGTGTTGCAAATGATTGACTTGGGGTTGAAATCAGAGGCACTGACTGGAAAGAACCATAAATACCACCGTAGGTGACTGCGAACGACAAACTATATCAAGAAGGTGAAAAGGTAGCATTAGCAGGGTAATCCTTTCTTACAAGCTTCTCTCTCTCTCTCTCTCTCTCTCTCTCTCTCTCTCTCTCTCTCTCTCTCTCTCTCTCAATCTTTCCTTACAAGCTCTCTCTCTCTCCTTTAATCTTTCCTTACAAGCTCTCTCTCTCTCTCTTAATCTTTTCTTACAAGCTCTCTCTCTCTCTCTTTCTCAATTTTTTTCCTTACAAGCTCTCTCTCTCTCTCTTAATCTTTTCTTACAAGCTCTCTCTCTCTCTCTCTCTCTCTCTCCTTTAATCTTTTCTTACAAGCTCTCTCTCTCTCTCTCCCTCCCTCTCTTAATCTTTCCTTACAAGCTCTCTCTCTCTCTTTTAATCTTTTCTTACAAGCTCTCTCTCTCTCTCTCCTTTAATCTTTTCTTACTAGCTCTCTCTCTCTCTCTTAATCATTTATTACAGGCTCTCTCTCTCACTCTCTCTAATCTTTTCTTACAAGCTCTCTCTCTCTCTCTGTCTCTCTCTTTTAATCTTTTCTTACAAGCTCTCTCTCTCTCCCTCTCTCTCTCTCTTAATCTTTTCTTATAAGCTCTCTCTCTCTCTCTTAATCTTTTCTTACAAGCTCTCTCTCTCTCTCTCTCTCTTAATCTTTTCTTACAAGCTCTCTCTCTCTCTCAATCTTTTCTTACAAGCTCTCTCTCTCTCTCTCTCTCTCTCTCTCTTAATCTTTTCTTACAAGCTCTCTCTCTCTCTTAATCTGTTTCTACAAGCTCTCTTTCTCTCTCTCTCTCTCTCTCTCTCTCTCTCTCTCTCTATCTATCTATCTATCTATCTCTCATTCCTTTCTTACAAGCTCTCTCTCTCTCTCTCTCTCTCTCTCTCCTCTCTCTCTCTCTCTCTCCACCCTATGTTGTGTGTGTGTGTGTCTGTGCGTGGGTGCATGTTTGTTGAATGCATGTGTATTGTGTGAGCGTATATACGGGTGTATGTGTGTCTCTGCGTGAACGTACGTGTGAGAGAGAGAGGGGAAGGGGGGGAGGAAGAGAGAGAGAGAGAGAGAGAGAGAGACAGAGAGAGAGAGAGAGAGAGCGTAGGGAAGACAGGGACATAGACATTTAGACAGGATGAGACAGAGAGACAAATCACGTCAGAGCAACGTAGAGGGAAACAAAAAGACAGTGAGGGAGATCGAAAAAGAAAATGCCAAAATATACAGCAGTTCACTCGTGTGTGTGTGTGTGTGTGTGTGTGTGCGCGCGACGCGCGTGTGTGCGTGTGTATGTGTGCGTGTGTGTGTGTGTGTGTGTGTGTGTGTGTGTGTGTGTGTGTGTAATAGAAACAGAAAAAGAGAGATTGAAAGAAGATTAGAATCATTTGATTAAAACCATTGAATCAAATGGGAAAAGAACAGCTAAGGTCAGAAACTCTGGCCATGAACATAAAACAAAATTCTCTGTCTCTGTCTCTGTCTCTGTCTCTGTCTCTGGCTCTGTCTCTCTCTCTCTCTCTCTCTCTCTCTCTCTCTCTCTCTCTTTCTCTCTTGTCATCCAAATAATCATTTAAATGCTAATGTGTATAAACAAGAAGAATTACATAGAACAAAATAAAGCTGTGTTTTTGGCTCACATGCGCAGAATGCATTTATTTGCATTAGAATTCGATTACCCGAAAAAGCTAGCCTGAAAAATTAAGAAAAAAATTAAGGTTTAAGCATTAGTTTTTTTCTTTCAATCAAAGGAGTAAAGCGCTGATACACTAAATATTCAGACAGAAAAAAAAAAAAAACAGTAACCAAAGAAACTAATCATCCCACGCCAAACTGTGCGATGACTCAAATAATCAATCAATCAACCAACCAAACGACCACTTGATCAGTCAATGACGACTAGTTTCGTTTGATAACTGTGTACTAACACGGAAATCATATTCACACAACTGAAAAAAAATTGTGAGAAAAAGAATACGTCTTGCTATAAATGTGCATATGCCTGAAAGAGAGAGAGAGAGAGAGAGAGAGAGAGAGAGAGAGAGAGAGAGAGAGAGAGACAGACAGACAGACAGATAGATAGATAGATAGATAGATAGATAGATAGACAGACAGACAGACAGACGGAGATAGAGAAGGTGGGTGAGAGACACGCAGATAGAGACAGAGAAAAAGAAACACAGAGAAGAAAGAGGAACATAATTATAGAGAGGAAGAGAGAGAGATAGAGAGAGAGAGAGAGAGATAGAGAGAGAGAGAGAGAGTGAGTGAGAGAGAGGGAGAGACAGACAGACAGACAGACAGAGACAGACAGAGACGGAGAGAGAGACAGAGACAGAGACAGAGAAACACAGAGATACAGTCAGACAGACAGAGAGACAGAGACAGACAGAAAGAAACAAAGAGTGTGACTATGATAACGTCATAACGTCATAATGTTGATTATTCCCATTATCTTGGTTAAAATAAACATTTAATATTCATGATCGTTTGGATTCATAAGTTTCACAAAGCAAATAACTCTTAGACTAAAATTCAAATGGATATTTCGTAAATTCGATCTATTTAGGGGATTTATTGTCCTTTTGTCAAACATTTTAATGCCCTTTTAAAACAGTTCTGTCGTGCTCTTATGTGGATTCCGCCAATGGCATGGAGTCATAACATTGCATTATATTTTCTGGCTTTAAACTGTTTTGATCTGCTTTTCCGTTTGTTTTCTGCGTGCTGCCCAGTGCCATGAGGGAAATTCTTCAGGGAATTCAAATCAAACGTTTTATCTCCAGAAGAATCCTCAGTGGTGTTGCAGCTTTCCTTTTTTCTACTCTGTGATGATGCCTTTCTTCTGCTGAAAAAAATGTAATCTTTATCTGATCATTCCTATACACTTTCTTAAAGGATTGCTGTTATCATACGACGACATGCAACGGCAGTTATCTTTCAGCGTCTTGTAAAAATACACCGATCAGTTCTTTTTTTTTGTTTTCATTGTTTCTGTTTTTCGTTGCCACATCTGTCAACACTGTCCACATGCCATTTATTTCGGATTGGAAAGTCATCTTCAATCCCACCCAACTGAAGCCAATGAAAACGAAGACATATTATTATACTGATTATTTTGGCCTGACACATTCAAGACACGTTTATGACTGGGAAATAGGAGAGTGAAGAAAAGTAATAATCAGGCTGAAAGAGAGAAGACAGGCACAGAGAGCGAGAGAGAGAGGGGGGGGGGGAGGAGGAGGAGAGGAGGCAGACAGAAGCACATATAGAAAGAAAGTGAGACTGAAAGACAGACACAGAGACAGACAGACCGACAAACAGAAATCAACAGATATAAACAACACAGAACCTATTAATAACAGTCTATCAGTAGTGGCATAAACAGCAGTAGTATGCTTTTTTACACTCAGCAATTTGCTCATAGGGGCTCTATAATGAGCAAACATATTATCATAAACATGAAAATAGCAATTTAAGAAAACAAAAGTTCACTGTGGGGACAGTACGGATTGACAGAGAAAGTAAAACATACATGCTATAACGTGCAGAAAACGTACCAATACCATTAACACTGCTGTCGTGTATGTTATTAATACAAAGACATCTTCATCACCATCAGAGCCTTGCCGCATGGCGTTGGCGATCATGGACTTCCATCTGTCTCTATCTCTCGTTGCCCCCAACATCTCTCCCACCCCCACCCCTAGTCCCCAGCCACTCTGCAAGTCCGTCCAGCATTTTCTCCCTGGGTCTACCCGGTGCTCTCTTTCCTCCAGCTTTCCCGTTGTGATCAAGTGCTCCAAATCCCCGTTCTTCATAAAATGGCCTATAAATGTTGCCTGCCTTTTCCTAATCTTCCTTATCTACTTGTATACAAAGACATAGTTTCCATAAATACACAAAGTTACTGGGATCACAGTACGTACTTTATTTTACAAGGAATACTAATTGCGTACAGCACTGGTCATTTAAAGGTGTTCTAGGTCTACTGAACACAAGCCTTGGTATAAAGTGTTACAGCAAAATTGCAGCATTGTACAATAGCAGACGCTCAGTATTCCGACTTTACAGGATTTGAGAAATGCAAAAAGGTTTGTAAGGTTTCTGTGTTCTGATGGGATCTTAAGAGTATGTGAGAAAAAAAGTGCTCCAGAGTAAACTTCCAGAGTACCAGCATCTTGACTTAAACCTGTCGATCCTAGGTATTGGAACTTGAAGATTAGTGAGATATCGGTTTTATTGGGAAGCCAGATTGAATTTGCTTCAGGAAGTTATGTTTCCAAAATGCTGAAAGATGTATATCTGTATATGCTTTTCTACTGGTTTTCGGCAAAACGGATAATAAAGCAGTGATCGGACTAGAGCTTAAAGGCTCTGTGTATTCTCCACTTTTGAGTTTCATTTTCATTTTCTCGAGATAGGGTTTTCTGCATTCGGCATACATGATAACTAACGTCCACAATGTTCATAGAATAAGCTATAAGCCTGCGTGTAGCCATATGATTTTGAGATCGTATCTAGCATATTGTTTTTGTTTTTTATTGCTATGTTTGTTTAGGCCCAATCGACTGCTTACAGCCATACCAGGGCTACAAAAGTTTCAAAACATGCACAATACTTCAACAGGACAAAAATAGGAAAAGAGAATTATGTACACATATCAATGCACTGGTGCACATAATCTAAGAAGATGCCCCTGGCGTTGACCACTCCGTCCAATTCATTGCACAGAGGATTTAAAAAACATACCTGAATACAAATTTAAACATAACTAAGAACACAAAAACAAATATACAAAAACAGGCCTAAGTTAACTAACATTGCTTCCACATATCTCACTTCCCCACATCCAAAAATGCACTTAATAAATGTGCCCAATTATCAGTCCTAACAGAAAGTACGTGAGGCTTTACTGAACACACACACGTGAATAGACCATCAGGGCAGAACATGATAGGAAGAAATGACAGAACGAAAGGAACAAGGCAGAAACAAAGACAGTGACAGAAAAGATGACATTCCTAGCACAGAATTTCCAGAAACTGAAAGAGTCCGGGGGCGGGGGGCATACTGCTTTTATGTCTGTCTTCATCTTCCATTGAAACTACGTAAGCCACATTATACAAAACGTGTATCTCCATCTGCAATGTTCTGAAAATCAACAAGCGTGGAAGCAGACGAAAACGCGTCCATCCATCCACCCCACCTTTCCTCTATAATAATAATATAATAATAATAATAATAATAATATTTATTTGTATAGCGCATATTCCATATAAATACATGATCACCAGCGCTTTACATTTCGCAAGAAAGGCAAAAGGTGATAAAAAATGTTCACAATTACATACACAATAAGATAACAAACATTAAAGCTATACAAGTAAGAAGACACATAAGAAACCACAGAATATTAAAATTTAAACACTGACTTATGTAATGAAGAAAGATTAACAGATTTTTCATATGAATAAAGAGGCATACAGTGTTTAGAAAAATTACAATTCATATACAGGAAAAACATTATAACTTCAGTATTACAACATTAACACCTTGACAATCAAAATTAGGCCTACCTCACAAATTATAAACTATTCGCATATCATAAATCACAATTTACATACAAACAAAAATTTTAAAAAGTTTCTTAAAGTATTTCAGTCTCCTTCCCACTCAATTTCTCCCCTATCCCCTCCTCAGCTGTACACATACAGTGATACACACACATATGCTCACTCATGCACACACACACACACACACACACACACACACACACACACACACACACGCACACACACACACACACATACACACACATGCACGCACACACACACCTCGCTCTATAGGCCTCTATACAAAATACTTTTATACAGGTTAGATGAGTTTGAAAGAGGTGGGGTTTCAGGTGCCGTTTGAAGGTTGAGAAACGCTTAGTTTTTCTGAGAGACAGTGGTAGAGAGTTCCATACATTTGGGCCAAAGACAGAGAAAGACTTTTTACCAAAGGTGTCTAGAGAGAAGCGAGGAACAGTCAACAGTGAGGTGTCAGAAGAGCGGAGCGTTCGAGAAGGTTTGTAACCCTGCAGGAGGTTGGCAAGATAGGATGGTATGTTCTCGTGATAGATACACTGAAAGCAGAGACAGGCAACTGTATATTGAATCCTAGCCTTTACCGGGAGCCAATGAAGTGTTCTAAGCAGAGATTTTGCACTCTCACGCCTGGGCTTGCGGAGAACAAGGCGAGCCGCGTGGTTCTGTATCCGCTGAAGTTTAAATAGTTGATTGTCATGGAGACCTGCGAATAGAGAGTTACAATAGTCCAGTCTAGATAGTATGAAAGAGACAACAAGCTTGTTGGCAGCATCAGTGGAAAGAAAGGAGCGAATCTTACCTATTCTGCGTAGCTGATAGTACAGAGTACGGCACAACTGTTTGACATGGGCTTCCATAGACAGTGTTTCATTCAGGTAG
Organism: Monoplex corrugatus; assembly: GCA_030674185.1. NCBI lineage: Eukaryota > Metazoa > Mollusca > Gastropoda > Littorinimorpha > Ranellidae > Monoplex > Monoplex corrugatus. The sequence continues at coordinate 84,254,097 of CM060306.1, forward strand.
AAGCCAAGGTTTCTATAACAAAGTGACCGCACCAATACCTCACATAACCATCCTGCACAAACCCTACACTAAGATTTGAAAGAGAGAGAGAGAGAGAGAGAGAGAGAGAGAGAGAGAGAGAGAGAGAGAGAGAGAGAGAGAAGAGACAGAGACAGAGACAGAGAGACAGAGAGACAGAGACAGAGAGATGGAGTGAGAATAGTGATAGCGACAGAGACAGACTGACAGACAGAGCGAGACAACGAGACAGTGAGAGAGAAAGACAAAGACAGAGAGAGAGAAACAGACAGGTAGTGAATGAGAGATTGAGAGAAAGAGAGAGAGAGAGAGAGAGAGAGAGAGATTGATTGATGATGATTGATTCAGTTTTACGTCAGCACCACTCAGGTGATATGGCCGACGGGAGAACCATCCCAGGAAAATGGGGCAAAGGGGGACTTATCTAATCCTATACTGACACCACCAGAACAACAATGATGCTAAGATGGGACAGTGAGAAGGCCAGATTTAATGTAGCGCACCCGGATTCGAACCCACAACCATTAGCATGTGAATCCGAGCTCAAACCAACTGAGCTACAGAGGCCCGCTGAGAGAGAGAGAGAGAGAGAGAGAGAGAGAGAGAGAGAGAGAGAGAGAGAGAGAGAGAAAGGCAGACATAGAGAAACACATCAAGAAAGACGGACAGACAGACAGACAGATAGAAAGAGACAGAATGAGAGTGAGAAAAAAGAAATCACAAAATAATTTTTTGCAATCACCATACTGCAATCAATCGTCTTTTGTCATTCCATTCAGCCCCTTCGAATTCAACCTCATTGGCTCAAAATCAAATTAATACAAACCCATTGTGTCGACGATTGTGCCGTTCGTCAATGTTATACGTGTTTTAACGCTCATATATTTTTCTTTTAATTTGATATGCCTCTGGCAAAATATTATTTCTGTCTGTTTTGGCTTCTGATTGTTTTAATACGTTGTGTGTATTTTACTTTTTATATATATATTTTTTTTTCCATTTCCACGCTTCACAAAATCATGCGGAAATTTCTCCAGTAAAGGTAGAGCAAACATTCTTGCGTGTGAGGCCGCACACACACACACACACACACACACACACACACACACACACACACACACACACACACACACACACACACACACACACACACACACACACACACACACACACACAAACAGAGACAAAGAGAGCAAGAAAAAGAGAGAGGGGCACAATATAGAGTCATCATCCATCGTGTGCATGTTTTCTCAACTCCAGCTCTTCTTTCTTCCAAGTTTCACTATGCAGGTAAGGGATTTAGACAATTTTAGAATTCATGTTTAAACGCCTTTCTTTTTGTCCATTTCTGTTCAAAAGGGACAAACAAACAAACATCTTAATAAAATCGAAATAGCAATTAAAGCAAACACGAGAGAAACAAAAATCAAAAGAACTAAAATAGCAAAGGCAAGAAACAAGCATGAATGTGAACTCACAAAATTAAACGACAGAGACCGTCAAATAATACGTTCACCGGTTTTGCAGCTGGCCAGGTATCGTTTATAAGATGGGTCTCATACTCGGGAAACACTTCTCGAACTGACAATACTGAGAGGGGAAAACACTCATGACACATCAAATCGTGTAAACAAAATATATTTCCCCACTATCAAGACAGCACACGATTAGGTAAGCTAACAGATATTCAACAACAAAAATAAACCATCAAACAAAAAAGGCTGAACCGTTTACAAATGGTTTTCTGCTGGATCTCACACACAAGAAACACTTCTCAGATTGCCCACAGTGGGGGAGAAATCTCTTCTGGCACTACAGAGCATGGAGACAAGATAATATTTTACATTATCAGCACACACAGCACATCCACACGCGAACATGATTAAAGTGATTCCACTTTCATTGAAATCTCTGAGCACAGTCAAAAAACACATTTCGCTTCCTGAAATAGATTTCATTTTGCGATATATCGTTTCAGATAACACAAAACTAACCCGTTTTCCAAAACGGATATTTTTGTCACCCGTCGTACGATTTTAAGATGGCCGTCCTGGTTTTATTATGATATTGTGCTTTACTGGTATTTTCTTGCTGTTAGTATGTCTAACCACAAAAGAATATGAATGTTGTATTTTAGAAATAGTGTCTGTGTCTCTGACTATGTGCCTGTCTGTCTGCATGCTGTACATGTATATATTCCATGTCTATCTGGTGGCATACGACAAGATTTATTCAACTGGACTACCTCATCTCTTCACTAATGGATAGTTAACAATGAAAATAAACAATCAGACTAAGACGCCACGTTAATGAAAAAGACTTATTTCAACATGAAAGAGGGAGACAGACATAAAGAGAGAGAGAGAGAGAGAGAGAGAGAGAGAGAGACAGAGGGAGGGAGGGAAGGAGGGAGAGAGGGAGAGAGAGAATCATTCAAGTCCCTATGTCACAGCTAAATGAGTTGTCTTTATGTGTGTATGTGGCCAAGTAGGCTCTGTCGATAGAACCGTGGACTAAGAGATGATGTATTCAGTTCAATAACAGCTTTCCATTTAAAATCATAGCCTGCTTACCATGTATCTTTTGATTTTCCATTCATTTAAGCTTACGTAGTATCAGCTTAGCGTTCCAAAGATAGTATTTTCAGCGGACCTCACCATTCAACGACACTGCCAGTGCGTAGGATTTTGAACACTCATGGAATCTACCAGATAATTACGAGCATACCCAAGTAGAGTGCACACGAAATTGTCCAAGTATAATGAATACCTCACGAACAAACTGTGAACAAACTCTCTGTTTAAGCTCTTCTTGTCTTCAGATTGAGCCATTCGTTCGTATTTTAGCTCTCACCTCCACATACATCAACACTGCACAATGCTGACCAAACAATTTAAACCTGCTGCTGATGTTTCCAATGAAAAAGGAACAAAACCGTTGCTTGCTACTAGCAACAACTTAGGTCGTGCGTGTGTGTGTGTGTGTGTGTGTGTGTGTGTGTGTGTGTGTGTGTGTGTGTGGTGTGTGTGCGTGTGCGTGTGTGTGTGCGTGCTGTGTGTGTGTGTGTGTGTGTGTGTGTGTGTGTGTGTGTGTGTGTGTGTGTGTGTGTGTGTGTGTTTCTTTGTTTTTCAACTCTATCAGTCTGAAGAGAAAATCTAGAATTACAGGTCATTAACTCAACCTCTTTCTCTGTCTGTCTTCAGTGAGATGTCTGCGACATGGGAAAAAAAAACACACAAACCATCACCTTGGCAACCTTCTCACTGTCTAATCTGAACCCCTTTCATCTTGGCGGCTTTGATATCTTCAAACAAGCACTTCGTTTTTTTTCTCTGAATGGAGCAAGCGACACGAGCTATATTAAAATAAAAAAAAGAAAAGAATATTATACCAGATGAGTTAGATGAAAAATGTATATTTGATTGTAAACTCCCGGTGTTGGTAAGTCAAATGTGTGTAGATAAAAAAAACAAAACCCAAACCTACATGCAAATGTTTGTTCCTGCTTGCAGATTCACGTTTGTGAATAGACAGGTTCCAGGTCGTCCATGCAGACTTGCGTACAAGCATGGATTCAGACACATGAACTTGGTGTCTGTGTCTTTCATTCCTCTCTCTCGTTGTTGTGTATTTGTATGTGTGTGTGTGTGTGTGTGTTGTGTAGTGTGTGTGTGTGTGTGTGTGTGTGTGTGTGTGTGTGTGTTGTGTGTGTGTGTGTGTGTGTGTGTGTGTGTGTGTTGTGTGTGTGTGTGTGTGTGTCTGTGTCTGTCTCTCTCTCTCTGTGTCTTTTTACCGCAGACACAGTGCAAGTGCAATGCCTTTATTAATAAAATCAAGCAACAAGAATAACTACATCTTATACAGGCCACATACGTATCTATGATTCAATTCTGCTGA
>CM060306.1:84263011-84268011 GCA_030674185.1 Monoplex corrugatus
GAGGTACGATGGAAAAACCTCGAAGAAACGTCTACCCCAGAAGGCCACAAACTCTACTTCAATGGCAGTGAAGACAAACATGAGTATGGAGTTGGATTCCTCATTCACAAAGACACTGTGGGATGCCGATCAGTCTCTAGCAGTCTCATTACCATTCGCCTGAAGGCTTCACCTTTTAACATCACCATCATCCAAGCTTATGCCCCAACAACTGACTATGATGACGAGGCTGTCGAAGACTTCTATGATCAACTGCAGGAAATCGTAGATCAGACGCCAAAGAAAGACATCATTGTAGTACAGGGTGACTGGAATGCGAAGATTGGAGAGGATGAACGCAATAACAGGAAAGGGATATGTGGCCAATACTGCAACCATGAGACCAACGAAAGAGGTTTGAGGCTCCTAGAATTCGACAGTTACAACGACCTGAATGTGGTGAACACGTTTGGTCCACACAAACCATCTAGACGCTGGGCATGGCACAGCCCAGGAATAAATACCACAGTCAGATCGATTACATCATGGTTAAAAGACGCTTCCAGTCAAGTGTTAACATCGCAAAGACCAGGAGCTTTCCAGGAGCGGACATTGGAAGCGATCATGAGCTTGTAATGATGACCTTCAAACTCCGCCTCCAGAGGATGAAGAAACAGGGCAACATAAGAATCAAGTTCAATCTTGAGAAGCTCAAAGACCCCAAAATAGTTGAAAACTTCCAAGCAACGACAGGAGGGAAGTTTGCTCCTCTCCTCGTCCTTGACAATCGGAATACCGAAGTAGACACTCTGATCAACAACTTCAACACTGCCGTGACTGAAGCAACCAACGACATCCTTGGAAAACACTGTCCAACAAAGATGCCCTGGGTCACAGAAGAAGTACTAAAGCTGAGCGACAAACTCAGAGAACTAAATGCAAAAGAAGAGTACGGATGAAGGAGCTAAACTATACAGAGAAGCCAACCAGCAAGTTAAAGAAGGCATGAGGAAAGCAAAGGAAACATGGATTGAAGAAAAATGCCAAATATCGAAGCAAACCTGCAGAAAAATAACAGCAAGAATGCCTACCAGTTTGTTAAAGGACTAACAAGCTCAAATCAAGGCAGAACCACTACCATACAGAACAAAGCAGGGAAATTTTCTCACAGAAGATCAAGATATTCTGAAGAGATGAACAGAGTACTGCTCCGAATTATACACACACACAACAACAGGAGATCCCAAGGTGCTAGACGTTCCTCCACCAACCAACAACGACAGCTATCCCGTCGTGCGAGAAGAAGTTGAAGCTGCAATAAAATCATCGAAGAAAGGCAAGTCGGCAGGAGTGACAACATTCCCTCAGAACTGGTCCAGGCAGGAGGAGAGGCCATGATAGATATGTTATCATCTGCAATAAGATCTGGCGGACAGGCGAGTGGCCAACACCTTGGACCCAGTCCCTGATCATCACTCTCCCGAAGAAAGGCAACCTACACTATGCCAAAACTACCGTACCATCAGCCTGATTAGCCATCCAAGTAAGGTCATGCTAAAAATCCTTCTGAGTAGACTAAAGCCACAAGCTTAGGAGATAATAAAGAAGAGCAGGCAGGCTTCAGACCAGGAAGAAGTACCACAGAGCAAATTTTCAACCTTAGATTGCTCTGTGAGAAATACCTGCAACATCAGCAAGGCCTTTACCACGTCTTCGTGGACTTCAAGAAGGCATTCGACAGAGTTTGGTTTGGAGAATGATTCCGAACCACAGTTGGAGTACGCCAAGGATACCTGCTCTCCCCCACTGACGCACGTGAAGACCACGAGGGAACAGTCAGCATCGGAGGTAGAACAATCACAAACGTGCGTTTTCCTGACGACATTGGCGGACTAGCTGGGCAAGAGAAAGAGCTGGTCAGCTTGATAAAACATCTTGATGAGGCCTCCACAGCATATGGCGTGCAGATCAGTGCAGAGAAAACCCAGTTGATTACAAATAATACCAATGGCATCAGCACTGACATTACCATAGACAACAACAAAGACCGTCCATAACTTTAAATATCTGGGAGCTATAGTATCAGATGAAGGATCAAAGCCCGAAGTACTTTCCAGAAATGCCCAGACCACAGCTACAATGACCAAGCTAAAAGTCATCTGGAACGACAAGAATGTCGCTATCGGCTCCAAGATCAGACTGATGCGTTCCCTGGTCATGTCAATATTTTTGTATGCATGCTAAACATGGACCATAACAGCAGACATTGAAAGAAGGATACAGGCAATGGAGATGAGATGCTTCAGCAAACTCTTTGGTATCTCGTACAAAGATCATATAACCAATAAGGAAGTGAAAACCCGAATCGAAAACGCCATCGGGCCGTATGAAGACCTCCTGACTTCAGTGATAAGACGCAAACTTAGGTGGTACGGGCACTTCACACGATCATCTGGACTGGCCAAGGCCGTCTTGCAGGGAACAGTACAGGGAGAGAGACGAAGAGGCAGACAGAGAAAAAGATGGGAAGACAATATCAGAGAGTGGACTGGCCTTGAATGGAACATCATTCTGCGGAAAGCTGAGGACCGTAAGGAGTGGAGGAAGTTGGTTGCAAAATCTCCAGTGGTGCCCCAACGGTCAACCAGACTATGGGACTGATGATGATGATGATATATATTATATACATATATATATATTATATATATATATATATATATTTATGTTGTGTGTGTGTGTGTGTGTGTATGTATGTGTGTGTGTGTGTGTGTGTGTGTGTGTGTGTGTGTGTGTGTGTGTGTGTAGGAGAGAGAGAGAAAGAGAGACAGACAGACAGAGACATACAGCACAGACGATCAAGAGAGAGAAAGAGAGATAGAAACAGAGACAGAAAGAGACAGCCAGCCAGCCAGCCAGCCAGCCAGCCAGCAGCAGTAGACAGACAGGCAGAGGAAGGGAGGGAGGGGAAAGATAGATACATAGATATATTGATATTGCTTTCTCGGATGAGAATCCGAAATGGTTGTTATAAACGGTAAGCCGTGATTCGCAACCTTTGCAGAAACGTTATATATACTTCCCATGTTACATGGATTTGAAAGCAAACATGTATTAAAAACGTATTTCTCATATCTGAGCGACGTATGTCTTTTCTGGTGTCTATAGGTGAATTCTTGATTTGCTTAGTTGCAGCTAGTGCCGCACACTGTTGTTTGTTTGATTGTTTGTTTGTTTCCATGTTTGTTGTTTGGTTGGTTGGTTGGTTGGTTGGTTGGTTGGTTGGTTTGGGGTTTCTTTTTTTTTGTTTTTTTTTCGGTTTTTTTTGGGGGGGTTGTTTCGTTTTCACAAAGAATTTACCTAGGAAATTTGGGCTGTTCCACCCATGCAGAGCAAACTACTGCAGAATAACACAACCTATTTTTCGTGCATTTCTGTTTACCTCTTGATTTTTTTTCTTCGCTGCAGAAAGTAGCCTAGAACAACTCTGTTCAGCGACAGGACTTTTAATGTTGTGTTAGAATAGATACCAACTGTGGTTTGCTACCTATACAGTATGACCAGTGTCTAAGTTGTATTATAGTGTGATCGATATAAAACAGTTAACATTTGTATTCTTAACATTTGCTATTTTCGCTATCAGTGCTACTTGATTTTAAATCAGCAGCCTGTCTTTGATATGGGCTCAGTGCTTTTAGAAGTCGTCAAACTCTCTCTCTCTCTCTCTCTCTCTCTCTCTCTCTCTCTCTCTCTCTCTCTCTCTCTCTCTCTTCTCTCGTGTGTGTGTGTGTGTGTGTGTGTGTGTGTGTGTGTGTGTGTGTGTGTGACACGCATGCACGCACACGCACGCACGCAAACACACCCACACACTCTATCTCTCTCTCTTTCTCTCTCTCTCTCTCTCTCTCTCTCTCTCTCTCTCTCTCTCTCTCTCTCTCTCTCTCTTCCACGCACGCACGCGCTCACTTGCCCTCCTCTTCAAATAATCAGTTAAATGCTAATGCGCCAAAATTCAACAGAAATTAACTAGAACAAAACAAACCAATGTTTTGGCTCACGTGCACAGAATGCAATTCTTTGCATTAAAATTCGATTGAGAAAAACTGCGTCTCAAAAACAAACAAACAAACAAACAACAACAACATAAACATTTTGATGCAATTGTTTTCTCCGCCATGGGGGGGGGGGGGGGGGGGGGAGAGAGTTAACATGCACGGAAACAGAAATTCAATTTCAATTTCAGTTTCTCAAGATAACGTCTCTTATTGTTATTGTTATTGTTGTTTAAAGCCCAGCCGACCGCGTAGAGCCAGGGCTATAACTGCTTCAAAAAACCGCTTCAAAAAAAAAAAAAAAGCTTCAACAGGAAAAAAAAAAAAAGAAAATTAAGTACACATATCAATACATTCGCGCGAATAATGTGAGGACGTGCCCCTAGCGTTGACCACTCCGTCCAATTTGTCACACGCCTGAATACAAATGTTAGCATACAAAAGGACCCAGAATATACATTAAAAACGGGCCTAAATTACCCAAAACTGCTTCTGCATATCTCACCCTCCCTAGATCCAAAAATGCACTTAACACATGTATCCATCTATAAACATTATAAGAAAAAGTATGTACGACTTTATCGAACACATACAGGTGAATGGACCAGCAAGGCGGAAAATGATAGGAAGAAATGACAAAGTAAAGGAATAAGGCAGAAACAAACAGAGTGTTAGAAAATAGGAAATTTCTAGCACAAAATTTCCAGAAGGCGGGGATACTATTTATACTGCAAAAGCCCACGGCATCCCCACGGGAGAGATTAACGTCTCTACGTATGGAATAAAGTCTACATGCACTGATGCCACTGATGCCGTGTGACGGATAAAATCCGACATGATAATGGCATAAGACTTAAACCTGGACACCAGCATTATCAGCTGGCAAGGTCTTGAGATTCCACCTTCAAAAAAACTAGTCCAATGAAGGTTGAACCCACAATTCCTGCATGGTGAGTGTAACTCTGTAATAAC
>CM060306.1:84273011-84290511 GCA_030674185.1 Monoplex corrugatus
GACCAGACGGTAAGAAGGTAGCGTTGGAAAGGCTTCCATTGTGTGTTTTTCAATGTTTCAGACATCGCACGTGGAACGTTAATGAAATCACCGAGACAAAGACATCTCATTCACTTTCCTTGGAACAAAAGGACAGCAACGCATAAAAAAAGTGTTTCCTTCTTACGTTTTGGTTCACAATAAAAAGACGGAAGTGCAGTGTTCAATAGGATTGGCACGCAACATGTTGTTGTGTGTGTGTGTGTGTGTGTGTGTGTGTGTGTGTGTGTGTGTGTGTGTGTGTGTGTGTGTGTGTGTGTGTGTGTGTGTGTGTGTGTGTGTGTGTGTGTGTGTGTCTGTGTGGTGTGTGTGTATGGTTGGGTTCTGAGAAAATGTGTGAGTGAGTGAGTGTGTGAGTGAGTGAGTGAGTGAGTGGGTGAGTGAGTGAGTGAGTGAGTGAGTGAGTGAGTGTGTGTGTATGTGTGTGTGTGTGTTTGTGTCTGTGTGAGAGAGAGAGAGACTGCGCGTGATTGTGTGTGGTGTGTGTGTGCGCGCGCGCGCGCGCGCGTGTGTGTGTGTGTGCGCGCGCGCGCGCGTGTGTGTGTATGCGCATACGCAGCAAGCCTGAGTAGAGAAGAGTGACTTAGCAAAGTCAACACACTTAAATCTTTATTTTCTCCAGTACAGTTTCGCAACAATTCCATTTGATCAATACAATTACGAAAAGAAAAATCCATCTACCGAGCCTTGTTTAGTTTTGCTTCTTTTGTTTTGTTTTTTCCCCCCTGTTTTCCTACAAAAGTGGATTTAGCTACCTAATCTTGCTAGGGACAACTTCTTTTCTGTTGCCGTAAGATCTTTAACGCATGTAGAGAGACCTTTTTTCTTTCTTTGAAAGGGGGATGGAAATGTTTTTTTCCATGAATTTAGCCTCGATAAAAGAGCATGAAAAACCTACTGAAACGATTCAAAGAAAATGATTAAATATTGTAAGCACACTCGCATATATATTCCTGGGAGAGGAGAGAGGGGGAGAGGGGAAGAGAGAGAGGAGAGAGAGAGAGAGTAGAGAGACAGACAGAGAGACAAAAAGACGAAGACAGAAAGAGCACATAAGAATTTCAACATTATGACAATGAGCGTAAGCGTACTCACTTTTCTCCCCTTTTTTTATTTTTTTCCTGCCAATGATAAGCTGTTTTACATTAAGGACCATTAGAAATCACCAAAAATTAATCCCTGAAACAACCCCAACCCCACCCTCCTTAGGTTCAAAACCTAACTGAATATTTCACAAATTCTGTGTCCATACAAGGTGCGTTTCCTTGTCCCGTCAAACATTTGAAAACATTTTTTTAATAGGCTTGTGTCATGTTTTTTTTTTATGTGGAAGTGCCACTAGCGTGATTCATGATTTTAATTATTTTACCTTGACTTTTATTTTTGTCTTGTTTTGATTCGATCACCTTTTTTTGCCTTTACTTTGTCCGTGATATTCACAGTGCCGTGAGGGACTTTCTCCACTAAAGGCAAATCAGACGCTCATCTGCAAATCACTCTCAATGGAAAAAAAAAGCTTGCCTCTTTTTTCCCCCTCAGAGAAGCGACTGCGATTTGTTTGTTTGTTTCTTTGTTTGTTTGTTTCTTTCCTTATTTATTTGTTTGTTTTAAATAATGTATTTTTATGTCTGATCCACCCTTGTCCTATGTTCCGAAATTGCCTTTATCACAAAAATGCAATCAACAGCAGATAAGAGAGAAGTCGTCGGTGAAACCAGAGAAGAGAGAAAGGGAGTGAAGGGAGATGGTGGGAGATGGGGGTGAAAGAGTGAGTGAGAGAGAGAGAGAGAGAGAGAGAAAGAGAGACAGAGACAGAGATAGAGAAACAGAGAAAGAGACAGACACAAGAAGGGGACATGAAGAAGGAGAGACAGACAGAAATAGAGATTGCATGAGAGAGAGGGGGCGGAGGGAGAGAAAGAAAGACAGAGAGAGAGACAATGAGACAATGAGAGAAAGAGAGAAAGAGAATGAGTAAATGAGAGAGAGAGAGAGAGAGAGAGAGAGAGAGAGAGAGAGAGAGAGAGAGGTATCAGCAGCAGTGTGCTATTATTCACAGTCGTTTAAAGGATGCCACGTTGTATCTATACATAATAATATAAAGTAATAAAATACACACTTGCACGCGACTGCTTCAAGTCCAGAACTGTGACCACTATATGACAAATAAACAGCCACTGACATCAATTTATTTATTTAGTTAGTTTTAATTGTATACAATTTCTGTGACTGAAAGATGATATAAGAATATTTACCATTTTTTCATGGCAGTACTCCTACAATCCGTGTTTCAATTCGTGTTCTCAAAAGAAAAATCTTCAGACAAAGAAAAAAGGAACTGCTGACATCAAATGGAATTCAGTCCAGACGGTAAGAAGCTGGCGTTGGGAAGACTTCCATTGTGTGTTTTTCAATGTTTCAGACATCTTATCCCGAACGTTAATGAAGTCACCGAGACAAAAGACATGTAATCCACTTTTCTTGGAACAAAAGGACAACAATGCAGAAAAAGGGTTTCTTATTTTACGTTTTGGTTCACAAAAAAAAAAAAAGATCGAAGTGCAGTTTTCAATAGGACTGGCACGCTACCTTTGTCCACTTACATGTGTTTGTGTGTATGTGTGTGTGTGTGTGTGTGTGTATGTGTGTGTGTGTGTGTGTATGTGTGTGTATGGGTGTGGTGGTGTGTGTGTGTGTGTGTGTGTGTGTGTGTGTGTGTGTGTGTGTGTGTGTGTGTGTCTGTGTGTCTGTGTGTTGGGGTCTGGGGAAGTGTGTGTTTATGTGTCTGTATGCGCGCACTTGTATGTGTATCTGTATCTGCGTCTGTCTGTGTTTGTGTTTACGTAGATGTAGTAACCAAGCCTGTATAGGGCAGAGTGAATTAACAGTGTTACACCATGTTTGTATGCTTCTGGTAATTTTATAGTACAGCTTTATAACACTTGCATTTTGATCAATAAAATTACGAAATAATTCCATCTGTTAAGTTTTTTTGTATTTTGTTTCTCTGTTTTTTCTGTTTACCTACTTAAAGTACCTACTTAAGTAGCAAATTTCGCCACAGAGAACTTCCTATTGTTGTGGGTATTAGATATTTAAATTGTGTTAAGAGCGTGCTGTACACAGGGCATTTTTTGTTTGCTTCTCTGAAAGTATGATGGAACTGTTTTATTTCCACGAATTCGTTCTCAATGAAAGATGATGAGAAAACTACTGAAACGATTCAACGAAAATAATGACCAATACAATGCAATCGCATTCACATACACATTCCTGAGAGAGAGAGAGAGAGAGAGAGAGAGAGAGAGAGAGAGAGACAGACAGACAGACAGACAGACAGACAGACAGGCAGACTAACAGACAGACAGAAAGACAGAGATACAAACAGAGAGACAGACAGACGGAGATAGAGACAGAGAGAGAAGACAGACAGACAAACAAACAGAGACAGAGAGAGACACACACACAGAGACAGAGCGCACAATGTTTTCTGCACAGGTTTAAGGAGTGTGGCAGGCAACTGCTACGAAATGTGGGGGGATAGAGGGCTTCTGGATCTGTACAAGCATATCCCTGAACTGATCAAACTCCAAAATGCCAACTCATCAAATTTAGACGCTTGACCCGCAGATCAACAAATGTATGGCGAGAGGAATACACGATTGTTACAGGATAATAATGTGAGTGGTGGTTATCATTCTATCCATCGACAGTTGGACACTGAATGATGCGACTGTTACCTCCGTCTGCCTGAGACTGGACTTTGCTTGCAGAGAAAACGAGACAAGAGTATAAGAAAAACGATGTTATGTCTGACGCCAGGGCATTATCTGTCTTCATGTCCTCGTAAATCGTTTACAGAGTGGTCTGTGTTTGTGTATTTGTTTTCTGTCTTATTGTTCTTTATCTTGTATCTTCTAGACCTTGCAATGAGTCCTGGAGAGAGAGAGAGAGAGAGAGAGAGAGAGAGAGAGAGAGAGATACAGAGAGAGAGGGACAGAGAGACAGACAGACAGACAGAGACAGAGACAGACAGACAGACAGACAGAGACAGAGAGATGGACAGAGAGAGAGAGAGAGACACAGGAGAGAGAGCGAGAGAGAAAGAGAAAGACACAGAGAGAGAGAGACACACACACACATACATATATATATATATTATATTATATTTTTATTCTGTATTATATACATATATATATAATATGTATATTGCTCGAGTATGGTAGTTTTAGGTTCCGTGTGGACGTGTCTTACAGGTAGCTAGCTAGTGTTCGTTATTGTACACCAACGTAAACACAAAATTCAACCAATAACTGTAGAACCATTCAATAAAGGCAACTCATAAAAGAACCTTAGACACAATGAAATGAAAACATAACAATGGCTGGCAAACAAGATTTTAAACCAAAAGATATAAAGAAAGACTGAGCGGAGGCGGATAATGGAGAAAGATCAATTCGAACCTTAAGGATTTTAATGACTAGCAATAACTCCTGTCACATTGTCAGGAAAATGTTGGGTGTGAAGGGAACCGAGCATAAAACGCATTCATTCTATAAAATTACATCAAAACAGAAAACGTATGTGTGTGTGTGAGTGGAGAGAAGAGAGAGAGAGAGGAGAGAGAGAGAGAGAGAGGGAGAGAGAAGAGAGAGAGAGGGAGAGAGAGAGAAGAGAGAGAAAGAGAGAAGAGAGAGAAGAGAAGAAGAAGAAGAAGAAAAGAAGAACAAGAAGAACAAGAGAAGAAGAAGAAGAGAAGCAGAAGAAGAAGAATTAAAGGGACTGTAATGACATACATTTACACCACCTATCAGAAGAAAGTATTTTGGGTGGGAGAGGGAAACCGAAAAAGAAATCATCATATGTTATAACTTCAGGAAGATAAGTCTGCTTACTTTCATGAGAGGAAGAGAGAAAGAGAGAGAGAGAGAAGAGAGAGAGAGAAGAGACAGAGACAGAGAGACAGAGAGACGGAGAGACAGAGAGAGACAGAAGGGAGGGAGAGAAAGACTGAGAAAGAAAAATGGAGAGAGAGAATGAGGGACAGAAAGAGAGAGAGGGAAAGAGACACAGAGAGAGAGAGAGAAAGAAAGAAAGACAGACAGACAGAGAGAGAGGAGAGAGAGAGAGAGAGAGAGAGTGTGTGTGTGTGTGTGTGTGTGTGTGTGTGTGTGTGTGTGTGTGGTGTGTGTGTGTGTGTGTGTGTGTGTGTGTGTGTGTGTGTAAACCTTAAAATCATTGTACAGCACTTTTCCCTTTGTTGATGATAATACAGCCTATTTTTCAAACCAAATCAACAAAACAAAACAAAACAAAACAAACAAACAAACAAAAACGTTCAGCGCGAAATGAATGTTAATTTCATTGGCCTGAGCATCAAATGACATTTCAAAAAAAAAAGGTATTTTTTCTATTGGATTTCTTTCCTGTTCAGTCAAATGGTGAAATGCATATTCAGATAATTTCAATTAGGTTTTTATTTCAATGTGCTCGTGGTGTAAGTTTAGACGTTTGTTAGTCATGCTGGTCTGTCTCGTTTTGTGTTTATTTTGTTCATTCTTCATAACATCACGTGAACGTTTCCGAAATGTTATTTCTGGTCAAAATTGAATTATGAACTTCTAGCTGGAATAATCGTTTTTGAAGCGTAAAATGTTATATTTTATATGAATATTTCTGGCTGTCTAACAATATGTTTTTCGTACCACAAAGGCAACTCAGTGCAGGTGGTTAAAGTGAACATGTTAGACTGCACGGGTTTACTGAAACAGAATGATAAAAACTCAAGGGTGTTTTCAAAATCGTAATTTGCATTTATACAATAGCAAACTACTGGGCTTTTGTCGTTATCGCTGTCGCTATTTTTGTTTGTTTGTTTTGTTTAGTTTAGTTTTTTCTGTTCTTTCTTTTGATTTGTTTTATTTTGTTCTTGTTGTTTTTTTGTTTTTGTCTGTTGTTTTGTTTGTTGTTCTGTTTTTGTTTTTTGATAAGTCTTCTTAATAATAGTTTTTAACGTGAGTACGTATTAGTTTATGCGTTCATCTACTTTGCCACGGATCCCAGTGAGACAATAACTATGTGTGTCTTGTCTATTTTTTTTATCAGATCCTACAAGCACTTCAACTGCAGCTTATTTTTAACCGGGCGAGGACCTCTGGTAAGAAAATCCCTTGCAATCCCCAAGAGTGGTCAACTGATCAACGAGCAATCACCAGATCTCCATATATCTACAGGGTCTAATCAAGTTATGTTTTCGTATGGTGAATCAAACCTGTCCACTGACTGCAAATATGTCCACCAAATCTCCATGTCTTGCTATGTGTGTTATGCAAGGAGTCAGGGTGACGGATACATGTGTGGGTGGGATACTGGACATTTATGGTTTGCTCCCTTGACATGGGCTGGTTGGGTTTTTTGAAGAAGAGTTGTGAACCCACAGCCTGATTCTCGATTTCAACCTTAGCATGATGCAACATCAACGCTGGTTTGAGTGCTGCTCTGTTTTAATGCTCCAATCATTCTGGTGGTGTCAGCTTAATGTCAGACATATCACTCCCTCGTTTCTCATTCCAAGATCTTGCCGGTGCATAAAGTTTTGTTAAAACTCGTGGGGATGTTGGACAATTGCTGTCAGATATGAGTGGGAGTAAATAACGTGTCCGTGAGTGTGATGAATCCTTCTGGAACTAACTCCCAAAACAAATCCATCCATTGGATGGTAGATGATGAATGATGTGGCTCTTGCCTTTGTCTAACTGTGATAGGAATAAATTTGGTTGCAAATGCATTCAAACTTCAAAACTAACTCATGTAACCCTTTTATTGTCTCTGGTATACCTGTGCATGAACGTCATGACGCACATTTTTCTGATGTACAAGTGTCTCCTGTGCAATTGTCTGCTATACAAGAGAGAGAGAGAAAGAAGAGAGAGAGAGTGTGTGTGTGTGTATGTGTGTGTGTGTATGTATATGTGTGTGTGTGTATGTGTGTGTGTGTGTGTGTGTGTGTGTGTGTGTGTGTGTGTGTGTGTGTGTGTGTGTGTGTGTGTGTGTGTGTGTGTGTGTGTGTGTGATTCGCCAAAAATAAAGAGCAAGGAGACGGAAAGACAGAGACAGACACAGTGAGAGATGGGGAGAGAGAGAGAGAGGGAGAGAGAGAGGAGAGAGAGAGAGAGAGAGAGAGCGAGAGAGAGACAGAGACAGAGAAAGAAAGAGAGAGAGAGAGAGAGTAGTGAAACGCATTAAAGATGTGTAACATAGTATGAGAAACCATGGATTAAGTGACAAATTACCAAATACTGTAAATATTTTCATGATCTTCCGATTTACATTTTTTCCAATGAAAAGGGAATGATAAAATAATATAATAGTATGTACACAGCAAGTACAAGGACATTTTCACGATTTTTTTTCAGAAACTGAAAACAAATATCACCAATCTACCTCTCACTCTGATATATTGTGTGTGTTTATTCGTTAATTTGGTTTAACGTTTTTTCATTATGAGTGATTTTAGTGTGTGTGTGTGTGTTGTTTTTTGTTTGTTTGTGTGTGTGTGTGCGTGCGTGCGTGCGTGCGTGTGTCTTGTGTGTGCGTGTGTGTGTGTGTGTGTGGTTGTGTGTTGTGTGTGTGCGTGTGTGTGCAAAGAAAATTGTGTCTACCATCGCAGTCCACATGAGCCTTGGTGCACGAGTCAATGAAACTGGAAACATGAGAAGAGGACGTGTGTATATGATGGATGGAAACATTGCAATTACGCCATGTGCGCGTGTTGATAACATGCTTTCGACGGTGAAATCGGTAAAATCCCCATTCGTTCATTTTTTTAACATTCAGGCTATATGGGGGAGTGGGTGAGAGAGAGAGAGAGAGAGAGAGAGAGAGAGAGAGAGAGAGAGAGAGAGAGAGAGAGAGAACACAGAGACAGATAGATGGATGGACGGATAGATACATACAAGCAGTCAGAAACACAGAGAGAGAGAGAGAGAGAGAGAGAGAGGAGAGAGAGAGAGAGAGAGAGAGAAAGAGAGAGAGAGAGAGAGAGAGATAGAAGAGAGAGAGAGAGAGGAGATGGGAGGGGAGAGTCTATAATTCCATTACTGTTTTTTTTTTCTCTAATTGAGAACATATGTTGTTTAGTTAGTACCACTAGTACTCAAGTTTGTCTCTTATCTAAAACTGTTAGCCTGCCAACTAGGTCACACAAAACATTTCCTGTCCCGTCTAAAGTTTGAATGTTATCAAAATGTTTCTGTCAAATTCAATTTCGAACACTGTACATTATGAAACCTCCCAACCGGAATGAGTCATTTCAGATAATTATTACAGTGTTTGCCTGTAGCACCGATACCGGAGATAGGGGTGTATAACATATACGATTTTAGAGTCTTGATTTGAAACGAGAAACGATACTGTGTTGTTTTATGGATTTTCCATTCAATCCATATCATTATTTCGTTTTGAAAATGCTGTTTGAGAATATTACCTAACAGATTACGGGCGTTTTTTTTTAAGGAAAATGCTCGAAAATGCGTGTTTTGGAGTGTTGGTTACCCTTTAAGGTTTTGCAATAAACCCCTCGAACTGCACATAGAAGGCATTCCCTTATGTGATTGACAGAGTGTGCAAAAATTTCATAAAACTAGGTCTAGGTTGCAAAATTCATGTAATATTTGTTGCTGATTTTTGGTTTTGTTTTCCTCCTGTTGTTGTTGTTGTTGTCGTTGTTGTTGTTGTTGCTGTCGTTGTTGTTGTTGTTGTTGTTGTTGTCGTTGTTTTCTCAAAACAGCAAATAGAAGAATACCATCTCACAATGTCCATTATTATTAGAAATTAAGGACATGATTTGAAAATGAGTTTCACCGTTAGAAAGACATGAACGTTGTATTTAAATTTTGAAAATAACTAAAAATGTCCATCTAGTGACAAGCAACACATTTCCTGGTGGAAGTTTACGTATCTTACGATCTGGGAATTGTATTTGTCTGGTTTGCTCTTGTGAGGATCTGGTTTACTCATGTCTTTTCAGCCCGATATTCTAAATCAGGTTTATTACTCCCAGCACTTTTTTCCGTTATATATAAAAGGTTCACAAAGCATGTCTGCTGATGATGGTGTGTACTATTTGATCTGCAAGGTGTGGGCAGGGATATCAGGGCTTTAAAGTGGTCCTGGTTTAAAACTTTTAGAGAAATACGTCCATTTGTCCTGTCTCTCCCCTTGAGACCCAATTAGCCTTCTTGTCTTTAGATTTCTAAAGTATTAGTAAAGACAACGAGAGAGAAAAGAAAAGTACATGAATGTGTGTGTGTGTTGTGTGTTTGTGTGTGTGTGTGTGTGTGTGTGTGTGTGTGTGTGTGTGTGTGTGTGTGTGTGTGTGTGTGTGTGTGTGTTGTGTGTGTGTGTGTGTGTGTTTGTGTGTGGCGTGCGCGCGTGCGTGCGTGCCTGCGACATAAAAGATGATAACCTGGGTCAAGAGTCATTTGTCGAACAGGCTAGGGCGTACCCTAGCGCAGCGCACGCACGCACACACACACACACACACACACACACACACACACACACACACACACACACACACACACACACACACACACACACAAACACACACACACACAGTAAATTCCCTGAACGATCTGTGATTCGAAACTGTAGGGTGGTCTAGATACCAGTCTTTTTGATGGGGCAATAAACTGTGGTCCTGGGTACAGTATGCACTCAGCGCACGTTAAACATCCAAAGGCAACAAACAAGTTGTCACTAGGCAAAATTCAGCAGAAAATCCACAAAATCCAGCAGAAAAATCCACTTTTACAGATAAACAGAAATATCCGTATGCAAAAAAAAAAAAAAAAAAAATGGAGGCGGGGTGGTTGGGTAGGGGGAGGGGGGAGGTGGGAGGGGGCTCTTCCCCGGGCAGAGCAGCCTGAATTTCAAATGGTCAATACATCGGGGACAAAAATAAACAGGAAGGAACGCAAATATAAATACAACAAAAATTGAAACTGCAAGTTGAAATATGCTGAACTTCCAAAGATGTATTCTGTGATATGTCCCCCAGCTAACGAAAAATTCATCAAATTCAGATACCGGATCTTTAGGTCACCAAGTGGTGGGTAGGAGCAGTGGGGGAGATGTGGGTGGTTATCAGTCGCTCCATTGACTCTTTGGCACTGACTGATGTGATCCATGCCTCCGTCTGCCTGCCATTGGATTTTGCTTGCTGAGAAACGAGAAGAGAATGTAGAAAAAGCGATCGTATGTCCGATGCTTGGGATACTTGAGCATCTGTCTTGATCTTTGTAGACGTTTTTGGAGAGGTCTGTGTCTGTAGATAAAGTTTTATATCTTTGGCACTGTGTGTTATGTCTCCAGTTTAGTAAGGACTATCTAGTCAAAGAACAAGAATAAGGACATGTTCTGTTTGCAGTGCTAAGAAATATATAATACATACGCTGTACCTTTCATTAATCCCTAGATGTTCTAAAGTACACATAAACGATACACCATAAACACTGCTCGTTTTAATCGATCAAAACATTAAAACAGCAGTAAGAATAATTTTTAAAGAATAACATTTAAATTACTATCCTAAATACATTAACCACTACACGATGTCGATGACGAAGCTGAATGATGGGTCGCGCAGAATGGTTAATAGATTCATGAAATGTGCGAAGCTTTTCTTCTTAAATGCTCTGAAAGCAGGACGTTCAAGGAGTCTATACTTAAATTACGTCTCAAATTGTAGCTCCAGAATAAACAAAGTTTTGCAGAAGAGACTGGATGTGTTCTCTGAAGCATTTAGTATATACTGTCCTTCATTCACAGCCACAACTCTCAGCTATTTCTACCAAGTATCTTATCATCCCCCATCCCAACCCCACCCCCATCGCTACTTCTACACTTCTACCAAAATTCCTGATACTGGAGCAGGGCCCGAACAAACAAGCGGGTGCATGCCAAAGAGAACAAGCAGCTCACTCAGCAGTACAGAAAACAAACAAACAAACAAGCAAATGACAAGAGACATAACTTACCATGCCATATATACTTCCACTCCCAACGATCAGTTTCATATTTCTAAGAACGTGTCCTTTGTGTATACCACTCTTGTTGCCTATATCGCATCAACCGAAGGATAGCATGCTGTTTACATTGCTGCCATGGAAATAACCAAACGATAACCAGAAACATGTGTGGGATGGTTGGAAAGCACACACGAACGCGCTTGCTTGCACACACACACACACACACACACACACACACACACACACACACACACACACACACACACACACACACACACACAACACACACACACACACACACACAAACACACACACACACACACACAACACACACACACACACACACACACACACACACACACACACACACACACACACACACACACATGTACTATGGACAGACAAACAGAAATGTTCAAAACAAGTGAGAGACAACGAAAATGAGAAAGGAGGAGCGGAGAGAAAGAGAGAGAGAGAGAGAGAAGAGAGAGAGAGAGAGAGAGAGAGAGAGCAGACAGACAGACAGACAGACAGACAGACAGACAGACAGAAACAGACAGAGCGAGAGAGACACAGAGAGAGAGCGCGCGAAAAAGAGAAAGACAGACAGGCAGACAGACGGACAGACACACAGACAAACACAGACGGACGGAGAGACAGAGAGAGAGAGGAAAAGACAAACTGACGTGAGCTGTGTACGTCATTACTTAGAGACATTCTATATTTAAACAGCCTGTATCTATGTATTTGTCTTACAGTATTCAGTTCAGCAGGCGTTTCAATATACTGAAGAACGAATCAAGGTACTCAAGTGGTCTCATGGACCCCATACCACAAATGCTGTGTGATGGACATGAAAATATTGTACCAGATGCCACGCCAACTCTTTATTTGTTCTAAATTAGGGCAATATCGACCGTGTGTACGTCAACTTCTGGGACAGACTGCACTCTCATGTATAGCCTACATATGTAAATCCACAATTTCACGATCGCAGTGACTATATATCACGTGCATAACTGCTTCAGCAGATGCAGCTTTGTTGTTTGAAGTAACATTCTCTATTAAGCTTACACAAAATAACAACCAACAAAAAACTTCCAAACCGACCTCTTCCCCCAAAAAATTCATAACAGGAAAGAAGTACAGTCATCACCAACTGAACAAATGTGTACATCCAAAACGCCATTGAATTTTCACATACGTAAGATCTTGAGGTTCCAATATAAATCATTATTATGAGTAACCAAAAATATTCACGTTGTTCTTATATAACCAACTACCAAAGAAAGCTGAACTGCTCTCGGATCATTGGAATTGCATAATAATGACAATGGCAAAACAGACGACAGCCATGAAATAATTATACTAATACTACATCTACTACTGCTATTACTACTGATGCTGCTGCTGCTATTACTACTACTACTACTACTACTGCTGCTGCTGCTACTGCTACTACAACTACTAATAACAATAATGATAAGTAATAAATGATGATAGATGATGATGATGATGAGGAGGAGGAGGAGGAGAAGAAGAAGAAGAAAATAGACATATTTTCTTACCTGAAATAACGTCATGTAGCGAAGAGAGAGAGAAGCCTGGATGACAAACAGGTAAGATCTTGTAGCTTTCAATTCAACCGCATGGATTTAAACTAGGGTCCCAGAACTGTCTTTGTGCAGAAACTGTTTTTTATATTGAATGTATTGGCAAGGCAGTGCAGCGAAGAAGGCAGGCGGGATCCATCCTGAATAAGCTGATCCAAGTTTAGAAAGGTCTCTACCTCTTTGGTCTTGCAAAAATCCTGCAAGTATAAGACAATGTTTAAATAGTTGGCGACTTTCAGAGTTGTTAAAATGTTTCACTTATGCTCGTAGAATGTGGATTCCAACGCAGCCTGAAACATGCATCGTTTGAGACGATTAAATACCTGCATGTACGGGGGGAACATCAGTATTTTATGTCTAATTAGATACAACTAAACTGTCTATGTGGCGTGAATCTGGGTTGCTGCAGAAACATAAAGATTTCCTCCTTTTTCCATGTTCTCTACGGGTAGAACTACTTTGTCGTTTTATTAACCCTTTGTTTTCCTTACCGTATCTACTACCCTTCTGCATTATCAGCCCTGATAGCAAAGCAGAAACAACCAGAGGTGGATATATGTTATTGCTGTTGTTGCTGCTTAAGGCCCAGCCGATTGCGCAGAACCGCATCAGGGCTATAACCATCACAAAATGTATACCATACCATAGCTCAATAGGGAAAAAGAAACAGAACACCTGAAAAATACAATTAAGTACACAGAGTAACGTGTTCGTACACATAACCCAAGGACAGACTGAGAAAGTCAAAGGGTTAATCAAAATTGGGGGAAGGGGAAGAGAAAGATGGGGGGGGGGGGGGACAATAGAGGCAAAGAGACAGAGAAAGAGAGAGACCGAGTAAGAGAGAGGGGACAGACTGGGAGATAGACAGAGAGACAGACAGACAGACACATAGGCAGGCAGGCAGGCATATACAGAGACAGAGAGTACGGGAGAGCGAGAGGGGAAGAGATAGACAGATGGGCAGACAGGCACAGAAAGAGACAGATACAGAGTACGAGAGAGAGAGGGGGGAGAGAGAGAGAGAGAGGGGGGGGAGAGAGAGAGAGAGAGAGAAAGAGAAAGACAGACCAACAGACAGACAGACAGACAGACAGAGACGGAGATCTGCAGATATTCTTCCCCGAAAGGATGAGGCTCTGTGTGTATACCTTTTGGATTTAAACGAGGTGTATAAGAACAGAGGCAGGGGGATCATGTTTAGCATGTTTATCTCTGTTGCAGTCTTATCCAAACAGACATTCCTTATCTCTCTTGCATATGCCGCCACAAGCCACCGCCAAACTCCTGTCTAAATTAGTGTCATGTCTAAAACCTGATATATTGATTATGTTGTGAGGGAGACAAGACTACATGAGGCGTACTTGCTGATTAGGCATTCAGATGCCATGCCAGAGACTTTTATTATCGGTCAAAGTTTCCTGTGATCAGTTTTGTACAAACATAGAAACAGATGAGATACATTGGCCAAAGCGAAAAGACAAAAATTTTCTGGAATTTCAATTCATCCCTTTTAGAGGACAACCAATTTGTAAAAGAAATAGATGAAGAAATATCCAGCGAAATGAAAGATTACTCAGCTGATCACTACAAAGGCACATAGACTCATGACATACCAAGATCAGACACTGAAGTAAACACATTTGATAACATTCGTTCTCCACTTTTGTCAATATCAATTTGTGAGATAAGAATTGGATATGCCACAGTGAAACAGAGAAAAACAGAAAAAAATAATCTTTTATAAATGATTGCGAAACCTTGAAAAGGTAGAGAATAAGACAGATTAGGAGACACCTGATCAAATTTAAACCTTAGGCAGAAAAAAAAACGAAAAAAAAAGAAACAAACAAACAGAAACTAATCGCTGAAATGCAGGCTGGTTTCAGTGGTAAAGGAAAAAAAAAAACCACAACAGTTATCCATGTGTGATTTCTGTGCAAACAGTACAATCAACAGATCAACAGACATCCACCACGTTTTTTGTAAACTTCTAGTAAGCTCTGGATATCGTGTGAAACAACGCACTCTGGGACACAATAAAGAGATACAATATGGGTTTATGGCAGTTTGATTTCTGTGCAAAATGTACCTTGTGGCAGTCTGTTTTCTGTGCAAAAAGTACACTCAATATATCAACAGATATCCAGTATGTTTTCGTAGACTTCAAAACGCACTAACGGACTACAACAAGAGATATATAATATAGCTGAGTATTGATTCCCACTTATGACCAGTTCTACACCAAAGGCAGCATTACAGTGCAAACACAAGACAGATGAAGAGTGGTTCCATATAAGAGTTGAAGTCTGAAAAAGCTGCCTCCTATGATCCACTTGATTCATAATGTTCCTTAATTAAGTAAATATTCACTGCCCTGGGAAATCATATTGGCACAGTCAGCATTGGATAAAAGACAATCACAAGTTTCAGGTTTGCTAGTGACAGTGACAGGATGGCAAATAAGGAGGATGAAATGGCCAGTCTGAAGAACCGCCCGAATAAAACATCCATCAGATATGAAATAGAAATAAGCGCAGAGAAAATTGAGCTGATGAAAAAAGAGTGTTGGGCTAATCAGAAAAAAAACAAATGTCACAGCCAATGGTGAAAAACCTAGACCTAGAGACTGTCAATAATTTAAATATCTTGCTATCAGCATTAGCCAAGATGGATCAGACCCTATCGTTCGCAATATGGAGAAACAAAATGATCATTCTCAAATCTAAATTTTAAATATTTTGTGCGGTCGTGAATCTGTTACATGAACCATATCATCACAACAACAAAAAGTTGCAAAGAAAAATCACCCGTTTTATGACACGCTTTGAAAATGAATTGTCCCGATAAACAAGAGAAAGCTGAGATGGTATGGTAATACACCCAAAGTCAACATACTCTGAAAGACAGTCCTCCAGGTACATTGAACTGAAGTGGCCCAGAGTCTGGCAATGTCACAAACAGTAGATGATAAACAGAGGTGAAAATGGGTTGATAATATCGCAGAGTAAAATGAAAAGAACTTTTTGTTACAACCCACGATTTCGTTCACAACTTGTGAAAGATGGAGGAAAACTACTGTTGTGTTTATCGACAAGACATGCCTATGACCCTGCATGTTTGAGACTCGTAATCCCTACACTATACAATAAACAAACCAGTCGCCGTGGTGCAATGGTTAACGCAGCGGACTACCGATTGGAAGGTTTTGGGCTCGAATCCCAATCAGTCCCTTCAAAAATATATCATTGTGGGATTTTTCGGCTCTAACCGGCTCCTATCCAGAAGTGAGCGTGCTATGGGCTCATTGGGAAGATTGGGACCACACAATCGAGTCTCATCCACTTCACGGATGTGTCATTGAGGTTGTTGCTCAAATCTTCTGACCAACACTGCAGGTGTCTGTATCTCTCGGGCCTGGTTGACGCCAGGATATATTATGATAGTAAGCGTAGAGTACAGCCCTGTTACGCAGTCTCAATCTTAGATGGAACTGCATAGCATCATGATCATCATCCTCATCAACATCATCATCATCGCATTGTAAAAGCAAACTGTGCCATCTTCTGTGGCCGTTAAAGTGGCATAGAAAATGGGACGAAAAAAAAGTAACACAAAGGTAACCTCCATGAGTGCGATGGGTCCTTAAAAAATGCACGATTCTGCAACTATTTTCCCTTTTATGTTCTTTCTACATTGTATTTCTGCCAGTCTTGTTTTGTGAATTAAATATGCGTTCTCGTTCTTATTGTTTCTAGTGTCTGTTTCCTTGAACACTGGCAGTCACTTTAATTTAGATTTTGGAGATTACCTGATGCACTGTCCTTGAAGTAAATTGCTTACAATGTTGATGAAATTGATGTGAAAATAAAAACTTACACCACCACCAACAAAATACTCGCAAATGTACACGTTCAATCCTTTCAGATTCCATTTTTCAAAGGAGGGAGTGGGTGTGGGGATACTTTTCATTAACATGATGGGAAAAGTTCTCGTGTAGTTTATTGTACCAAAATGTTCTCAGGAAACAAAGACTGCCCGGATGGCACAGCTAATTTCTCAAATTTCTTTTACAGGGAACAATGAAACAAAACTCTCTCTCTCTCTCTCTCCTCTCTCTCTCTCTCTCTCTCTCTCTCTCTCTCTCTCTCTCTCTCTCTCTCTCTCTCTCTCTCTCTCTCTCTCTCTCCCCTCCCTCCTCGAGTTTGGGGCACCGTAGAACTCTGCTGTTCTTTTAGATAAATCCATTTGTCCATTCACCGATCTATCCATCCATTCTGACCACACGAAATGATAAAACTGACAAACAACTCTTTACTACATTCGCTTACAATGGATCACTTTCTATCTATTGTGCCAGAAATCTCTACTTTCATATGTTGTGATTGCACAGTGGCAATAGTGATTCTTGCTGCTTTTTTTTATAGCCCAACCGACTACGCAGAACCAGATCAGGGTTATAACCGTTTCAAAACAGTTATAATACTTCAACAGGAAGAAAGGAAAGGAAAATTAAATGCACACATCAACGCATTCACGCGCATAATCTATGGAGACGCCCCTGGCGTTGACCACTCCATTTTAGCACACAGGGGATTTAAGAAAAACAGACTATCATTACTTTGTTGTTGTTGTTTTGTTTAAAGCCCAGCTGACAGCGTAAGGCCATATCAGGGCTATAACCCTTTCAAAACATACACAATACCTCAACAACAGGACAACAAAATGAAAGGAAAAGAATGATTAAGTACACATATGAATGCATTCGCGCACATAATTCAAGGAGATGCCCCTGGCGTTGAAGCACTCCGTCTAATT
>CM060306.1:84303011-84308011 GCA_030674185.1 Monoplex corrugatus
CCATTTAAACATTTAGTATCAGTTTGATTCTTGCTTCCAGTGCTGTCATGATTTGTCTCTCTCTATTTGTCTCTCCGTCTCTGCAAACATCCACCTCACCTCTTTCTATCGTTTTAGATACAATGCTAGTAAAAACTAAATGTAGACCAGGTAAAACAGAGGCTAGGTACAACCTCAGGACCTGGTCAGCTCATGGGTTTATGTGCAGGCTGAAGGTTTGTGCTATGATCACCATCCACAAGGCACCTGTGGCGTTAGTGCATTCATTCCGAGTTCGGGGACGTCATCTTGAGAAACTTACACTGAAATTGTCGTTGACATTCTGTGTGTGTCGGGGGACGGGGATACAGGTCTGTCTGTCTGTATGTATGTATGTATGGGCGTGTGCCTATGAGTGAGCGTGTGCTTGTTTCTGTGGTTCTGCTTGTGCAAGTGCATATGAATATGTGTGCATGTTTGTATGAGAGAGAGAGAGAGTGTGTGTGTGTGTGTATGTGTGTATGCGTATGTATACATATATAATATATATATATATATATATATATATATATATATATATATATGTGTGTATATATATATATGTAAATATATATATATATGTATATATATAATATAATATGTGTGTGTGTGTGTGTGTGTGGGTGGGTGGGTTGGTGTGTATGTATGCGCGTGGGTGTTTAAGGAAGAGTAAGACAGAAGGGAGAGAAAGATTTTAATTTCACCGACATGACTCAAAGGATGTTTATAACGTGCATTTTTGATTTTCTGCATAGATATGCACAATGAGGAGGTTTAGTCATGGAAAGGGGGAGAGAGAGAGAAAGAGGAGAGAGAGGAGAGAGAGAGAGAGAGAGAGAGAGAGAGAGAGAGAGAGAGAGAGAGAGAGAGAGAGAGAGAGACGCACGCTTCCGTACAGTGTATTCATAAATTGCACTGTCATTCTGAATGTTAAACAGGAACCAAAAGAACAAGAAAACCAATGGAAGCGCGTATTCAACAAAACAAGACAAGACAAGCGCAAATTTTCGACCAACCGGCCTTTGTCAAGCGCGAGCGCACGATCACAAACAGACCACAAACACCAAACAACGGATAATAAAAAGAAAACTAAAAACTTCCCTGCCGCCTCGTCCAGTGGATAAAAAGGGACCAAATGGAATGAATGTTAATCAGCGACTTCCAGACTGAAAGCATATTCGCTATGCTGATGGATATCAGAAACAAAAACACCTTGTCCCGGCATGTTGGGGGATTTTAATATTCCGGCGAGACAGAAAATAAATAGGTCTCTGTTGGAATATATAGTTCTTATCGTCTTGTCTGACACAAACCTGCCTTCAGACAATGCCACATGTATGTATATGGTGGAGACTGCGACTGGGCGGTTTAAACACTGCGTAAGTTTTGTTTTGTTTTTTCTTGTGTGTGTGTGTGTGTGTGTGTGTGTGTGTGTGTGTGTGTGTGTGTGTGTGTTGTGTGTGTGTGTTTGTTGTTGTGTTGTGTGTGTTGTGTGTGTGTGTGGTGTTGTGTGTGTGTGCGTGTGTGTGTCGTTGTGCTGTGTGCTGTGTGTGTGTGGTGCGTGGTGCGTGTGGTGTGTGTGTGTGTGTGTGTGTGTGTGCTGCGCGGTGTCGCGCGTGCGCGCGTGCGCTCGAGTATCTACGCGTAAAATCACATGCACACCCACACTACATGTAAACATAAAGAAAAAAGAATACCACAGAAACAAAGAAAGATTTGATAAATAGACAAAAAAACAGAAAATAAGAAGAGAAAAGAAAACTTAAAAACAGAATTTTCACAAATAATGTAAAACGAACGTTTGAGTACATACAAAGAAGCTGTTTCCTTGATGTTGATCAACTCTTCAGAAACTCCAACCAGTATGTTTTAATATACAACATTTTAAAAATACATTTCTGTATTTTGTCACTATTCGAAAAACAAAAACTTTCTGATCAGAATCCTTTTACACCCGACACCCGGTTCGCTTTCTTTTTCTTTCGATTTTTTTCTTTCCTGGTCCCTATTGTTGTCTTTGTTTCTTTTATTTCTCCATTGTCAGACTAATGATGCTTGCTTGTGGGCTAATGACTACTGGTCTTCGCATTTGTTGACCCCTCTAATCTCGCGGGTGTAATTTGTGTCTGGGGATGATAATGGCGGTGACCCAGACTGTGTTAGTCTCCCTTGATGAAAAGAGAGGTGAGCATGCACGAGGCATGACGAGAAATTGGCAGATACTTGTTAAAAAAAAAAGAAGAAGAAGAAGAAAAAGAAGAAGAAAAAGATGAAGAAAAAGAAGAGAGAGAGAGAAGAGAGAAAGAGAGAAGAGAGAGAGAGAGAGAGAGAGAGAGAGAGAGAGAGAGAGAGAGAGAGAGAGAGAGAGACTGCATGATAAAACTTGTGGCCGGAAAATGAAAAAAAAAAATCTTGCGAAGAACTAGTCCTGTTTTTGTTCATTGTTTTTTGTTGTTGTTGCTTTGTTTTGTTTTTTTCTAGGTGTCTTTCTTTTTCCTTGTGTCCTTTACCTCCGTGTCTGCTTAATTTTCTTTACTTTGTCCCTCCCCACCCCCATCCCCTTTTTCAGAGGGGAGTGTGCGTGAGAGAGCTACAGAGCGACAGAGAGAGACCGACAGAGAGACAGACAGACAGACAGACACACAGAGAGAGAGAGAGAGAGAGAGAGAGAGGGAGAGAGAGAGAGAGAGAGAAAGAGAGAGAGAGATGTGCGTGCGTGTGTGTGCTTCAAAGAAAAAAAAAAAGAATAAAGTTTACACGTCCAAAAACGGAAATGTTTACTATCGGGATCTAGAAACAGAGCACAAAACAGAATAGAACTAGGAAAAAAAGGACACATTCTGGTCGACCAAAGGCTGGGATTAGTTACTACCCCCTTTTGAAACTGATGCATGAAATAAGACACCAAGAAATAGGACGCTAGAAACATGACCACAATGACACACATTCGCGGAGAGAGAGTAGGAATGGCCTGGTTTCAACTAAGAAAATGTGTATGCGTGTGCGTGTGTGTGTGCGCGCGCGCGCGCGCGCGCGTGTGTGTGTGTGTGTGTGTGTGTGTATGTGTGTGTTTGTATGTGTGTGTGTGTTTGTGTCTCTGTATGTCTCTGTGTGTGTATGTGCGTGTATGTGTATGCGTTTGTTTTTGTATGTGTGCGTGTTTAGGTGTTTGTGTGTGCGTGCTTTTTTATGTGTTTGTATATATATATAAGCTACGCACAAAAAGTTAAGGATCACTATGAGAAAACAGGTGCGTAATAAACTCAGTTCGCTACTGTTATTTATTTCTCAGTCCAGCCAAATTGTTATGAATTCTTGTTCAGCTGTAAGTGGGCGATGTTGTGTTAGTGCGAAAATTGCACGGGATTCTCTACTACTGAGCTTGGCCGCAAACGGAAAAGCGGAAACTTGCGAAAAAGGACCTTGTTTTGGACCGTTCTGCCTGAACACATTGCACAAGCCAGATGGAAAAACCATTATGCACGTGCAAGCACTGCTGTTTATGTGTGAGATGCTGTCTCTTGCTTGGATTTATAAGAAGACATTCCACCAGTAGTAGGCCTGATCTGACAATGCCTCCACGACGAAAATTGAGCGAGTTTGAGAAGGGGACGAGCTGTTACATG
Organism: Monoplex corrugatus; assembly: GCA_030674185.1. Lineage (NCBI taxonomy): Eukaryota > Metazoa > Mollusca > Gastropoda > Littorinimorpha > Ranellidae > Monoplex > Monoplex corrugatus. Next base: position 84,306,656 of record CM060306.1, read on the forward strand.
GTTCCAAGATGGTGTTCCCAAGCGAGAAGTGGCCAGGCGACTTCAGGTGTCCATCTCGGTCATTGTCAGACTGATTCAATGCTTCACAGCCACTGGGAGGGTCCATGAAAGACGCAGATCTGGTCGACCGAAGAAGACAAACCCACGTGAACGACAAGCCCTGCAGACAAGAACAGCCTCTTCCAGCATCATTCGAAGGCAGTTGAGGGTGGCTACTAACATCAACATCAGCCAGCAGACCATACGGAACCGCCTTCATGGGTTCAACCTCCGTTCTCGTCGCCCAGCTGTACGGCCACGTTTAACTCCAGCCCATAGGGCAGCACGCCGCGCCTTCTGCAGACGTCACGTGAGGTGGACACGTCAGCAATGGTCCCAGGTCCTGTTCAGTGATGAATCACGCTTCACCATGAACCACAACGACGGCCGACTGAGGGTCTGGAGGCGCCCAGGGCAACGCTTTATTGACACCACTGTCCAAGAAAAGGTGGCCTTTGGTGGAGGTTCTGTAATGGTCTGGGGGGCCTTCAGCCTTCACCACAGAACACCCTTGTATCATGTACAGGGTAACCTGACTGGCCTCCGATACCGGGATGAGATCCTTCGACTGCTGGCTGTGCCTACACTGCAGCAGATGGGACCGACAGCTGTCTACCAGGATGACAACGCTCGCCCCCACAGGGCAAGGGTGGTCAACGACTTCCTGCAGCAGTCTGGAGTCAACAGAATGGAGTGGCCAGCACGCAGTCCCAATCTCAACCCGATTGAGAACCTCTGGGATGAGCTGGATCGCAAAGTGAGGAGCAACCACCCCCCTCCCAGGGATGCCCAACACCTCTACCAGATGCTGCAGGCTGAGTGGCAGGCGCTTCCACAGAGGATCTTCACCAACCTGGTCAACTCGATGAGGACTCGCTGCGTCGAGTGCCAGAACAGCCATGGCGGTTACACGCATTACTGAACTTTTGGGAGCATCAGAATGCCCTGTCTTGTGATTTCAATGACTTTGGGAAATCAAATTTCGATACGTACCCACTTTGATCAAATGTACACACCAAACGATTGCTCGAAATTGAAGGCAATTGTGTACCGTTATCACTAAAGCATGGAATTAAATGTTTGCCAAACTTCAACGCATTGGCTTTCTTATTTTGAAAGTTATGAATTTTTGTGCAAGTGATCCTTAACTTTTTGTGCGTAGTGTATATATATATATATATATATATATATATATATATATATATATATATATATATGTGTGTGTGTGTGTGTGTGTGTGTGTGTGTGTGTGTGTGTGTGTGTGTGTGTGTGTGTGTGTGTGTGTGTGAAGTGCAAGCGCCTGCGTTTGCAGTGACA
>CM060306.1:84313011-84315511 GCA_030674185.1 Monoplex corrugatus
ACTATGAACACGAGATAAAATTGTAATCCCGTATTTCGCTGTCTTTTGACGAGTTTGTTTACTATCTCTCGTTTTTTGCTTGTTGGAGAGTCATCTTCGAAAACCATTTTCACTGGACAAGCAGTCATTGCCAAGAGATGGTGGTGTACCATCGCAAGCTCTTTGTGTGGAAAAGTGGTCGCTTGGTCAATTTGCTTTGTCATTTTCTAGCAATAGAGCGCACCAGTTAGTTTTTTTTACAGCCCAGAAAGTAATTTTCTCCACACAAAAAAGACATTGGCCATACTATAACATTTTAACAAAAGACCGCACACTATCGAAATCTTGATCTAAACGCTTAGAGAAAATCTGATGGGAAAAAAGGGGTATCCGTGACAATTACAAAACAACAAACACACAAAAAACAAACACACAAACAAACAAACACGCAAAAAACCCAACTAAATTGAAACGATAAGTACGTATTGCACTCATTTTGGGAACCAATGTCAACTTTAAAAAAATGTGACTTCTGTCACTTTGTTCGAATAAAAAAAACAAAACCACAAAACAAAACAAACACACAAAAAACAGCACCAGTGACAATCACAATGTTTTTAGGAGTGTTTGCATGTCAAAAGACCCTAGGAAATGAATACATGAATTCTTAAGTCAGAATACATTACGTGTGCCAAAGATTAAGTTTCTTCTTTTCTTCTTTAGTTGGCTGTCTATATGGTCAGGTGTTAAATGTGACCTGCTCTCCAGTTCCTGCCGACGGCAATGGAATTTGATAGTCGGAGGAGTTTTCACCGGCCATGTTTCCTGCCATTCAGATTAACAGAGATGAGCACCTTACTGCAGTTTATGTTCAGCTGTCTGTTCCTCTAAACAGCAGGGACAGACTGGTGAAGGTGTCAGTTTGTACATGTCGTTCATATGGGCATTCACCTGGGTGCGGCCTGTGTGGAGCCTCATCTGGATTATTTGCTGTTCTCTGGACATAAGGTGGTAGTCATCCTTTTCTGTCCGTGGTTTAAGGATTGATCTGATGCCGCTGCTCTTCTCTCTGTAGTTGATACTATTGTTCAGTTGGTCTCCATGGGCTCCTCGTCTTGCTAGGTCATACATACCGTCTCTTTTCCTGGTAATCTACAATAAGCGGGCATTCACTGGAGGACTACTCTGCTGGTTCTTCTGACATGTGCGTGTAAGTGTGTGTGTGTGTTTGTGTGTGTGCGTGCGTGTGTGTGTGGTGTGTGTGTGTGTGTGTGTGTGTGTGTGTGTGTGTGTGTGTGTGTGTGTGTGTGTGTGTGTGCACCTCTCTCAGTCTGTCTGTCTCTCTTTGTCTGTCTGCCGGTCTGTCTGTCTGCCTGCCTGTCCGTCTGTCTGTCTGTCTTTCTCTCTCTGTCTCTGTCTCTGTCTCTCTCTCTCTCTGTCTGTCTGTCTCTTTCTCTCTCTCTCTCTCTCTCTGTCTCTCTTTTCAGTACTTTAAATTGATGCATGAAAGTCATATAATAATAATAATAATAATTAATAATAATTACAATATTTATATAGCGCAAAATCTTGATAAAATCAAATCTAAGTTTCTTCTTCACAATCTGTCAACATTTTACATTTATGAAGAGATTGATGTGTTTTGTTTTGTTTTGTTTTACACACTGGGGATTGCTGTAGAGCAAATATTTGCAAATTAGAATGTAATGGACATTATTAAACGATTGTAGTACAAGCGAGAAAAGAACTGCAATTAGTCACCTCCTTACCTACTTTTCGATATACCTTTAGCTTTGCAGTGCAGCAAATAAGAAAATGAACAAACACATAACATTAAGAAACAGGTCGACTTACTATGAAAACAAATGGAGATTAAAAACTGGAACAGTAATAACGGTAATGGTGGATTGAAGAATGATACGAAATATTCATGTTGGATCACACGCTTATTTTTGCGTGTCCAACGTTGCATGTACATCTGTTTACTGGGTTCTAAAAACGCTCGGATCAATCAATAATGTAATGATTACAAATCTTTCATGTCTGCAAGCACGTGAAAAAAGTATGTAAACATTTTAACCTCTAGTTCCGGGACTCTTCTTACATGTTTTAATTCGCTTTTCATCTCAGTCTCCGCACTGCTGCCTTACACTTTGTAGTCCTGATGAAACATGATTGTTTTGTTCATTATTACTCACTGTTGGATAATCCAGTTTTCTCTGTTCTGGAATCAGGTCATGGTTAAAGAGCAGATATATTTCAGACCCTTAAAAATGATCTCTTTTAATGCATAGCTGCTGAGCGCTAGATTAGGTAAAATCCAGAGAAAGGAATGTATCGACCAGAGACACAGAGAGAAAGGTGGAGACAAAAAACAAAAACAAAACAAAAAAGAGAGAGAGAGAGAGAGAAGGTGGGGTGGGAGAAAGAAAGAGAGACAAACATACAGAGACAGACAGACAGGCAGTGAGCAGACAGAGGCAGAAAGACAAGAGACAGACAGAGATAGACCGACAGACAG
>CM060306.1:84318011-84333011 GCA_030674185.1 Monoplex corrugatus
ACACACATATATATATATATGCACACACACACACACACACACACACACACACACACACACACACACACACACACATACATATATATATATATATATATCATCATCATCATCATCAGATGCCCTGCCGCATGGCGTTGGCGACCATGGACTTCCAACCATCTCTATCTCTCGTTGCCCCCAGCATCTCCCCCACCCTCTTCATCCTCAGCCACCTTGCAAGTCCGTCCAGCATTCTCTCCCTGGGTCTACCCGGTGCTCTCTTTCCCTCCAGCTTTCCCGTTGTGACCAGGTGCTCCAAATCCCCCTTCCTCATAAAATGGCCTATAAATGTTGCTTGTCTTTTCCTAATCTTCCTTATCAGTGATCGACTTGTGTCTGCCTCCATCAAGACTGTCTGGTTTGTTTTCTTTGCTGTCCATGGTACTCTCAACATTCTTCTGAGAAACCACATCTCGGCTGCCTCAATCCTGCTCTGGCTTTGCTTGCTGACTGTCCACGCCTCGCATCCGTACAACAGCATTGGTTCTATATAACATTCAAGGACTCTCTTTCTGATGTTAATTGATAGGCATTTGTTGGTAAGAATGCTTGTCATCTTCTTGAATGCTGTTTTGGCTTGGTCGATTCTGCCAGCTATTTCCGATGTGCATCTGCCGTCTGATGAAATGACCGTTCCCAGGTATTTGAACTTATTAACCTGTGTCAAGGTTGTGCCATTTGCTGTTATTTTGCAGGAGGGGATTTCATGTTTTTTACTGATCACCATGACTTCAGTCTTCCTGCTGTTTAGTTCCAAACCCTTACCTTTGCTTTCTGTTTCTAGTATATTCACAAGGTTTTGTAGGTCCCTTTCATTTTCTGCAATTAGCACGGTGTCACCTGCGTACCGAATGTTGTTTATCATTTTCCCTCCAACCTTTAATCCAGGGTCTTCTTCTAGGTTTCTCATGATGTTTTCGCTATTTTGTGAAAACAGATCTGGTGACAAAACACAACCCTGTCTGACTCTTCTTTTGATGTTTTGAAAAGAGCTTATATTGTTTTCTATTCTCATTGCAGCTGTTTGTTCCCAGTACATATTCCTGATTATTCGTAGATCTTTTCCATCGACATTGAGTCTCTCCAGTTGGTTGATCAATTCTTCATGTCGTACCCGATCGAAAGCCTTGGTATAGTCAACAAAGCATAAATACAAATCCTTATTCATCTCAACTGACCTCTCTATGATAGTTCTTAGGATGTATATGGCATTAATAGTTCCTTTCCCCTCCACAAATCCACACTGTTCTTCTGCTATTTCTCTTTTGATTCTATTCCTTGTCCTCATCATGATTATTCTTAACAGGATTTTTGTTACATGACTCATCAAACTGAATGTGCGATGGAGTTCGCATTCTATAGCCCCTGTCTTCTTTGGAAGTGCAATGAAAATTGATTTTGACATATCTTTGGGGATTTTTCCTGTGTCATAAATTTCATTTAGGAGGACTGTTATTTTTTCTATGCCAAATTCCTCCAGGGCTTCAATCATCTCTGCAGTAATGTTGTCTGGTCCTGGGCTTTTCCTGGTTTCATCTTTTTCAGTGCTGCTCTGACTTCATCTTTCATTATGGGTGGTCCTTCAAAGTTCTTTTTCATAATGTGTTCTTCGTTTCTGTCATCCTCAAAAAGGTCTTTAATGTACTCTCCCCATCTGTCTAATACCTTGTCTTTTTCCATGATAAGCGTGCCATCTTTTGATTTTAAGCAGCCAGTTGATGTGCATGTATTTTTCCAGTGGACAATTTCTTCAATTCGGCTGTACATACCCTGATGATCCATTTTGTGCGTTCTTCTATCTCTTTGCATTTTGTGTTCCTTAGCTTCATTGCACCTATACCTGATTTCTTTGTTTATCTTCCTGTATATCTCCTCGTTTCTCTTTGCCTTCCTCCTTTTCTCCATCAGGCCCAAAATTTCATTAGTCATCCAGCTCTTTTTTGCTTTTCTATTTGCCTAAGGAATTTCCTCACAAGCTTCATTTATAGAACTTCTCAACTTTGTCCATTGTTCCTCACTGTCACCAACGTCTTCCAGAGCACTGAATTTGTTTTGAACATGTACATTAAATTTTTGACGTATCATTTCATCTGTCTTCAAGAGTCAAAGGTTTAGTTTGATGTTGCTTTTGGTCTATTTCCTTTTCCTCAATTTCAGCCTAAACCTTCCGACTACCGGATTGTGGTCACTGTTGCAATCTGCGCCTGGTAGTGTTTTTGCTGACAGTAAAGAATTTCTAAATCTTTTGTTGATCAGGATGTACTCAATTTGATTTTTGGTATTATCTCCTGGACTCATCCAAGTCCATTTTCTTCTGTTAGGCTGCTCAAACCAGGTGTTTCCTACTATGAACTCATTCATCTGTGCCCATTCTACAAGCTTCCTCCCTCTTTCGTTTTGTGTACCAAGGCCATGAGGTCCAACTATATCCTCCACCCTATCCTGTCCCACTTTAGCATTAAAATCTCCCATTATGACTGTAACTTCCTGTGATTTACATTGGACCTTGGCCATCTCTAAAACTTCGTAGAAGTTGTCGATGTCTTCCTGAGTACTTGCGGATGTTGGTGCATACACCTGTATGATGTTGATATCAAAAGGTTTCCCTCCGAATTTGACCAGTAAAACTCTGTCGGACACTGCCCAGTATCCTTTAACTGCTTTTGATTTGTCTTTGTCCATTATGATGCCTACTCCTCTTTCATGTGAATTACCACCAGAGTATATCACTGTATATTCTCCTGATGTTATCATGCCTGCCCCCTTCCATCTCATTTCCCCTAGTCCTAAAATACTGATGTTAAGCCTTTCCATCTCCATTTTGATGTTGTCTAACTTACCTTTCTGCAGCATTGTTCTTACATTCCATGTTGCCACTTTGGTGTTGAATTTAATCTTGGTTTTGGTCGCAGTAGCTGGCTGACGGTCTGGTGTCACCTGCGCCGCATGACAGTCCCTACCGGACGAAGGTGCTCCACAGGAGCATCTATTGACGTCGTTAACTTTCTTCTATTTTCTTCCTCTGTCCATGGACTTCCTGGGGAAAAGTACGATGGTGGTTTCCCCTTGCCTTCCATCGGTTTTTTATTTTTAGGGTTAGCCTTACTCTCTCCCGAGATGTCTACAAGGCAGTGGAGCTATTTACCCATAGCTTGGGGATCTGGTTCGTGGGCACCAGGGCGTGTCCACACGCCGGTGGGCCTGCATGCCTCACGTCTGGGGGCTAGAGCTCCTCCGAGTCCTACGAGATTCAGCCTGAGTCCGTGAGATGCATGCTTAGTTACCACCTGTCGCCACGAGGAGGCACAGCGTAGGGCTTCTGATGGAGAGGCTATGTACTGACAGGAAGAGACTTACGCATTGCTCTTCTTTTCGCACAGCAGTGCTAGCCAGCGGTGCAGGTCGAAGCCGACACACTAGACGCATCACATCTGCCAATATGTATATATATATATGTATATATATATGTATATATATATATGTATATATATATGTATAAACTGACACCAAACACACAAATGAATGGATGGATCAAAGACTAACAAACAGTTAAAAATGTGTTTCCATACATAGTAATTATGCGTTTCCTTTCTTTCTGTATTTTATGAAAAAATCTCTCTCTCTCTCTCTCTCTCTCTCTCTCTCTCTCTCTCTCTCTCTACTCTCTCTCTCTCTCACACACACACACACACACACACACACACACACACACACACACACACGTGCGCGCGCACACACACACACACACACACACACACACGCACACAGACACACACACACTAGAAACAACTACTCAGTAGGTTGCGCTCGATAAATCTTTGTTGTTATTTTATTGTTATTATTTGTTGTTAGTCTTATTCTTCTTCGTGATATTAGTATTGCTATTATCACTATTATTGTTCTTGTTGTTATTGTTCTTGTTATTATTTGATTATCATCATCATCATCATCATCATCATCATCATCATCATCATCATCATTACCATTAATATTAGAATTATTATTACCATCATCATCATTGCCATTAATATTGTTTTTGTTATCATTAACATCATCGTCATTATCATTATTATGGCTTCCTTTTCACTTCACATCGCAATATTGCTTTTACCTTGAGAGTATTACACAGATATAAAAAAACAACTACAAAACCATGTTAGCAGTTTTCTCCAGAACTTGTAAAAGGAAAATGAGGACACAAAATCCTTTAAATCTACTTTAAAACTTGTGACCTCAAAAAGTCTTTTCTAGCTTTTTCTCCAGAACTTGTAAAAGGAAAATGAGGACCACAAACATCCTTTAAATCTACTTTAAACCTTGTGACCTCAAAAGTCTTTCATACAAATCCGATATAAACACGATGAGTCTGTTCCGTGACGTAAATGAAAAATGTTTCGTAATTGACTGATGGTACCAGTAGTTCTCTTTAAATGTTGGTTTTCTTTATGTAAGGATATCCCGCAAACATTAAGTCAATCATTCAGGGTTTCCCAGTAAAGAGATGGGCACTTCACAGAAGATAACTTATCACGCAAAGATCAATGAAAATACAATCAGTCGATTCCGTGACTTTCAACTATGTAATTTGTACCTCGGGAAAACCGATGTAAAATTCTATCACGCAGAAAGACTTGACTGTTTTTTGTGTGTGGGGTTGTGTGTGTGTGTGTGTGTGGTGTTGTGTGTGTGTGTGTGTGTGTGTGTGTGTGTGTGTGTGTCCCTTGTGTTATGTGTGTGTGTGTGCGCGTGTGTGTGTCTGTGTGTGTTGTGCGCGTGCGCGCGGGTGTGTTGTGTTGTGTGTAGTGCGTTGGGCTCTCTGTCGCTGTCTGTCTGTCTGTCCTGTCTGTCTGTCTCTCTTTTTCTTCCCTCTCTCTCTCTCTCTCTCTCTCTCTCTCTCTCTCTCTCTCTCTCCCTCCCTATCTATCTATCTCTTTCTCTGTCCCTTTGTCTCAGTCTGTTTGTCTGTCTTTCTGTCTGTCTGTCTGTCTGTCTCCCTCTCTCTCTGTCTCCCTTTTTTCCCTGTCCCCCCCCCTCTCTCTCTCTCTCTAACTTCAGTTTCCCGAAGCTCCATAAACAACTACTAATCGTTTGAGAGAGTAAGGGGTAAAAATCGTAATATTTGAAAGTAATACGCTCGTATCTTGTCTTCGTTGATCAGTATTCTTGCCATTTTTATTGCATCACTGCTGATAAGAGGTAGATAAGCGGAAAGAGAAGAGAGAGAGACAGACAGACAGACAGACAGACAGAACAGAGACAGGACAGACAGACAGACAGAACACGACATGGATCAACGGACACAATAACGAAAGGACGGACGGATAGGAAGGATGGACAAACATGACGGATGGACGGACGTGGACGATGGACAAATGACAGAAGACAAAGACAAAGACAAAGACAAATGTATTGACCATATAAGAAGCACAAAAGATTTAACGCACTCGATCACTGTCTGAACCAAATAGGATTTATACTGGAACAAGCAGAATGACGTCTGTTCGTTTTCTTAAAAAAAAAGTATTGACTTATTCAGTATGCTTTTTCTGTAAAAGAATCCAACGACCTATTTTGAATCTTTCTGTCTATCTCTTTCTGCCTCTCTGTCTCTGTCTCTCTGTTTCTTTCCTCTCTCTCTCCCTCCCTCCCTCCCTCCCTTTTCTCTGTTTGTCTGTCTGTCTGTTTGTCTCTCTGTCTCTCTCTCTCTCTTTCTCTCACTAATTCTCCTTGTTAGTGCATTTGTTCTTGTGTTTATTAGATCAGAAAACTAAACTAATTTATCTTAAATCTTTGCACATTTTATACCCATGAAGCATGTATGTATCACTGGGCTTGCAGAGATGATGTAAACAATGTAAAGGGAATTTTCGTCCATATAAACTAATCAGTAAAGAATGAACAGGTTCGAACGTTGCCATGGCCAGGCAGGATTTATGGTAAAAGCCAGCACATTGGTATGCTACATGGAAATTAAATGCTGTATGTTTTCGTTTTCTTTAAAAAAATCGATGTAAAAAAATGTCAGTGATACAGTTTAAATCTCTTTGATGGTGATTTCATCATGTGCTCAAGTGTACGTACCAAGCACTTTAATTTGTTTTTGATTGTCCACATATTTACTCTTTTTCTTTCCGTCTCTGTCTCCTGTCTCTGTCTCTTTGTCTCCCTGTCTCCTGCCTCTCTGTCTCTTTGTCTCTATCTCCCTCTGTCTGTCTGTCTGACTCTCTTTTGTGTCCCCCCCCCCTCTCTCTCTCTCTGTCTCTCTGCTGACTCTAATCATTACATATGCTTTTGTCAGTTCAGAAATCCAAGCAAAGATAACAACACAAAACTTCACGTTCAAAAGAACAGTTGCATTTCAATGGTCATATTGTTCTCATTCTATGGTTGCATATCTTAATTCGATGGCATAATCTTCAAGTTTAGTCTACATGTTACAACATTCCTGTTTTATGTTCGACCAATATTTTCCATCTACCCTACTGCCATCTTCCTTACATCAAAACCCAACCACTCCACAACTATTTTCCTGATATCCAACAATTTACAAGCACTCATCTTTCTACATAATCAGCTTTTCAGGTTCAGAAGCATGTGAAGAAAATGTGAACACGTGAGTATGTTTCAAAAGCTTAATTCATCCACGCTTGAGTGAGCTTACAGACATATTGTACACTTGATAAAGGAGATTTATCGACCATATGAGAAGCATGAGGGAGCGTCAATGCATTGAATCTCTGCCCGAGCCAAGCAGGATTTATGATGGGAACCAGCGGATGGACATGCCACATTGTTATTTAAATACCGCCTGTTTCCTTAATCATTCGTTTCTTAAGTGCAGTCTTTATTTCAAAAGTTCTCACTGACCTATTTGAAATAAAAATCTCTCTCTGTCTCTGTCTCTGTCTCTCTCTGTCTCACTGTCTCTCTGTCTCTGTCTGTCTCTGTCTGTCTGTTTGTCTGTCTGTCTGTCTGTCTCTCTCTCTCTCTCTCTCTCTCTCTCTCTCTTTCTCTCTCTCTCTTTCACTTTCTTCTCTGTTGTCTCTCTTTGTCAGTCCGTCAGTCAGTCAATGTGTTTTTCTCTTTGTCTCTGTCTCTCTGTCTCCCTCTGTCTATCTGTGTCTCTATCTATCTGTATGTGTGTTTGTCTGTCTGTTTGTTTGTCTGTCTGTCTGTCTGTGTCTCTCTCTCTCTCTCTCTCTCTCTCTCTCTCTCTCTCTCTCTCTCTCGCTCGCTCGCTGTAATCAAACAACGATTCATGGGTTGTTGTTTTTTGGAAAACTAAAAGATGAAAATATAAATAAAGATAAAATACACAAAACAGAAATGCATTGAAACATAGCTGTGCAGAAAACAAGACATTAGCAGCGCACACCACTCTATTTGTCAGTTGCATTGAAGTTGCAACGTAATCTATCATCGTCCAAAATGCATTTGTGTATCGTTCTTTACATCTGAGTGATTGGAGCAAACACACGAATGTCAAACATCATTACATTGCCGCTGTTTTTTTACAATTGTTTTGGGAGGAGGTTGGTTGTTTGTTGTTCTGTTTGTTTCATTTTTCCATACTCTTTTTAATTTTTTTTTTTACAATCTTTCAAACATATTGCTCCCACAGTGACAAGCCATTACCTTACCAATATTCTGTTGCTTTTTGTTTACTTTTTCAGATTTGATACACCTCAACTTATTGATCTGTAAACATGACCCATTGTTGCAGAAGCTTTTAAATTCAACAAGCATGCCTAGCAACGAATGGGCATTTCAAACTTCCTAACTTATTTAAACCTTTAATGCATGGATTACTATAGAGCGTTGTTGAATTTGAGGCAGAGGATGGCTCACTAATTTTATCATCTGCTCGCGAAGCTGAAAAGCAAAAGCGAGAGGAACACTGGAGCCTGCTGTCTGGATCAGGGTTAATGTTCAATAGAAGACACCTAGCTGATGTACCCACGTATCAGTGTAAATATTGTATAATTGTTTATTTGCTTAAACTGTTGATTTCTAAAGTGTTTGATTGTTGTTGCTTTGGTTTATGCCGCAGCCATCATTGTTGTCAAATAATAGTTTGTTTCATCTTTCTTTGTTAAGCATTTTTAAATGTGATATTTCTTACTCTGTATATCTAGTTAGTGTCTTAAGATCCAAATAAACCATTGCTTTCAGGCAAATGTATTTTGACATTTTTCAAAGGTTGTGCCTTTCTGTCTGTCTGTCTGTCTGTCTGTCTGTGTCTGTCTGTCTGTTTGTATCTCTCTCTTTCTCTCGTTCACACACACACACACACACACACACACACACACACACACACACACACACACACACACACACACACACACACACACACACACGCACACACATACATACATACATACATACATACATACATACATACATACATACATACATACATACATGCATACATACATACATACATACATACATACACATTTGGAAAATATGTTTTTAATTTCATTATTTACGACGAAATCTCTTGTTTAATTTTATCATCTCTTTTATTTAGTTATCAATTCTTTTTTGCAGGATCCTAGTTTCTGTCGTTTTGAAACGCATAGATTAGCCACAGCAGATGTGTAAGCTGACCCATGTGCTAATATCTATACCACTGGAAAAAATATTAAAGTTTTGATTCATTTAACTTCACTTCTGACTTTAAAATCAACAAGCGGAAGTAAACAACAAATTCATTCATTCAGGGTCAGCAGGGCAGAAAACCAGCCATCGTCAGCGCGCGTCATTGTATTCCCTAATTGTATTGATATTGACAGGGCAATCTGTCATCGTCCAATATACATTTGTCCATCGTTCTTCACAAGTGAGTGGCTGGACAAAATGCACGCATGCCAAATATTATCACATTCTTGTTTCCTCTTTTTTTTTTTCCTTTCCTTTCCCTCTTAGTAAGCTTAGTGTCCTAACACAGATTATCCATTCCATTATCTGCATTCTCTCCTTTCTTTTTTTGTATTTTGATGCATCGTAATGTTGTTTTCAACACTGCCCGTTGTCATAGAGAGCTATTAAAGCCACCGAGCATGGCATAGCTATAGGCGGTCATTTTTAACTCCCTAAGGCATATTAAAACCGCTGCAAGTGTTACGCGTCAGTTACTTTGCATCTTTGCTGAACGCAAGATATAGAGGGGAAAAAAAACCCGGAATGTATCAATTATATATAAAAAGCAGTAAACTGTGGGTCACCGAAGAGTGTGTGGCCTTGTGTTTAGAACACCTGTCTAGGAGGCGAGAAACAATGGTTTAATCATGGATAAGACATGGACGTTTCTCTCTCTTCAATCATGGATAAGACATGGACATTTCTCTCCCTCCAGTCATGGATAAGACTTAGGCATTTCTCCCTCTCCAGTCATGGATAAGACATGGACATTTCCGTCTCTCCAATCATGAATAAGACATAGACTTTCTGTCTCTCCAATCATGGGTAAGATATGGACATTTGTGTCTGTCCAGTCATGGATAAGACATGGATATGTCTGTCTCTCCAATCATGAATAAGGCATGAACATTTCCGTCTCTCTAATCATGGATAAGACATGAACATTTCCGTCTCTTCAATCATAATTGATAAGACATGGACATTTCCGTCTCTTTAATCATGGATAAGACACGGACATTTCCGTCTCTTCAATCATAATTGATAAGACATGGACATTTCCGTCTCTTTAATCATGGATAAGACATGGACATGTCTGTCTCTTCAATCATGGATAAGACATGGACATTTCCGTCTCTCCAATCATGGATAAGACATGGACATTTCTGTCTCTTTAATCACGGATAAGACATGGAAATTTCCGTCTCTCCAGTCATGGATAAGACATGGACATTTCTCTCCCTTCAATCATGGATAAGACATGAACATTTCCGCCTCTCCAATCATGGATAAGACATGGACATTTCTCTCCCTTCAATCATGGATAAGACATGGACATTTCTGTCTCTTCAATCATGGATAAGACATGAACATTTCCGTCTCTCCAATCATGGATAAGACATGGACATTTCTGTCTCTTCAATCATGGATAGACATGAACATTTCCGTCTCTCCAATCATGGATAAGACATGGACATTTCCGTCTCTCCAATCATGGATAAGACATGGACATTTCTGTCTCTTCAATCATGGATAAGACATGGACATTTCTGTCTCTTCAATCATGGATAAGACATGAACATTTTCCGTCTCTCCAATCATGGATAAGACATGGACATTCTGTCTCTTCAATCATGATAAGACATGGACATTTCTGTCTCTCAATCATGGATAAGACATGGACATTGATGTCTCTTCAATCATGGAAAAGACATGGACATTTCCGTACTCTCCAATCATGGATAAGACATGGACATGTCTGTCTCTTCAATCATGGATAAGACATGGACATTTCTGTCTCTCAATCATGGATAAAGACATGGACATGTCTGTCTCTTCAATCATGGATAAGACATGGACATTTCTGTCTCTTCAATCATGGATAAGACATGACATTTCCGTCTCTTCAATCATGGAAAGACATGGAACATGTCTGTCTCTTCAATCATGGAAAGACATGGACATGTCTGTCTCTTCAATCATGGATAAGACATGGACATTTTGTCTCTTCAATCATGGATAAGACATGGACATTTATCTCTCTTCAATCATGGATAAGACATGGACATTTATGTCTCTTCAATCATGGATAAGACATGGACATTTCTTCTCTTCAATCATGGATAAGACATGGACATTTATGTCTCTTCAATCATGGATAAGACATGGACATTTCCGTCTCTCCAATCATAGTGACAGGATTTTATGTCCTCAATCAAGGTAAGATTGGACATTTCTCTCTCTCTCATCTGCTTACTCGACATCTCTCTCTCTCTCTCAATCATAAATAAGATATGGACATTTCTTCTCTTCAGTCATAGATAAGGAATGGCCATTTCTCCCTCTCCAATCAAGGACAAACACGGACATTTCTTTCTTTTCAATCATGGATAAGACATAGACATTTTCTGCTCAATCTTGGTAAGACATGGACATTTCTCTCTCTCAGTCATGGATAAGACATGGACATTTTCTCACTCCAATCTTGGATAAGACATGGACATTTCTTCTCTCCAGTCATGGATAAGACATGGACATTTCTCTCTCTCCAGTATGGATAAGACATGGACATTTTTCTCTCTCCAATCATGACTAAGACATGGACATTTCTCTCTCTCCAGTCATGGATAAGACATGGACATTTCTCTCTCTCCATCATGCGATAAGACATGGACATTTCTCTCTCTCCCAGTCATGGATAAGACATGGACATTTCTTCTCTCCAGTATGATAAGACATGGACATTTCTCTCTCCCCAGTCATGGATAAGACATGGACATTTCTCTCTCTCCAGTCATGGATAAGACATGGACATTTCTCTCTCTCCCAGTCAGGGATAAGACATGGACATTCTCTCTCTCCAGTCATGGATAAGACATGGACATTTCTCTCTCTCCAGTCATGGATAAGACACGGACATTTTTGTCTCTCCAATCATAGATAAGACATGGACATTTCTGTCTCTCCATTCATAGATAAGACATGGACATTTCTCTCTCTCCAGTCATGGATAAGACATGGACATTTTTGTCTCTCCAATCACGGATAAGACATGGACATTTCTCTCTCTGCAGTCATGGATAAGACATGGACATTTCTCTCTCTCCAGTCATGGATAAGACATGGACATTTCTCTCTCTCCAGTCATTGATAAGACATGGACATTTCTCTCTCTCCAGTCATGGACAAGACATGGACATTTCTCTCTCTCCAGTCATGGATAAGACATGGACATTTCTTCTCTCTCCAGTCATGGATAAGACATGGACATTTCTATCTCTCCAGTCATGGATAAGACATGGACATTTCTCTCTCTCCAGTCATGGATAAGACATGGACATTTCTCTCTCTCCAGTCATGGATAAGACATGGGCATTTTTGTCTCTCCAATCATAGACAAGACATGGACATTTCTCTCTCTCCAGTCATGGATAAGACACGGACATTTTTGTCTCTCCAATCATAGACAAGACATGGACATTTCTATCTCTCCAGTCATGGATAAGACATGGACATTTCTCTCTCTCCAGTCATGGATAAGACATGGACATTTCTCTCTCTCCAGTCATGGATAAGACATGGACATTTTTGTCTCCCCAATCATAGATAAGACATGGACATTTCTATCTCTCCAGTCATGGATAAGACATGGACATTTCTCTCTCTCTCTTCATTTATGGATAAGACATGAACATTTCCCTCTCTCTCTTCAATCAAGTATAAGATTTGAACATTTATCTCTCTTCAGTCATGGATAAGAAATAGCTATTTCCAGTCGTGGATAAGACATGGATATTTCTCTCTTCAATCATGGATAAGACACAGACATTTCTCTCTCTTCAGTTATGGATAAGACATGGACATTTCTCTCTTCAATCGTGGAAAAGATAATATGGACGTCTCTCTCTCTCTCTCTCTCTCTCTCTCTCTCTCTCGCTCTCTCTCTCTCTCTCTCTCTCTCTCTCTCTCTCCATTCATGGATAAGACATGAACATTTCTCTCTCTTCAATCATGGATAAGACATGGCCATTTCTCTTTCTCCAATCATAGATAAGACATGGCCATCTCTCTTTCTTCAACGATGGATAAGACACGGACATTCCCCTCTCTTCAATGATGGATAAAACATGTACATTTCTCTCTCTTCAATAATGGATAAGACATGGACACCTCTCTCTCTTCCCTTATGTCCTAAGTGGTGGTCTGGGTGCTAGACGTTTGAAATTGATTATATACACAGACTGTGTGTGCACTTCTTATTTCAGGCATGTTAAAGATCCTGCGACGACTAAGTAAGCTGTTAATGGCAAAATTCTATAATGGGTACAGAGAAATAAACACATACAGGAAAAATAAACGATAACGGGAAAAAAGGGCGGTGCTGTGTCGTAGCCGCATGCTTTCCCTGTAAAGAGCACTCTGAATTTTATATGGTAGGTCCATAATTAATTAGATTAACCATTAGATATATGCATGAAGGATTATATAAACAATTACTTCGCAACGTCATGACTACCATACCCATTATAATCAGAAAAAAAGAACATAGGGGGTGGGGAAGCCCCATATTCTGTGGCCTTGCTCTCATGGTGACCTAAGTTTCGATGGTTTTGCAGTTGTCGTGATGGAGTGGTTAACACACCTGACTACCGATAAGAATGTGGTACGTTCAAAACCATTGCCCGATTTTTCGTCCCTAACAGGTCCCATCCGGAGTTTAGCGTGCTATGGGCTTATCTGGACGATTGGGACCACACGGTCGAGTTTCATCAGCTTCGTGTATGTGTCATTAAGGATGTTACTGAAATTCCCTGACCAACATCGCATGTGTCTTCATCTCGCAGGCCTGTTTGACGCCAGGATATGTTACGATAGTAAGCGTAGGCTACACAGAAAGCCCACTCACACACTATCAATCCTGACATAGATGGAACTCCGTAGCAAGCATGCTTATCATCTCCATCGACATCGACATCATAACATTATGTTAAACCGTCCAAGCTTCCACTTAAGTGGCGTAGAAAATGGGACATGTGGGGTGGGGATGGGAGGCATGATGAGCACAGATGATACTGCCTACATTAAATGATACTTAAAAATGATTCAGTGGATTTGGCGTGTCTTGGTGCATGGAGAGCTGAAACAAGCAGTGCTGGAGTAGAGTGACACGGAGGCAATACAGAATAAAACATAATGTAGAGAAAATACTCTGTTTTTAGACCAGGCGAGATTTATAATAATAGCTAGTAGATGAGCGTCTTTTCTTTTTCCTCACTGAATTGTGAATTACCTCATTGAATTGAACAAAAATTGTGTACAGGTCTCTTCATTTCTCATCCTCCTTCTCCAAGCCGTGACACAGAGAATAAAGAAAAAAACTTAGAAGACGAAGCAGAAAAAACAACAACAACGAAAACCTTTCTGCTTCTGTTTTTTTTTTTTTTTTAGCTGTCTGTGTCTGATAAAAACTGAGTAATTTATGGGGTGGTGAAAACAAAACAAACCAAGTAGAGCACTGGAACATAGACATTGAGAGCGTGCATTGTTTTTTCATTTTATTTTTCAGCTGCACTGACGTAAATAACGCCATTACATGGGCACTTTTACTTTATGCAAGGGCACATTTTACCTTCACATCTAAAATGCTGGAGCCAACATGAATATCAGAGATAATTTCACAGAGTTTCCGAATCTTTAAATGTAACCATTTTTTTTTTTTGGTTCTTTGACAATCTTTGTATACTGCCCAGTATTAAAGAAATATTAATACGAAAGTGTATTTCATCAAAACATATGGATATTTTAAAAACAAATGCACGCATTTGAGACTCTCATATAACTGGGTATGCATTATGGTTTTGTAGTTTGTAGTTGCCGAGTGCGAGATAGAAGACAACTTTATTTCAGTGGACAACCACCCTTAAATGCAAAAGAGAATGAGTATAATCTATTATCTGCTGCCTGGGCCAGGTAAGATTAAGGATGGGCGACTGCAGATTGATGTGCCAGTTTGAAATAAAAACAAACAACAACAAAAGAACCAAGTACGTTTGTTTCGTTCAAATTATTAATTTCTAGCATGCACTCTCTGTAACTGCGGTTTTTTTTTTTTTATTTCGTTATTTGTAGCTTTGTTTTTGTTTTTGTTTCTGTTTTGTTTTTGACGTTGTTATAGTTTTTATGTTTTGTTGTCGTTGTTTTTTGTTGTTGCTCATGGTTCATACCAATTATCTCTCACAGACATTCTTGTCCCCCTGTTAAGTAAATTACATAGTACTTTTACTATTTTTTTTAATATGCTGTCTCTTTGATTCTCTCCTA
>CM060306.1:84335511-84343011 GCA_030674185.1 Monoplex corrugatus
TGTGTGTGTGTGTGTGTGTTGTGTGTGTGTGTGTGTGTGTGTGTGTGTGTGTGTGTGTGCAACCTGCTTCTTGTTGTGATAGACGGATTAACAGACATGCAGCTTTAGAGGAGGATGAAAGAAGGCTTACCCCAGTTTCTTTACATGCAGTCTTACCCCCCCCCCTGCCTGGAAGGAGATAACAACTGTATTGTTAATTTCCACCCCCAAAATCTGTTTAATTTTGTGTGCGATCTTATCTCCTTCAGACTCGACTTCGAAGATTTCAAATAAAATCAAGATATACGTCTGAACTGTAGCTGACGATAAGGTAAACATATTGCATACTTGGTGTGGCGATACGCTCTGGTACAACATGAGAGTATGTACTGTGTGTGTGTGTGGGTGTGTGTGTGTGTGTGAGTGTGTGTGTGTGTGTGAGTGTGTGTGTGTGTGTGTGTGTGTGTGTGTGTGTGTGTGTGTGTGTGTGTGTGATTGTGTGTGTATGATATGTATGTGCTTGAAAGATAACACACCACACACACACACACACACACACACGCACACACACACACATACATGTGTATATATATATATATATATATATATATATATATATATATATATATATACTTCAATTTTCTAAGACAATCAACAAAGGCATTGAGTATTTTCTCCAATATTTCGGCCCTTGGCCTTCCTCAGGGTAAAATAATGTATGTATATAATATATATATATATATATATATATATATATATATATATGTATATATACATATATAGATATATACATATACACACACACATGTGTGTGTGTGTGTGTGTGTGTGTGTGTGTGTGTGTGTGTGTGTGTGTGTGTGTGTGTGTGTGTGTGTGTGTGTGTGTGTGTATCTTTCAATCACATTCAGGAATTAGCTAAAGTCATGGATATAATCTCTCAATGTTCTCTGCTGGACTTTTAACAGATCTATGACATTTGTTGATATGTCCTTTTAATACGATCTTTCATCACATCCGTCTCAATAACTCCATCACTTCTTCTCGATGCGACATGTTAACCTTTTTATTCCTCCTCTCTGTTGGGTCCTCTTTTTTTTTTCTTGCTGGCAGCATGCCTGCATCAAAGACCGGATATACTTTAGACCCACAGAAAGCTTTTAGAATTAGTTTATAGGAGTTTCTGAGGGCCATACGAAATAAACTGTATGAAACTGATCGACCTAAGGAACCACAAGACAGCACGTAAGAAAAGTAAATAAGTGATAGAAAGTATGAGGAGTTGATACACAGAGAAAGAAGAGAGAGAGAGAGAGAGAGAGAGAGAGAGAGAGAGAGAGAGAGAGAGAGAGAGAGAGAGAGAGAGAGAGAGAGACTGAGAGAGAGAACTGTTTGTATTCAGAACTATGTCTCAGCAAGGTATTTTTGAAGGATGTTTGAAGCAGATCTCTTAGACATGTTTTGTATAAATGCTTTCTCGAAAGCCTAAGCACAAAACATAGCCCTGTATGTTTTCTAAGATAAGAATTCCTGTTTGTTGAAAACTTTACATTAACACTTCTGTACACTACAGTTACTTTTCAAATCACACCCCCCCCCCCCCACACACACACACACTCCCACACACACACTCACATATACACAGATGCACACGCGCACTCACACATACCCACATGCAGAAACACACGCACACGTAGACACACACACACGCACACACAACACACACACACACACACACACACACACACACACAAACACACACACACACACACACACACACACACACACACACACACACACACACACACACACACACACACACACACACTTTTTGACTCATAGTCATCTAAAGACACAACTGTGTTTCTCCATATCTGTTTCTCTTACTCTCTCATTCTCTCTCTCTCTCTTTCTCTCTCTCTCTTCTCTCTCTCTCTCTCTCTCTCTCTCTCTCTCTCTCTCAATGTGTCTAACTCTATGTCTGCCTGTTGTCTCTCTGTCTCTCTGTTTCTATCTCTCTGTCTCCGTTTCAGTCTCTGTCTCTCTGCCTGTCTTTCTTTCTTTGTTTCTTTCTTTGTTTCTTTCTTTCTTTTTCAAAGGAAAGAAAGACCGGGCGAAGAGTTAAGTACGTGCTTAGATGAGGACGAATTTGTTGGGTTTTTTGTTTTGATTATCTTCGACCCCCAAAAATACAACATGTTTAAGCTGTGCTATGATTATGTTAAGAATTTCGGGTTGTTTCTGCTTGAAGCATATAAACTAACATTTACTTGCTAGTTTGTTCATGTAATCTTGTTTTCTGGTGTAAGTGATGATAATTTCTTAAGTAACACATTTAAAGCACCCCTTCAGTTAGGGATGCTGGCCTTTTTGTGTAAAATATTTGAAGGTTGAAGTCTGAAGTATCTCTATGTCTGTCTGTCTGTCTCTCCATGTCCCTATCTCTCTGTCTATCTGTTTGTGTGTGTCTTTTTCATTGTTTATTTCTGTCTATTTCTATTTCTCTTTCATTCTCTTTCTCCCTTTGTCCCTCTCTTTCTGTTTCTTTTTCTGTCCCTCCCTTCACTTTCTTCCCCTCTCTATCCCCCCCTCTCTCTCTTCCTGTGTCTCTCTATCTCCCTCTTTCTCCTTCTCTGTCTCTTTCTCCCCCCCCCTCTCTCTCTCTCTCTCTCTGTCTCTTTCCGTTTTTCTCTGTGAGGTCAATCGATTTTGTAAATTCACCTTAACTGGCTCCGAGTAATTCTGGAAACCAACTCATGTGTAAACATCTTTCTAAGCGTCTGAAATGTGCCTGGTCTTTTTATGACACGCTCAGAGAATAAAAAGTAAACATGATTCCCCAACAGTGAACAGTGATTAGAAAAAAAAATCACTTGTGGCATCACGGGACGAAAGATGGTAAAAAAAAAAAGCGGTTGTTTCGGGAAAAAGAATAAATTAAAATGGGCATGAGAGAAAGGGAGACAAAATCTTGGTTAAATCCCTTTGTTTTCTGGAGCTTTTCTCATGCAAAGAGAAATCAGAGATTGTATCCATGACTGTGATTGATTCGACAGCTGATGTGAAAGAGAAAGAAAAATGATATGAATGTGTTTGAAACAAAAACATCGAAGCTTTCACTGTCGCCTGTTTTCAATGATAAAACAAAATGCTGTCAATGTCTTTATAAATACTTAAAGTTATGTATGATAATTCTATTCAAGCTTTAAAATTTTTTTCAATGTACTTATTTTGTAATAAAAAAATATTGTCTGCAAACTTTAACTATGAATATTCAGATGCAATCTCTTCAAAATTTATTCACATATTTATCAACTGTAAATGGTGTGGTATCATGGATTTGTAATGAAAAATCCAACATGAGAATGCTGGGAATAAAATCGTATGGCTGGTTTCACATTGAATCAATATTTGATTCATACAATTAATGTTGATCTTTCTCTGTGTCTCTGTTCCTGTCTCTGTCTCTCTGTTTCTGTCTCTCTCTTTCTCTCTCTCTCTCTGTCTGGTTGTCTGTCTCTGACTCTGTCTGTCTGTCTGTCAGTCAGTCAGTCAGTCTGTCTGTCTCTCTGTCTCTCTCTCTTTAGCTTCCTCACGTCGATAAATCATCTGATTTTCACTTCACTTGTCCCTCAGCAACTCTGCAAACCAAACGCATGTGCAAACATTTTTAAAGGTCTGATTTATGCCCACTCTTTGTCATGACGTGCTCTGAGTGCTATTTGATGTGTATCTGATGTGTATCTATGTTTCTATCTATCTATCTATCTATCTATCTATCTATCTATCTATCTATCTATCTATCTATCTATTATTATCTATCTATCTATCTATCTCATACTATCTACCTACTATCTATCTATCTATCTATCATCTACTATCTATTATCTATCTACTATCTATCTATCTATGATCTATCTAGATGATATCTAGCTATCTCTATGATCAAAATGTATGTCAAGATGATGTCTTGTGTATTTCTATTGAGAAGTAAATAATCGTCAAATCATGTTTTTCAACATTGTTTACGTATTCAAAGATGATATAAATGATTATGAATTGACCTAAGTAGCAATATACAATGAGACACACAGACTACAGACATGCTGACATCAGATAGACGTACACACAACAACATCACACATAAAACATCACCACAAGACCACACATACAACACACAACACACACATGCACACACTCGACATAGACACACTACACAACACACACACACCACACACACACAACCCTCACACACACACACACACACACACACACACACACGTACACGCTACACACACAGTACACGCGACACACACACACACAAACACACACGAGACAGACAGAGAAGAAGAGCAGAGAGAAGAGAGAGAGAGAGAGAGAGAGGAGAAAGAGAGAGAGAGACCTACACACACATACATACATACACATACACACACAAAACGAACACACGTACACACATGTACAACACACACACACACACACACACACACACACACACAAAACACACAAACACACAGACAGAACAGAGAGAGAGAAGAGAGACAGAGAGACAGAGAGACAGAGAGAGATAAGAAAGAGAGAGAGAGAGAGAGAGAGAGAGAGAGAGGGAGGAGAGAGAGAGAGAGACCTACACACACTCACATATATAACACTCACACACACACCACACACACACACACACACACACGACAACACACACACACAAAACACGTACACGACAACACACACACACACACACACACACACACACACACACACACACACACACACACACACACACACACACACACACACACACACCTCTACTAATTTTACAGTGTACTTTCTCAATCCCATTTCGACTACCCACCAGCCCCCACCAGCCCTTTGATTTTAGAGAGACATATCACAAGTTAGAATAGTGAGAGATAAGATAAGATCACACACCAAAGTTAAACAGGTCTGGGAGGCCAATATATGAACACATTCATTATCTTCCTCTTGGCAGGAGCTATGCAGTATTTAAGAAACATGGGGTTAGCCATCTTTCACCATCTCCTGTATAAGCTCTCTGCATGTCTGTCATCCTGTCCTCTACAGCAATCATCAGCTCGTCTATTTGTAGGTCTGGTTTACTTATCAGTCCATCAGTGTCTATGGTTTTCACCGAGTTCCATCACCTAAGACCTGTGTGAACTCAGCAAGGTTCATTGTTAGTGCTGACAAGACGGTAATGAAAACATGGACATCTTTGAGATATTATTGTTAGTACGTAGTTCTTTGAACTAATTGAGGCGACTGGTAAAGCTAAAAGATCACCTTGAAAAAACACAAAAAAAACGACAGTTTGAGACGTTATTTCAGTCTCGTGGACTATAAATGTACACTTGTGTTTTGAGCCATGGCAGTTTGAAGCACATGATTTTTGGTGGTTCGTTTTCGCAGTCGTACGGTCAAGGCATTCATTATGCCGAGACAATGTTTAGACTCACTGTGACATTAAAATAAAAACTGCACATTCGAGAAGGATAATACTGTGTTGTATACTACTGACTAAATTTCTCCCCATGAAAATCCGGGGAATTTTCCAGTATAAAGAGTACCCCCACTTTCCTGAAACTCTATGCTAGAAATTTCATCATTTCTTTCACTCTCTTCGTTTCTTTCTTCATGGTCCATTCACCTCTATTTGCTATGTAATCTAAGTTCTCTTCGGATTGATAACTGAGTGCATGTTTTAAATGTATTTTTGCCTCTAAGGAAATGTGATTTGTAAAAGCAATTTTAGTTCAAATCGGCCAGTTTTTATGTACATTTTATATTCGGGTTTATCTTTTTATAACCCCTGGTAATAAGGTGGACATAATGGTAAACGTCAGAGACACATCCTTAGATTATGTGCGCGAATGCGTTGATGTATGTGATTTATTTTTATTTTCCAAATGTTGTTTTGTTAGTGAGGTATTGTGTAGATTTTGAGATGATTATAGCCCTGATATAGCTCTGCGCAGTCGGCTGGGCTTTCGACAACAATAAAGCATTTTATAAAACAAAATGTGGAAACAGACGCAAAGTAAAAGCATTACATCAAACACCTTAGCAGAGACAAGCAAGGGATAAGAGAGAAAAATGTTGATTTGAAAATAAGTGGCATGAAAAATGACAGAAAACTAAAGCAAGCAGAAAATTGCGCTTTAGCAATCAATAGTTTCAGGCAAACAAATGGGCAGGCATTAAATTTCAGAAAACCAAAGCAATCTGCTGGCTACCACCATAAATCCTGTCTGGCACAAGAAGCAGGATAATGCACCACATCCACTCTGTCTTGCCTTTCATGTAGTCGATAGGCTGCGTAAAACTGTCTTTTTATTTCGCGTTCAGAAATTCTGTCGAACCTGGTCATGCATAATATACTTATAGAGCTGATGATGTCTAGAGTTTAGTAATTCCAGTGTTTTGTAAGATATGCTCAATATGATAATGGACATCTTTAAAATTTAATGGCTCCATATGATAATGGACATGCAGCTAGGTAAGACAGGAGAAAATAAGGGTACCAAAGAGGAGGGGGGGTGGGTAACTGTGGAAAGAATAATTTTAAACAACAAACAAACATAGACAATGTGATAGAAAAAGGGCAGACACACTCTGCATCTACAACTCGACTTTAGCCAGACCTCTCATTCAGCTGCAGGATGCGTGTACAAGCAGACCGAAATATTATAAATCCACACACACACACACACACACACACACACACACTAACATATATATATATATATATATTATATATATATATATATATATAATTATATTTATATATATTATTATATATATACATTTATATACTGTATATACATACACATACACATATATTATACAGATAGATAGATAGATAAATAAATAAATAGATATACATACACACATACATTCAAATGTATATGTTATTTATCTATTTATCTTTCTTTCCATTATATATATATATATATATATATATATATGTCTGTATGTATGTACATTTTTGTTACGATTGTTTTAATTTATAAAAATGAATAGTGGCAATGTCTTGTTTCGCTTTGAGAGATTAAATGTTTCTGAAACTAAAACAAAAGAAAACAAAACAATAAACAAAAAAGAAGAAGAAACAGTTTATGAAATAGGTTGTTAATGCAACACCAGGGCTTGAGCTTTCAAACGGAAACTGAGGTGCGTTAAGTGTATTTGTGAGGTTAAACGGATAACTTTGCAACATCAGTGTAGTTGAGAAAATACATGTACAGTGATGTGTGTTGTTAATTAATGTCTGTCTTTCCTTCCCAGTCATCTTGCATTACGCTCTGCTTGAGCTTCTCTGATTTTCATTGCGTTTGTTTTTCTTTTCTTTTTCTCTTTCTTTCTTTCTTTCTTTCTTTATTTGTGTGTGTGTGTGTGTATCTCTGTTGTGTGAATGTTGATATTGTTGCTCGGTTTGTTTGTCATTCAAAAATCCTTCAGATTTCTTTATCACTCACACGTACACACACACACACACTTACAAACACACAT
>CM060306.1:84363011-84365511 GCA_030674185.1 Monoplex corrugatus
CCCCATTTCCCCGCAGTGAAACTAAATGGCGGAAATCATTGCTTTTCCCCACAAAACCAAAACTTTCATTTCAGTCATAACCTTCCTCCACGACCCCAGCTACTGATCTTACAACCTGCTCTGGATACTCACCCTTCTCTCAATACAACCGGGCAGACTGACAGATTTCATTATCCCTAATCATCTATGCATGAACAAGAACAGAAGATGTGTGTGCGTGTGTGTGTGGTGTGGTGTGGTGTGTGCGTGTGTGTGTGTGTGTGTGTGTGTGTGTGTGCGTGTGTGTTGTGTGCGTGCGTGTGTGTACTTTTGTGTTGTGTGTGGTGTTGTGTGTTGTGTGTGCGAGACAGAGAGAGAGAGAGTTTGTGTGTGTGTGTGTGTGTGTATGTGTGTGTGGCATGTGTTTGTGTGTGTATGTGTGTGGTGTTGTGTTTTTGTGGTGTATGTGTATGTGTGTGCGCAAGACAGTTTGTGTGAGTGTGTGTGAGTGTGCGTGTATATGTGTGTGTGTGTGCGCATAGTGTGAATGTGTGTAGTGTATGCGCGCGCTCGTGTGTGAGTGTGTGTGTGGTGTGTGTGTGTGTGTGTGTGTGTGTGTGTGTGTTGTGTGTGTGTGTGTGTGTGATGTTGTGTGTGTCGTTGTGTGTGTGTGTGTGTGTGTGTAGTGTGAGTGTGTGTGCGATGTGCGTGCGTGTGTAGTGTACGCGCGCGCGCGCGGTGTGTGTGTATGTGGGTGTGTATGTGCGAGAGAGAGAGAGAAAGAGAGAGAGTGTGTGTGTGTGTGTGGTGTGTGTGTGTGTGTGTGTGTGTGTGTGTGTGTGTGTGTGTGTGTGTGTGTGTGTCTGTGTGTGTGGTGTTTGTGTGTGCGAGGAATTTGTGAGAATAAGCCATTTTAGTCAGGTCTTCTCACTACTCTCTTCTTCATTACCGTCCATCATCCTTGGCGCACTGTTTTGCAGGGGTCACGGCCACTAAAAGCAAGAGACAGGCGTATTATACACTAGCTTTTCCTGTCCTAACGTTTCCAATACATCTACTAAGCGTGAATCTAGAGGAATGAAAACAACTTTATGTGAAGCAGAGGGCAAATGCAAAGTGACAGAATAGCAAAGAAAGGCACAAACATTATTGACTTAGCTTTGGAAAATACATAGTGATGATACTTTGTTTTCAAATGTGAAAAAGAAAACCCGTTCTTTGTGATGACGTGTTTCACAATTTCCAGAAAACGTGTATTTAGAGGTTTGAACCTATTGAATATGCTTAAAAAGTGGAACAGGGATTTCTGGATATCTTTGTGAGGTTCCTCGCCGACTACAATATTGTATTATGAGTGAGGTCTTGTAGCACAGAAGCAGTGACTTCAACTTCCAGTTTGACTCTGGACTCGTATATTTTTAACCCTTTGACTCTCGAATCTTATCCACCAGCTTCCTGCATTGTCGCCTACCACAGCAAAGCAAAAACCTGACCATTTCACTCCCTCATCCTATTCACTAGCTTCCTGCAGGAGTGAAATGATAACGTTTTTGCAATTGATAGATAGGATGTGGGAGTCAAAGGGTTAAGTGGAATCTATCGCCATCAGTTCCAGATGTTCTGCTATCCAATTGCTCCAGCAGTGTTTCGAAATGAATAAATAATAAACAAATAAATAAATAATAAACAAACAAACAAAACAAACAAACAAACAAATAAACAAATAAATGAATTAACTAATTAAGAAAGAAATAAACAAATGAAAAATTAAAAGAATATTCCATCCTACTCAAGACCTTATGAGTGTGTGAGACTTTGAAATACATTATCTGCAGAGCATATATATATTCTATGTTAAACACGAAGAAAACTCAACTGCGATGATTGGCGTGTTAAAGTGTGAATGGAAAAGACTGCTTCTTTCTTAGAGACAGAGTTCATTACTTTGTAAATGTGGCAGTGTCATTTTCTTTAATGTTTTCGTATTCGCTTTATCATTTTTACATTATATTCCTTTCTTTTCTGTTTCTTTTTTCTTTCTATTTTCTTCCAAGTAAAACGAAAATCAATGTTTTGCATTATCTGAATTTACTAATTGATATTCACTCGTGAATATTTACGTTAACTTCATCTGCGTCGGTAATCGGAGAGGTTGAGAGATAATGCACATTCAAAATTCAAAATAAATGACTGGCTTTTTAAAACGCATTTGATGGATCAATATTCTAATAAAACAGAGATTGCGTGTCCATCTAAACTAGCAAATCAATCTGATAACTTTCACATCTCAGCCCCCTCACTTGCTCCCCACTCTAAACTCCTAATTTTGTTTGTTTGGTTGGTTTGATTAGTTGGATGGCTGGTTGGTTTTTCCTCTTTTATGGCATGTTTCTGTTCTGATTCTATATGTTGTTGGGTATAATTTTTCTTATGATAGGTATTTCGATTAAAATTGTCATGCATGAAAGAAAATGATCTATTGCATTTTATGATGTGTTTCTCTGAAGAATTGGTTTAATCG
>CM060306.1:84368011-84370511 GCA_030674185.1 Monoplex corrugatus
CTTCGTTTCTTTTCATTCATTTGGAAGGTAACCGTTCAGGCATTAAATAAATATATGACTTATATAAACAGCTTATGTCTGTGCCAATAAAAGCATATTCAAATGAGAATCCTTAATTTAAAAAAAAAG
The DNA here is from genome assembly GCA_030674185.1 of Monoplex corrugatus. Classification (NCBI taxonomy): domain Eukaryota; kingdom Metazoa; phylum Mollusca; class Gastropoda; order Littorinimorpha; family Ranellidae; genus Monoplex; species Monoplex corrugatus. The sequence continues at coordinate 84,368,141 of CM060306.1, forward strand.
GTCAGTATTCGAACCATGTTGGAGCGTGCTAAACAAGAACACACACACACCACCACACACACACACACACACACACACACACACACACACACACACACACACACACACACACACACACACACACACCACATACACAAACATGTTTGTGCACTGGAAAACTGTACGTAATCTAACCAATTTCACACTGTACTCTATTCTACACATCATAATCACCCACTAGAACCTTAGAAGTTGGAAATGATAGGAATTAAATCACACACCAAGTTAAACACAATCTGGGCAGAGAAAAGATCGATGTGCAGCTCGACTTGTCCTATGAAACAGTGAACGATGCAGTGCAGAAGAACTATTGAGAAAATTGCACTGGTTTCCATTGAAAGCACGAATAGAGTATAAAGTTGCCGTCCAAGGGTTTTGCACGTAATTCAGATACCAGCTGGAGAGACTGTCAAAGTAAATGCAGACATAACGATAGATAAGAGAGGTGGCACGTCATTCCGGACACCATCTACAAGACCGCCGTGTCATCCCTTGGAAAACAGGACAAGGAAAGCGAAGATTGGTTTGAGACTCACCTATCTGAGATAGAACGTATCATAGATGCCGACACAGTAGCCTCAGTCAGCCAGAAAATAGACCCGCTAGAAAACAGATAAATAAAACATAACGAAACAAAATCTATTAACACATTTCTGCACTAAGAACAGGAACAAACAACATCAAACGGAAGGCTTCCATACTTTACAAAAAAAAAACACGTCAGGCAGATCGAAATCCGGGAAATAATCTTCACTGACGCTATTGCCCTGACAGCTCACATACACCTGGCCTCCAGAGACTAGCCAGCTCCCTTACAAGTGCTTGGAAAGAGTTTGGTCACATCACTAGTCTGAAAAAGATAGATCATGGGGGCAGAACGTCAGCAAAGACCCCAGCATCATCATCGCCGATTATACTCACCAAGAAGTAAATGAATTCATAGGATCGACCGTCTTCAACAACATCAGACTGCTGTGGCCAAGCTGTACAGGAGAGTATGAGAAAATACAATCTCATCACAGCCACTAAGACTGAGGAATTCGGAAGTAATCGTATGATAGATGAATAATCTGACTAATGAAAAAAAAAAAAGAGAAAAGAATTTGTGCGGTTGAAGGCATGATTAAGTCTGATATTCGAGTATTATAAATCTAAACTTTCCTGATTTAAGCTGTTTGCAGCACGTTATTTCTTTCTTTGTTTCCTTTTTTTGGTTTTTTTTTGGTTTTGTTTAGTTTCCTTTCCTCTTTTCTGAGGGCTTTTTCTTTTGGTTTGTTTTAATTTTGGGGGGTCGTTTTGATTTCTTTCTTTCTTTGTTTCTGTATTTATTTTTCATTCTGTGTAGTGGCACTGTCAATTTATTCTATGCCATTTGATCGAATGTATGAATTGCAGAATCATATTTCGCCATTACATCTGAAGTAGACAACGAAAAACTTAATTTCCTATCTATCCATATGATACAACCAAGTAAAAAAGACAGGAGGAAGAAACAAAACAACAAATACCATATAGGAGATAAAAAAAAGTAAGGTCAAAGAAACATTACCGTGAAAGAACTGCCATGAGAAATGACAGAAGAAGAAAACAGCCCAAGAATGCCTTTTTTGAAATCAATAATTGAATGCAAACAGACAAGCATTTAATTCTAAAGCTGCCCAGCAAACGGGCTAACTTCCGCCATAAATCTTCGGATGCTCAAGCAGCCGGGCGATCCATCACACCCACTCTTTCTTGCTTTTCAGGCGGTCGATGGATTGCGTAACATTGTCTTCTTTTCGCTTTCAGTAACTCTGTAAACTTACTCGTGCATAAATATTTCGATGGCTAATGATGTCTAGAAGTGTTACAGTGCCACTCTTTTCTTAACAAAAGCTTCATGTATCTAATGACTTTTTTTTATGATAGAGGGTATTGTTTGAAAGGTAAACATGAGAATGAGAGAATGAGGGCACTACAGGGAGCGATTATGGACAGACCAATTTAAAAATGTTCTAGTCTTTAGAATCATCTCTGTCTACGATCTGTCTGTGCAATAAAGGGATAGACAAACATCGATACCATACTTATGCGAAAAGACATCGCTCGATGCTTCGCACTACATAACACCCCTCAGACCTATTGATAATTTACTCTCGAGACTATCATTGCCTGAATGCTTCAACTCTAACCGCAGACGTTGAGAGGAACATGAGATAGATGCACGCAAATTAAAGTAATTTACGGGGAAAAAAAAAACAAATGAAAGAATACTGGAATATAATAAGCAAGCTGAATTAAGAAGAATGTTGAGGTTCCATGGACAGCAAAGAAAAGAAACGAGACAGTCTTG
>CM060306.1:84380511-84395511 GCA_030674185.1 Monoplex corrugatus
TCTGCAACAGTAAGCAGTGATAAAAAGATCATCACGTTGCATCAGGAGAAGATGACACAGGGTGTAGTGTTTCTGTGGGGCAGCAAATTAAAAGGACGTGTGGAGAAAGGTCGTGGGATTATCGGTTAAAACCGTTTGTTTCCTCACGCATTGCATGTTCAAAGAGAAATGAGGGATTGTTTCCATGACTTTGATTGATTCGGGTCTTGATGGAACCCAGCGACATAAATTGCCCGCGTGTGTTTGAAGCAGAACAATCTCTTCGCAGACCAGCAAGATTAATTAAACATTTCATATTGCTTTTTATCCAGTGTCAACACTTTTCCTGTTCCATTTTTCATTGTGATTTGCTCTTAGAAGCAAAACGAGCTCCATTGTTTTCAATGATATTTATTATTATTTTCTGTGGTTTTATAAACACAATGATATTGAGCATAATATTTCATGCATATTTTTTTTCACTTCTCTTCGATATGTAATCATTTTCATATGTGCCAAATTGTCCATCACGAAATGTGTACAATGCAGAACATTTGGACGCAGAAATACCTGGTATTTGAATAATAATCCCACGTATGACGGTTTGTGAAACAGCGTAGGTCAATGAAGATTCATTTGTAATCCAAAATAAGAAGGACCAGTCACTGATATACATCAATAATGTGTTTCAGAAAATAATTGCAAAGCACCACATTTCAGTATTCGAGGCACGTACAATGCAGCAGCTGGAGTGATTCATTATTCCAGAGATTAGAACGAGTAACATGTCTTTGCACTAACTTGCTAACTAGCTAACCTCTTAACGAATAACTGAATTAACAGTTAACCAAAAATAATAAAGTAAAATGTATATTGCAGACCAACAAATAAAAAGTGTATATTGCAGAACAACAACCATAAACATTCATTTTGTTGTTGATGGTGGTGATGGTTTTTTTTTACATTAATTAACAGTCTGAATGAAAGTGAAATTCCTTTTTGTTTTATTGATGTACATTGATATCCTCACTCTCGACATGACCAAGGGTTAAGGCGACATGCCCCTCTCTCTCTGTGGCTTTACACGGTCAATACATTCGGTAATTTCAGCAACTCTGCAAAACCGACCAATGCATAAATATTTTAAGGGTTTAGGAAATGCTCAAGTTTTGCAATGACATGCTTGTTGGGGTTATTGATCCAATAATTGTGGACATCTGAATACTACTGATTTCGATCAAGAAGCGCTCCCACACCCCCTTCCTCCTACAGTATATGAAGCGATGATCTTTCTGATAGTCTGCTTCTCTCTCTGCTTGACAGTGTATTTTTTCTGCCTTTCTTTGTTTCTCTGTTTAACTATACGTAAACCTGGCCAAATATAAATTCCCAAATGCTAATCAAATATACGTACATGAATTTATTTTGACAAAAATTGAAAAGAATCAGTGTTTTATCGGGGTCACGGTGCTCTGACAATAAACAGTTATTCTGCCCGATGCCATCCCCTCCCAACCCCTTTTCACCTAAAAAAAAAGTACAACAAATATAGAAATGATAATAAATCAGATCGGGTTAAGTGGGTGTATCAGCCATGCATATCGTTTGCTCATTGTCTCTGAGCTTCCTGATTTCATGTAATGTGATAAGCGTAAAGACAGTTTTTAATAGGGGTATATAATAAAAAGACCTATCAACCATAGAATTTAAGTTAATCAACATACTATGAGAGTCTGTGTTGATTTGTGACCCAAATTACATTTACAGGGCTTTCATCGTGACAGCACAGGATGAAGAACCCTATATGCATCTACATCTATATCTTTGTCTGTCTCCCTCTCTGTCTCCCCCTTTCTTTGTGCCTCTCTGTCTCGGTCTCTCTCTGTAATGCACACGCGCTCGCGCTCGCGGCGCACACACACACAACATACACACACCGCGCGCCACACATATATATGTATGCATGCATATGCATGTATTTATATACATATATATGCATATATATGTAGATACATATGTATGTATATTTGTATGTATATATTCACACACACACACACACACACACATATATATATATATCTATATATCTGTGTGTTGTGTTGTGTTTGTGTGTGTGTGTGTGCGTGTGTGTGTGTGTGTGTGTGTGTGTGTGTGTGTGTGTGTGTGTGTGTGTGTGGGTGGTGTGTGTGCAACGAAAGAGTCGAGAAGAGAGAGAGAGAGAGAAGAGAAGAGAGAGAGAGAAGAGACAGAGACAGATTATATTTTTTTCCAAAATTTAATCTTTTTCTGGAGGTGGCCAATCGGTAAAATCATGACACATATATTTAACTCCACCAACGTGAAACAATAGCAGTGTAGATATTTGTCTGGTATATCACATGACAGCTCACAGCAAGTTAACATCGATACATTCGGTCGACTTCCTGTCTCTTAAACTGTGGTATGTTAAACAGGAGAATTGTAAATTGTTTCGAGATACGGACAGAGGAATGCGAACAAACAGAATACAATCCTACGGAAAATGGGAAAGAAAAATGCTGATGATTGAACACAGTCTGTTTTTATATTTACACTGAATATTTTATGAGGAAGATAAAATCATAGGCATGATTTAATATCCCACGTGCACTGCAGTGATGTTAGAAACAAGAAAATGTTCACGATTTCCTTCTATTCTGATTATTCAAGTCAAATCAAATCACATTATTATCCCACAACATTCATTCTGAACATTTGGTCGGACCGACACACTTTCGACAGCATATTAAATTGATAAGATTTTCGTTGATGTGTTTTGCTTTGAATCTTTGTACATTTGGGGAACATGTAGTGCCGTTTCATTCAACATAATGTTAATTCTAAATGGATCGGGTTTTTCTTGAAGATTTCTTTTTTTTTTGTTCATCAAAAGATATAACTAACATAAGAAAAGCTTAAATGGATTACATCCATACAAAAACTAATACCTGTGGGTGATTACATTTTACCGCGACAAAGAAACTATTCATATATTTGCCTTTTATTTGCTAAAAAAAAAAAAAAATCATTGACTGGATCATCACATAGAATATCTTGACATCGCTCATATCGTCATCTTATATGAACTACAGACAGGGGTTGAAAATGAAACGATTTGTTTAACTTTCCCATTACTTTTTCACTTCTATAATATAGCGGTTCAAGAGTAAGAAAGTGGGCGTATTTCTTTAATGAAGTGGGCAATCATAAACATGTCAACTTTATGTCTGGTTATAGTGACCACAATGCAAATGCACACATGTGTATTTACATACATTACAAACAGTGCAGAGGACAGACGCTTCCCTGAGGAATACCCTTGTTTAAATCCCGTTCACAAGAAAAGCAGCGTTTACAGAGCACAGGCATGTTCTGTCCAATGACATTGAGATGATTTATACCAACGCATAAGACCAATATTTTGCATGATTTTTACGTTGTCTTGTTTGATAAAACAATTGAAATGTTCTCAGTATCGTCCACAAATATATCATATTATGTTTTCTATGTTCGATGCATATGGCATATGCCCGTATGGTTGATAGGACATAAGATAGCTAATAGAATATATGCCACGTTAACTAACCAGAACCTGTTTAATCATTCATAGTGTTACAGTTGATCTCTCGGAAGAGCTAAAAGCAAATCAAGTGTACACACAACAGACAGAAGCAAGTAGGTAAAAGTTCACATCCAGCAAATAAACATCTTTATTTAACAAAGCTAACAATCACAGTTGAGATCAAGAAACGTTGATTAGTTTATCATAGAGAGCTTGTGTCCTCTTTGACAATAAAACCAGCAATGCCTTTCGATTTGACAATGAAACCTAAAAAAAATCTTAAAATCATATCTGTTGAAGTATGTTTCTGGAAGTCACAGTATAATCATACTTATTCATATTTCCAGAAGGAAAAATGCTTTATCTGAAATTGCGATATTCCTAGCCAATAGCATTACATACATTCATCCTCCCTTAATCTGCAATAGGCTGTCACAATCCCTATGCCAAGAAACAAGACTTCGATCAGGGATGGACGGTAAGCTCTGAGTCATCAGAGTTGCCGCCCCGTCTTATCGTTTATTCGACTTAAGTGCCCATATAAATGAGAATAGTTCTGCGGGCTTTTCTCGTTTTTCAGTCAACTCCTTCTCTCTCAGAAAGACAAGAACATTGATTTCTGATCGATTTTCTGGTGTCTGAATATCTCTTTTCTTATTTGTCTGATCTAAAAACCGTTGTTTTTCAACGAAAGTTTACCGATGTTAAAGAACAGATGGCATGAAAGAGCAAAACATGTTATTAGGATACAGTGTGTAAAATTTAAGAATAAAGTCTTAAAGTGAGTTCCTAATTGATATCACGTTGAAAAATTAAGGTTCCTAACAAGGACTTGAACTCCTGAAATTTGGCTCGCGTTGATTCCTGTAGAGGAAAAGTAATTGCAGGACTAATGGTATCTTGTTAGATCCCACCTCGTCGTCTGACGCCTGAAGCATTCCCTAGTTGAATGTCAGTTGTTGAATTCTGATGCCACACCAGCTAACGTATTCAAAATCATGCTACATGCTCTTATTATTTATTTTGGTGTGGTCGTCTTACTTTTTTTTCGTCAAAGAATGGCTTCGATAATGTTTGTGTTCGTTTTCCTATTTGTGTGCTTGTTGTCGTTGTTGTTGTTTCTGTTGATTTCTTTGATTTTTAACATTTGTTTGTTAACTTACTTGTTTTGAAGACTTTTTTAGCTTGCGGACAATGTTTCTTAAAAAAAAGTAGGGATCGTCGGATGCATACCCTTTACTTACGTTGGTCAATTTGAATGATGCGATTAGTAACACTCCCAACAGAACTAGGGAAATGACAGTTTTATCTCTGTCATTATTTTGTATCTGAAATACGTTATCGATAACTCAGATAGCCGAACAAACCTTGAATGAAAGAAATGAATCGAAAAGTTGTGTATTATCTGCTAATTATTGACTGGAGATAGAATACCTTTCGAACAACAAGAAAAGAAGCAAAGGACTGAACCTTTTGGAACTCCTGACTTTAGGTAAGCACAATTTGAACATGGTAATTGACAATAAAATGCTTGCTTTCTATCACCGAGTTAAGATTTGAGCCAGCAATAGAGAGTTATGAAAACTTTTAATGCTAAAAATGTCAGTCTTCAGTCAATGCTGGAATACCTTCATCCAGCCAGTGGCAATCGATCAAGAACCAGTGCTTTTTATGAACTATTTGAAAAGGGGAAACAGCTTCCGACACGATTCTCCCTCATAAGAGCACACAAGTTGAATAGACCATAAGTAGAGGCTACGACTCTGTCTGATGATCGAGAGTTTACAATCCCTCTCGGGTAGAAGTCTTAGTCTGAGACATCGTGAATGTGGTTCCGTTTCCCAGAGTTGGTGAGGATAAGTGTATGTTGAACTGTTGACATGGTGCATTGTGGTGTCCTCCTTTGGGTTTTTCCTTCTGGTGTTAATATAAGTATGATGGCATACCTTGCATCGATGGTCATCTTTTTTGTTATAAAAGAAATGAGACTAACGATTTTTTTCTTGCTGAAAACAAGTCCTTGTTTGCATATAAAAGTCAAGATCGAAGGTGACTATAATTGTGAAATACACCATTATAATTTTATACTTGACAGTGGTCAGTAATATCTAAAAGAATTTTTAAAGCCATTCAATAGGAAACGTGAGTTTTCATTTATTTGATTGCCCCAGGAGTTTCTGGAAGCTTAATGTGCTCTTTATGCATAGAAGACACCATCTAAAATTTGTGTCTGAAATTCATAATTGCTTCGCAATGTTTCTTGTGATGCGTTTCTAAAGTGATTACTTCGAGAAATTTATGAAACATCTTATATACATCTCAATGACTAATTCTGCATATACAGTCCTGTAAGAAAGTTTAACAAAATATCGTTATAGGAAGACAGTTATTACTTCGAGTTTGATTTTCAAACTTCAGGGTTTTTTTTCATAAATAGTCGTGAGAGAAAGATAGTTACTACTTCGAAGTTTTTTTTTTTTTAATCTTACGTTATTCTGTTGTTAACACACGCACACAGACTCACAAACAGACACACACACACACACACACACACACACACACACACACACACACACACACACACACACACACACACACACACACACTACACAACACAACACACACACACACAACTCAATACAATATGGCATCAATGAATCAAATGATTATAACAAGATTGTGTTAAATGATTATTTTTGCATCTTACTTTCTTCATCATGACATTACTCTAATGACAGTCATTTCAGTACCCAACGCATCATCAACCCATGCGAATTTGATTTCAGTTCTTGTATCAGTAATGAGGAAAGCTACCTTTATCAGATCATTGTATTGCCACTAACCAGGGTATCAATTGGTGGGGTTTTAGCATGTGTTTGATATTCCACACGTCTGGCGTTGTAAAAACAATGCAGGAAAATGTTAAAACTAAGTGAGGCGGGGAACCTAACCTCCCTCTGAGTCTCTGTGTCCTTCTGCCCCTCGTTATGTCTCTGTATTTAACATTGAACGTTGTTTCATAAGTCTTTTCACCTCACTTAGGGTATGAAAGATAACAGCAAATACATGAACATCCAGCGGGATTATCATATAACATGAAGCAAACAGAACTTGGTTCAACAGAACAAAAAAAAACAAACTTTGAAAATGTCTTAACACAGAATATTCAAATGTTTAAAATTAAAATATAACAACACAGATTTAGAAAATTCAATACATTTTGCTAATTTCAGTTTCCCTTTTTTTCCTTCTAGAAATGAAGTTGCACAATAAGACCATTGATTTGACTGACAGATCTTTTTATGTGGATAAAGTTCTGTACGTCATCACGTAATGTAGATAAAGTTAAACTCATCGCCTATGGCATTGTTATCACAGGACTTACATATTCTGCTCTGTGTATCTATCCCTTTACGTCTACCCAAATCAATCTTAATCTTGTGGTAGATGTGTCGAAATTTATTGAAATGGAAACATAAAGGGCTGGCAACTATGTTATACAGCTTTTTATATTCCAAAATCGGTTTTGAAAATTTTGATATAATTTGCAATTAGTATGTGTATCTGTGATGGAATTTTACTGTTGAACCAACAACATATATGCATATAGGTCCTTTATCGCCTAGTGTGGGTACTTGTTTGGGATAAAAAATGAGAAATAGTTGTCCTTGAGCCACATGTTCTTCTACATGTGCTACAGAGGCACCACGTCCTTGGTTTCTGCTTCCACCAGTTCGTCTTCTGCCGTCAGCTTAATCTGTTAAGGGCTGTATCTTCCCAGTTGGTGGTGTCGATGCCACGGCTGATGAGGCTGGTGCTCAAAATATTCTGGTATCGTTTTAATGGTCTCGCTGGTCACGGTATCCATGCTTTAGTTCTGCATATACAAGCATCTTTGGAAAGAAGTTGTCTTCCAAACAGATAACGTGTGCTGTCCAACGAGGCGGCATTTAATGAGCAAACATGAAGTCTAAATAAAACTGCCAGCGTTCATGTAAATATAAATGAGAAACACACCAAAAATAACACGAGAACGCTGTTTAATACGCGTATTTGGCCAGAACACAAACACACAAAGAGTAATCCTACAAAACTTAGAAAGGAAAACAAACAGCAGCAAGTCTTCCCTGGTGTTTCGGGTGTGTGCATTTATATACAATATGGTCTCTAAGAAGAATGTCGGGAGTTCCATGGATAGCAAAGAATACAAACGAGACAGTCTTGAAGGAGGCAGACACAAAAAGAACATTAATAAAGAAGATTAAGAAAAAAAGCAAGCAACATTTATAGAACATTTTATAGAGCAAGAGAAATTAGAGCACCTAGTCACAACAGGAAAGCTGGAGGAAAGAAAACACCAGGTAGACCCAGGGAGAAAATATTGTACGGACTTGTAGATATGTACTTGCAGCGACAAGGGATAGATTCGTATGGAGGGCCAGGATCGCCAAGGCCATGCGGCAGGGCACACGATGGTAATGATGATGTTGCTGTTTTTATGGGTAGAAACAGATAACCCTACAGACTCCTAACCCCCCCTCCACCACGTATACCCTCCAACCACTTCCACCACCATAACCACCACCCCACACACGCTTCGACACACATCGTTCAGCCGCATGACTCATTTGTCACATTAGCCAACATTAAACAGTGCTCAGAAGACCACCAGCATGCGGCAAATGACACTTTGATGGGGCATACAGTTCCCAGGTCATTAACGTCATGTACATGAGCGTGATTCCTTTTCCTCCTTTTTCAGTGAAACAAGAGGGAATAACATAGACACCGGTATAGTTTTTTCGTTGAAGGTTTTTCAACCAGTGAGTGAGTGGCGAGTGAGAAAAACTGTGTGTGTGTGTGTGTGTGTGCGTGAGTGAGTGTGTGTGTGTGTGTGTGTGTGTGTGTGTGTGTGTGTGTGTGTGAGAGAGAGAGGAGAGAGAGAGAGAGAGAGAGGAGAGGAGATAGAGAGTCAAATATACATACAAACATGCAGACAGACAGAGACAGACAGAAACAGAGACAGACGGACAGAGCCAGAGAGAGAGAGACAGACAGACAGACAGACAGAAGACAGAGACAAAGAGGGAGAGACAGAGACAGAGAGATAGAGAGACAGAGACAGAAAGACAGAGCCAGACAGACAGACAGACATACAGACAGGCACAAAGACAGACAGATATAGACAGACAGAACAGAGCACAAAGACAGACAGAGAATGAGAGAGGAAGAGAGACATGCATACATACTACATACATAAATGCATATACACATACATAAATGCATATACACATAACATACATAATATATACATACATACATACACACATGCATACATACATACATATATACATATATGCATACATACAGACAGACACACACACACACGTGCATAACACAAACATACATACATAATACATACATACATATATACATACATACATATACTACATACTAATACATACATAGATGCATTCATACATACATACATACATACATACATACATACATACATACATACATACATACATACATGCATGCATACATACATACATACGTAAATACATACATACAAACTACATACATACATGCATATGCATACATAGATACATACGATATACGTACATACATACGATACTACGTAACTTCATACGATTATACTACATACATACATACATACATGCATGCTTGCATATTTAAACAATATAGATATAGATATATACTATTTGCAGACATAAGCTGAGTAAGTGTGAGAATACTAGACTATATATCAACTTTTTTTTTTCAACCCGGACGTCTTCACAAGGACACATGTTTCATGTTATCGATAATTAAGAGTTTTCTGTAACAATGTGAATGCACATAATTTGTCCCAGCCACCAAACCTTCATTTGATCATATCCTTTCTTATAGATTTCAACTGTGAGGTGCATTTCTTTCAGAGGTTTTGTTTTATGTGTTATGCATTTTATATATGTCACCTGTATGAATTGAACCATCTCAGTTTTTTTTCCAAGACAGTCTAGGAATATGTGCTTGAAAACAATGCAAGAACTAATTGACTAATCATCCTTACTGATTTGACCAGTCCGAACCAAATCAAAATCAAAACAAATCAGACTTGAATTGCCTGGTTATGCTTAACATGCCCATATAAATGTAATACATATATAAAACAGTGAATAGGTTTTATAAACTGAACGTTTTTATATCCAGCGTCAGTAATTTTAACCCTTACCTGATCGTTTTCATATGGGCATTGATATGTAAATTAATATCTATTCTAGCAGTGTTACCATAGATCACTGCATTTGGTATGTTTTTCAAACATATCCGTTTCATGGCAAATGTGTATGTTTTCTCTGTATAGCAATAGTGAGTTCAGTTCTAAATCTTTATTGCGTACAAAACAGGACATTTTACATTTGCATATGATTCTCAAAATGTCATGTTTGTATCAAGCGTTTTGCATATTGAGGCTAGACTATTGTAAATGAAGGAAATCCTGAACTTTGTAGTGAACTGCAACTCTAAATACATGTATTCATTGACCACGTTTTTTTTCAAAAAGAGTCAAAATATCATACTTTATGTGCTGAGAGGTAACCCATATTACAAAATCGAGTTCTTAGTACTGTTATGCTGCTTGTATTCATGTTTACATACGTGTTACATTTGTAGGTGAACTGCGTTGAAAAATAAGTTGGCTTTGCAATCCTGTTAGAATTTACGGTAGAAGTATATTGTCATCTGTAAACAACAAGATGAAAAAGTACGTCAAATTATGTGTCAGATTAACCTATACTCACCACAATCGATGGCATCTTGACCAAATTCATTAATGAACAATTAAAAGAAAAGGAAAAGAAAAAAGCAAGGACTACAAACGCCTCCCTGGTTTACCCAAATGAACTTTATTGTAGTCAAACAATACCGTTCACCCTTAACATGTGCTCTGACATTATCGTAGATGCTTTCTATACAATCAAATTGTTTATCAATGACGCCATTTTCTTAAGAAAGGAAATAGTTTCTAGGCACAAAATCAAAAGTCTTCGTAAAATCAACATAGACAGGCATGTTTTGGTTAATTCCTCTTTTCAGTAACATATCCTTGTTAACTATAAATGCTGAACTTTATTTTATTTATCAATTTAAAAAAAAAACGTTTATTATTCTGTTGTTTTTTTTCTCAGCATATTTCTCCCCATTTCAAAACAATTTTCTTTAAAATAGAATTGTTTAATAGCGACCAGAGGAAAATATTTTTCTTGTGCTTAAGGGCTAACACGAGGGGGCACGTTCGAGCGCAGCGTACTTGCTCCTTATTTGGTCATTCATGTATGTGTGTATGTATGTATGGATTTAGAACTGATAACAGACCTGTTAAACGAAAAACACCTGTATGTACCATAGTAACCAAAAAGGCTTTCAGACAGTATGATTGCATATGTATTATGTATGTATGTATGTATGTATGTATGTATGTATGTATGTATGTATGTATGTATGTATGTATGTATGTATCTTTGTAAGTACGTATGTACTCACGTACGCACACATGCAGGCACGCAGATACGCACGCAAGCACGCACGTAGGCTCTCACGCAATCACTCACTCACTCAGCCATGTACGTACGTAGGGCCTACTTACGTATGTATGCATGTATATGTGTATGTGTTCTTCTCTTGTTTAACCTTGTCCTCTTAGTCTACATACTCATTTTATTGTATTTAACTCATTTTGATTTTAATGTGCATATCGCGTTGCATCTTTAATCAAATTTTTTCTATACCTACCAAAGTTGTTTTTCAATGAGTATTGCCCTTTTTGTCCATTGTTAAAAGTCCTGACCAAGGCATCTGACTCTTATGATGTGCTTTTTTAACCGTACATATTTAGATTTAGTCATTATCTTTGGTATTGTTTGGACAAAGAGGGAGGGGAGAGAGATGAGGGAAGGAAGAGGGTGAGAGAGGGGTGAAAGAGAGAGTGAGAGAGAGTAAGAGTATGTGTGCACATTTGTTTATGCGTTCTTGTGCCTATATGTATTTTAATGCGAATGCCAAAACAATTTCCCATTGTGATGCTTTGGGCTAAATAAAATTCTTTTATCTTGTATCTTGTATCTTGTGTGTACTTATGTGTTTACGCATGCATGTACGTACGTACGTACGTACGTACGTACGTATGTATGTATGTATGTAATGATATGTATATATGTATGCATGCATGCATGTATGTACGTATGTGTGTATGTATGTATGCATGCATGTATGTATGTATGTATGTATGCATGTATGTATGTATGTATGCATGTATGTATGTATGTATGTATGTATGTATGTATGTATTCATGTATGTATGTATGCATGAATGAATGTATATATGTATGTATGCATGCATGCATGCATGTATGTATGTATGTACGCATGTATATATGTAGGTATGTATGTAAGTATGTATGTATGTATGTATGTATGTATGTATGTAGTATGTACGTATATATGTATGTATGTATGTATGTATGAATGTATGAATGTATATATCTATACATGCATGTGTGTATGTATGTATGTATTTATGTTTGATATGTATGTATGTACATGCATATGTATGATGTATGTATGTATGTATGTATGTATGTATGTATGTATGTGTATATATATGCATGCATGCATGCATACATGTATGTATGTATGTATGTATAATTATGTATGTATATATATATATATATATATATATATATATATATATATATGTGTGTGTATGGAGGGATGGAGGATGTATGTATGCACATATATATATATATATATAATATATATATATTAAATATGTATAGATGTATGTATGTGTGTATGTATGTATATATGTATGTATGTATGCATGTATGTGTATATGTACTTCTATACTCTAGAGCATGAAGACATGCTGCTATGTATTTTTGTGTTTATTTGAATGTCTGTTTTTGTAATTTACCAACATGGGTAGAAAGAATTACATAAAAAAAAATGTCAGAGTAAAGTTCTGTTGAAACATTTATTGAGTCTGGATCACGCGATCAGGTTATGAAAAAGACGGATGTGAAAATGAGTACAGATTTTTATGCCAATATTACTATAACAATGCTAAAAGTAAACGACATGAATAAATAAACAATCATAAGCATACATTCATAATGTGACATTAAAACGTTATTTTTAACCACTAACTTACAATAACTAGAATAAAGTAAAAAATCACCTGAGTTGTAGTTACGGCCCTTGTCTTGATTTTCGATACCCGACATATTCAGACGCCATAACTCCTAAGTTCAAATGTGACTAGCTAAATTTGGAGATGATAACCATTTAAAATGTGTGATGTCACAAGGAATGTAACTTTATTGATGTTAGTATGGTTGACTGTTTTGACACCATGCATGTTTCTCATTGTGTGTTCTGTTCTTGTTTTCTATCGTTAAAAAGAACTATCGTTAGCATGGCTTAACCATCTTTTCCTTTCTTTCTTCCTTCTCTCAGCCGTTCGATTATTTATTCATTTTCCGAACCATCTCCAAGATCTTTCAATTTGTCAGCGTGTCATATGCACACCTCCTAAAATATCACACAGAAACAAACACATGCACATTACCTGCAGTGCACTCGAAGATGCCACGACTCGATGATTTGACGTGGAGAGGACCTTGAAGATGATGAAACGCCTCCTGAACAGGTCAGTTTTTTTTCACACACACAGACACACACAAATGAACCCGCCTATGTCCAAATATTTCACTCGTCGATGATGTTTGCGTTTCCGAAAAAAAAAACCAACAACAGAAAAACAAACAAAACTTCCTAAAAGACTTGGAACAGATATGAACTTTTTTTTTCCTCTGTTTTTTTTTTTTTTTTAATGTATGCCAACACTTACCACCAAAAGTAAGAAAACAAATGAAAAATCCACGTCGGTAGGACGAGTATTAACACATGGGGTTAACAACAACAAAAAAGAACAGAAACCGAACACGAGATTTTACTAGCTGCACAGCAATAGAGCTCAAAGAAGAAACATACTCAACCGCAACTCGTGGTCTTTTTGCAGGTTTGCGGCCAGCAAGCAGGAAAGCAAGCAAGCAAGCAAGCAGCAAAACCAGTAGCGACCGAGGACGGTAAAATCTTTTTGAGTTCGATTCGATATCGATGGAATAAGAAAGAGGAAGAGGAAGATGCAGGATGGTGGTGGTGGCGCAAAACCTGAGGCTACTGCCACCTTGCCTGCCGTGTACCGAGAAACCAGCCGGGGAAGCAATTGCTTGCCTGTCCGGCTTTGGACGTGAAGGGGAGGGGGACCGAAAGACGGAAGGATGGACGAGGGGTAAGGGTGTTAGGGTGCAGAAGAGAGATGACCGGCGCAGAGAAGGAGGGGATTAGTCAGGGGACGGAGAGTCTTCGGAAGAAATTTTGCGGAGATATCCCAGTGATTGCAGATGGTGACGATCTTGACGGGTGGTGTGGGGTGGGAGTTTAGGGGGGTTAAAGGTTAAGGCAGGGATGGGTGGGTGGGTGGGTGGTGGGTGAGGGGGAAGCTGGCTGTCTTGATTTGATTGTGACGCAAGAATCCACCAGAACCCAGATTCCCACAAATTGCTGGTTTATTGTCCATGATATGAAGGCGAAATGAACATAGTTGTGATGGTTTTATGTCGTGTGCTCGATGCGAAACGATTTATTTTTGCAATAACATTCCAATCTTGATAGCAGTAAAACAGACACATAAAAAAGGCCCAACATATAAACTGAAAGGCAAACAAACGAAAGACTGACAAGCCATATCAACAATCTACCCTTTTATCCATTTATTGTGATAATTGTAAAATTTCTGAATTATAAGAAATATTTCAGCTTTTTAAAAAATATATATTGTAATTATATCAAGCTTATAATCTAAAAACAAATAAGCCAGCTAGCTAACAATTAATCATATAGCACAAATGCACACACACACACACACACACACACACACACACACACACACACACACACACACACACACACACACACACACACACACACAAGCTCTCTCTCTCTCTATCTCTCTCTCTCTCTGTCTTCACTCTCTCTGTTCTTCTTTCTCATGTTCTTGGTGTTGTTGTGATTATTGTTGTTGTTGTTGTTTTTTCTTCTTTTTCTTTTTTATACTGTGCTATTGATAAAGCTGGTGAAAAAAAAAGAAAGAAAAAAGCGAAAAGAAAGAAGAATAAGCGGAATACAATCAAGACAAAGATGATGAATATGATGATGACGACGACAACGACGACGACGACAACGACGACGACGATGATGATGACGACGACGACGATGACGATGATGATGACGATGATGATGGTGTGATTGTGACGACGATGATGATGATGGTGTGATTGTGACGACGATGATGATGAAAGCGTGTTGATGAT
>CM060306.1:84403011-84410511 GCA_030674185.1 Monoplex corrugatus
TAAAGCTGCAAAACTAGGAGGGTTCAGACGTCTGCACGTGCGTACGTGGGCGTGAGTTATAATATGTGTATGTATTTGAATGTGTATGTGTGTGTGTGTGTGTGTGTGTGTGTGTTTGTTTGTGTTTGTGTTTGTGTGTGTGTGTGTGTGTGTGTGTGTGTGTGTGTGTGTGTGTGTGTGTGTGTGTTTGTGTATATATATATATATATATGTGTGTGTGTGTGTGTGTGTGTGTGTGTGTGTGTGTGTGTGTGTGTGTGTGTGTGTGTGTGTGTGTGTAGGCGAAGTGCATGTGTTTGTGTTTTTGTTTGTGTTTGTGTGTGTGCGTGCGTGCGCGCGCGCGCGTGTGTGTGTTTGTGTGTATGTGTGTGTGTGTGTGTGTGTGTGTGTGTGTGTGTGTGTGTGTGTGTGTGTGTGTGTGTGTGTGTAGTACATCTGTGCTTGTGTATGTGTATCTGTTTTGTGCACGTCTTTGTGTGTATAAGCCTCTATGTGCATGCACGCCTCTGCGAGTGTGTGTGTGTGCGTGTCTGTGTGTGTGTGTGTGTGTGTGTGTGTGTGCGTGCGTGCGTGCGTATGTGTGTGCGTGCGTGCGTGCGTGTGTGTGTGTGTGTTGTGTGTGTGTGGGTGGGTGCGTGTGTATGTGTATGTGTGTGTGTGTGTTCGTGTGTGTGTGTGTGTGTGTGTGTGGTGCGTGCGTGTGTGTGTATGTGTGTGTGTGTGTGTGTGTGTGTGTGTGTGTGTGTGTGTGTGTGTGTGTGTGTGTGTGCGTGATCGTGTTACTTGGAAAGCGCAGAAAAGTAAGAAAGTATTGCGTGGGTAAGCATAATAACACGTGGGTAAAGTGTTTGCACAGTGTCAATTTTGAAAGCAGTATTCCCACACGAGTGCTTTCACCGAAAGCCTGCCAAAGATACAGTTTTATTTTAAGCAAATGTCTGCACTATGACCGTTTAGTCTAACTCTGGCAAATGCATCAAACATCGATATTCGCAAAAAAATGTTTTGTATTTAAAATTGAAAGCCTTTTAAGAAGTGTTTCCATATGAAGAACTAGTATTCATTTCTTGGTTGGAGGAGCCCACATCTATTTAAACACAGTTCATGGACATGCCTATATCACCCAACCCTTCCCACGCATATCTGTCACATAGTTTCACTAGTGTTAGTCCAGATTATAGTTTGGGGAGTAAATCACTAAATCTCTATACGTTATGAAATTTCAGTTACATATAGTTACCTGTAGCATCAAAGGAATGATAAGTTATACTGGGCGCCACGATAATCTGCGCATGAGTTTTGTTCTACTATACAGACGCTTTAACCATCAAAGATAGCGTTTAGCCTACGTGTGTTCCTTTATGAAGTCCGTTTTATAGGAGAACAATATTTTTCTAGGTAAAACATAGGCTAGCTAGGACGTCAGTACCTGGCCAGCTCATGGGTGTATGTGCAGGCTTAAAGCTTGTGCTATGATCACCATACACATGGAACCCGTGACGTTAGTGCCTATGAAAATCATTTCAAACGAGAAGAAGGCATCTCGAGAAACTGAAAAAGAAACTCGTAGACACAATCAGGAAGATTGGGTAGCACCGCAATCTTGAGGTGCGCTCCAGCCTGAGAAAGTGAAGTAATCCTAACTATGGAACAACTTAACAAAAAATGTTAAAGAAAGATCTGAGGATGATACCAAAAGTTTGGAAATGTAAAGTACACTCACAAAGAATATAATCTCTAAGACACATTTTCCGAATGTTCAGGTTAAAATAGAAAGGATTAGCTTAGAAGTTGTGTTTTTTTACATTTTACTGCTCAGCTCTGTGTCCAGCTCAAGAAAGCTACCATTGCGTGTGGCCTCCAGTTCATTTACTCGTAAATGTGAGTCAGGATTGGGGGGGTGGAAGGTACAACACTGAATCTGAGATGTATCTGTTGTTTTATTTCCCTACTACTTCATAGATATTGGATAACGTTAATGTTTTGTAGTGGTGATGATGGTGATGGTGGTAATAATAAGTAGTAGTAGTAGTAGTAGGAGTAGTATAGCAGCAACAGCAAAAGCAGCAGCAGCAGCGGCAGCACCAGGTAGTAGTAGTAGTTATTGTAATGGTAGTAGTGGTAGTAGTAGTAATAGCGTATGCTAGTAGCAGTAGAAGCAGCAGCAGCAGCTAGTAGTAGTACTAGTTGTAGCAACAGCAGTAGGAGAACTGGTAAAGTAGTAACAGTGTGTTATGGTGGTAGTATTAGTAATGGAAATATCCTGTCTGATGTGTAGATCTGAATGTCCATCGTCACGGATCTATTTTCAGTCAGTCTTTTAATGCTGGCTTAAAGAACTGCTGCAGAAAGGAGAACTTTGAGCAAACATCAGCATAAGCAGTTACAAACACAATACAAAAGCACATAACTTCACTCCTCCGTTTCCATTCTACATGTAGTAGTCATTACCCGGACACTGACAGCAAAGACGTTTACCCAAAGCAAAACTCCTTCCTCATCAGAGGCCAAGGGTCATTTGCGCAGTAACAACTGCGAGGTTGGCTCCTTTCCCCAAGAATGATTGATGTGTTCGTACCCAAATAATGATGGACTGGTACTCTTTCTTTCACCGCCATTAACAATGGAATTAGACTTCTCTTTTTACTGCAGAGCTAATATCCATTTGCCACCGTGTCTTTCTTTGTCTGTTCATCTCATCTTATTGGTTCATCTGATATTATCTGCATCTGTCTTTTGCTAGTCAGTGCTGTGTTAGTTAACATAAGTTAAACTGAGAAAAAGATGAATGACTTCATATATTTATGAAGTCAGACAATGAAATGGTTGTTGAATAGAATTGAGCATTTCCTTTTATTCCATATTGCCCCAGCATTTTCTGCCAACATAGTTTCCATGGATGTCACTTTCTGTCAAGATAACAATCAGTTAGAAATGTTTAGAAGACTGAGACCATGACACTTTGCATATCTAGTTTAGTGAATATGCCATAACTGGTGTGTTGAATTGAGAAAATTGAGCATTTCTTTTTTATTCATCAGCATTCATTTTAAGCTGCAAGCTGTTTCCATAGGAGGTCATTTCTGGAACAGATAAACCAACCATTAAATGTTTTAGCATGAGAACATCGTACAGAACTGTATTTCTTTTGCTAACATTCTCGAAGTTTTTGAATACTGATACTCCATGGTAATTCATTTACAATTAGTCTGTGTGTACTTTGCTCCTTTGAAATCCCCCGAATTGTTGCCTTGGTATCGTTAAGATGTTCATCTTGCCAAACCCAGGAATAGAACCATGAACACTTAGCTTGCTCTCTTGACACGGGCTGTACTGTAGGCTTATACCCAGCGGGTGTGCCAAACAAATAGGAACACTAGCATGTCTGCAAGTCCTTTGATCAGAAGATAGTGCATCGGTATGTTGTTCTGCACGCTGGTCTGTTTATGCACGTTTGTGTGTATGCGTATGATTTTGTGCACATAATGTATATTGCAGGTGGGTGGATGGGTGTGGGTGAGTGGGTGTGTGGGGTGTGTGTGTGTGTGGGGTGGGGGGTGTGGGTGTGGATGGGTGTGTGGGTGCGTTTGAGTGTCTCACTCTCATGCCTTTGTTTTTCATTTCACTCCTTTGCCATATCCACCAGCTCTCTCTGTCCTTCTGTGTCTCTTTCTTTGTGCTCTAAGTCTTTTTCTATGCCCTTGTCTCTGTCTCTCTCTTTCTCTCACTCTTTCTTGGCAAAGTGGGTGTAAAGTGAACATCTACAAAATAATACTGTGTGGAAGTTCGCAGGACAAAACTTATAGTCTGAACCACACCACTGAAGAGTTTTCTTATGGAAGGCATCTTTTCCAGAATGTTTAGATAGTAGCAACATACTTCGATGTAAAAATGAACCTCTTTCGTTTTGTCTAACAAGTTAAAGGGTAAAATCAACTCTGTTTTTAGAAACAAAATGGCGCATGTACCCCGGTCCACATTACTGAAAATAGAAGTCAGATTGTGTTCATGACTGTGGATGATAATGCAGCAAGGGAAAAGGGCGGGATACCGTTCCGACAATGCTGACCCAGTAAAAAGTTGATCTCTACAATCTATTCTCCTATAATATCAGGAGTATGACGCAAGCTTTTTACCAACCAAGCAGAGGTAGTAGTAGGAGGAGGAGGACGACGAGGAAAGGAGGATAGGAGTAGTAGAGCAGTTGTAATAGTGGTAGTAGTAGTAACAAAAGTAGTAGTAATAGTTGTAGTACTAGTAGCTGTAGTACTAGCAGGACAGCAGCAGCAGCAGCATTATGATTTATTTTAATGCAGAACCATTGCCTGTTCGGTTCCAATTATGCTGGCAGTAAACAGACCATGCTGTGTGCAGCAGAACAGGAGATAAATCCCAGGGCTGCAGGAAACACGCGAACACACACCACCACACAACACACACACACACACACACACACACACACAACACAACACACAGACACACAGACACACAACACAGACACACAACACACAGACACACAGACAAACAGACAAACACAGACACAGACAGACACACACACACATGCAGATCACAGACGACACACACACACACACAACACACACACACACACACACACACACACACACACACACACACAACACACACACACACACACACACACACACACACACACACACACACACACAAAATACTCACACACTAATACACCACACACTAACACACACACTCACCAATACATTACCCCGTCTCATTTCCATTTGGTGTAGCAGTCATTTAGCAGACTGACAGCGAAGTCAATTACCCAAGCATTCACATCAGAGGCCAAGGGTCACTGTAAGTAGCAAATGCAAGCTTGGCTCCAGAAAATGATAGGTTTCCAGACCTGACAATGACGGACTGGTGCTCGTTCTCTCACCTCTACTAACAATAGAATTAGACTCCATTCTCTAGCATACCTCCTCTCTCTTCTCTCATCTTCTCCTCTACTCTCTCTCTCTCTCTCTCTCTCTCTCTCTCTGTCTGTCTGTCTGTCTTCTTCTTCTCTCTCTCTCTGTCTGTCTGTCTCTGTCTCTCTATCTCTCTGTCTCTTTCTTTCTCTCTCTTCTCTCTCTTCCTCTCTTTCTATATCTCTCTTTCTCTCTCTTTCTCTCTCTCTCTCTACCTCTCTCTCTCTCATTCCCTCCCTCTGACTCATATATTGTGCAGAGTAGCAAGTCTTGCTGTACAAGTCCTGTGTGACGTAATGTTTTCATCCTTGAGTAATAAAGTATTGTGAATTCTCTCTCTCTCTCTCTCTCCTCTCTCTCTCTCTCTTCTCTCTCCCTTTCTCTTCTCTCTCCCTCTCTCTTTCTCTCTCTCTCTATCTCGCTCATGTCTTCTTCTCTCTCTCTCATTCTCTCTCTCTCTCTCTCTTGTATTGTTTCTTTTCCATACACACACACGCGCGCGCGCGCGCGCGCGAACACACACACATGCATACATGAATGCATGTAGCACTGTGACAAAAAAGGGAGATTACCCGCTTTGTGCAATGTAGAGTTACCATTCTTGTGAAAAGTGAGCTGCATTTAAAACAGCTCTTGGAGAACTCTGAATTTGAATTTGAAAGTCAAAGAACTTAATTATTTTGAGAAGGTTGGACATGTTCTGTTTTGTGCACTTACCTGAATGAACTCATAGGATCCATGTGGTTTTTGCAGTGGTGTTGGGATGCTGTACTCTTAATGGCTTGTGAGTCCATTTTAAAGTCATGACAATAGTTTTTCGTTATTGACTTAAAGTGTAAATATATGTACATGAAATTATTTTAATGGTGGTACATTTTTACTGGAAAAAAAAAGAAGTAACTAGCAGCCAAATTTTCTTTTAACGACCAAAGAGCTTGCAGCATTTTTAGAATTGAAATTATAACCAGAGGAAATTTGAGTTAATGAAAGAGAGTTTGAAGAAATATTTAGTTTTGTGTGTGGTGTGTGTGTGTGTGTGTGTGTGTGTGTGTAATGAGAAAGTGATTTTTACATGCACATTCCGAGAAGGTAATTTTTAGATATGAGCATTACAATTGTATGTGAGCACCGCTTAGTTTTCAGATCATAAACAGTTTGATTTGATAAAAAAAAAAAAAATGAAATGGAAAAAAAAGCTGATTGATTGATGCCATAAGCTAATTTATTTCATGTATACTCTGTTTTTGTTGTTGTTATTGAATAAGTGAAGTTTTTTTTTCTGTTGTTATGATTATCCTTTGAGTGATGATAGTTTGTATATATAATATATATACAGGTTGATAAACTCAAATACCTGGGAACGATCATTTCATCAGACGGCAGATGCACATCAGAAATAGCCGGCAGAATCGGTTAAGCCAAAACAGCATTCGGGAAGATGACAAGCATTCTTACCAACAAATGCCTATCAATTAACATTGGAAGAGAGTTCTTGAATGTTATATAGAACCAATACTGTTGTACGGATGTGAGGCGTGGACAGTCAACAAACAAAGCCAGAACGAGATTGAGGCAACCGAGATGTGGTTTCTAAGAAGAATGTTGAGAGTTCCATGGACAGCAAAGAAAAACAAACGAGACAGTCTTAATGGAGGTAGACACATGTAGATCACTAATGAGGAAGATTATGAAAAGACAGGCAACATTTATAGACCATTTTATGAGGAAGGGGGATTTGGAGCACCTGGTCACAATGGGAAAGCTGGAGGGAAAGAGACCACCGGGTAGACCCAGGGAGAAAATGCTGGACTGTCTTGCGGAGTGGCTGGGGACGAGGGGGGTGGGAGAGATGCTAGGGGCAACGAGAGATAGAGACAGATGGAAGTCCATGATCGCCAACGCCATGCGGCAGGGCACCTGATGATGATGATAATGATATATATATATATATATATATATATTTAGAGAGAGAGAGAGAGAGAGAGAGAAGAGAACATACACAACACACACACACACACATTAAGTAAGCAGCTGTTGCTTGCTGACTGGTTGCAGAAACCACACACACACACACACACACACACACACACACACACACACACACACACACACACACACACACACACACTCACACGTTCACAAGGCGTCACTCGCCTCTAATGATAAACGTATGTTTTAACAGGCATGGTGTTGCTTTTTGTTTGTTTGTATCTAAAAACAAGAAAACGATGGCAGACTAACTGTTCATGGAACGAAAATCCATATCCCCATTACACGCCCATATACCCCACCAACACACACCAACACGCAGAGAAAGACAATAATTCAGAACAGGTTACCAGACTGGCAAACGATGGGGTGGCGTGTGGATATTCTGTCTTCTGGGGCATAACAACGTTAATGTCTGAACTAACTTTTTCTTCGATTGCTTCTTTCATTTGCCGTCTACATGGTAAGGCCACATCTACAAATGTGTTAAGTCGTTTGTTTTTATGTTTCCATTTTCTTCTGACTCCTATGGAGCTTCATGCTCAGTGGAGTATAGTTGTTTAAT